>OX326959.1:63815339-64415339 GCA_946800325.1 Luzula sylvatica | reverse complement strand
AAAAACATGTTATTTGAACTCCTCAAAGCGTTAAAATCTTGTTTTGAATCGAAAAACAAACTTTCTTAGTGTTTGTGAAATTTGGTGAAAAGTTATGTACTAAAAGGTACGATACAAATGATCTAAAAACAAGTTATTTGAACTCCTCAAAGCGTTAAAATCTTGTTTTGAATCGAAAAACAAACTTTCTTAGTGTTTGTGAAATTTGGTGAAAAGTTATGTACTAAAAGATACGATACAAATGATCTAAAAACACGTTATTTGAACTCCTCAAAGCGTTAAAATCTTGTTTTGAATCGAAAAACAAACTTTCTTAGTGTTTATGAAATTTGGTGAAAAGTTATGTAGTAAAAGATACGATACAAATGATCTAAAAACACGTTATTTGAACTCCTAAAAACGTTAAAATCTTGTTTTGAATCGAAAAACAACCTTTCTTAGTGTTTGTGAAATTTGGTGAAAAGTTATGTACTAAAAGATACGATACAAATGATCTAAAAACACGTTATTTGAACTCCTGAAAGCGTTAAAATCTTGTTTTGAATCGAAAAACAAACTTTCTTAGTGTTTGTGAAATTTGGTGAAAAGTTATGTACTAAAAGATACGATACAAATGATCTAAAAACACGTTATTTGAACTCCTCAAAGCGTTAAAATCTTGTTTTGAATCGAAAAACAAACTTTCTTAGTGTTTGTGAAATTTGGTGAAAAATTATGTACTAAAAGATACGATACAAATGATCTAAAAACACGTTATTTGAACTCCTCAAAGCGTTAAAATCTTGTTTTGAATCGAAAAACAAACTTTCTTAGTGTTTGTGAAATTTGGTGAAAAGTTATGTACTAAAATGTACGATACAAATGATCCAAAAACAAGTTATTTGAACTCCTCAAAGCGTTAAAATCTTGTTTTGAATCGAAAAACAAACTTTCTTAGTGTTTGTGAAATTTGGTGAAAATTTATGTACTAAAAGATACGATACAAATGATCTAAAAACACGTTATTTGAACTCCTCAAAGCGTTAAAATCTTGTTTTGAATCGAAAAACAAACTTTCTTAGTGTTTGTGAAATTTGGTGAAAAGTTATGTAGTAAAAGATACGATACAAATGATCTAAAAACACGTTATTTGAACTCCTGAAAGCGTTAAAATCTTGTTTTGAATCCAAAAACAAACTTTCTTAGTGTTTGTGAAATTTGGTGAAAAGTTGTGTATTAAAAGATACGATACGAATTATCTAAAAACACGTTATTTGAACTCCTCATAGCGTTAAAATCTTGTTTTGAATCGAAAAACAAACTTTCTTAGTGTTTGTGAAATTTGGTGAAAAGATATGTAGTAAAAGATACGATACAAATGATCTAAAAACACGTTATTTGAACTCCTCAAAGCGTTAAAATCTTGTTTTGAATCGAAAAACAAACTTTCTTTGTGTTTGTGAAATTTGGTGAAAAGTTATGTAGTAAAAGATACGATACAAATGATCTAAAAACACGTTATTTGAACTCCTGAAAGCGTTAAAATCTGGTTTTGAATCGAAAAACAAACTTTCTTAGTGTTTGTGAAATTTGCTGAAAAGTTATGTACTAAAAGATACGATACAAATGATCTAAAAACACGTTATTTGAACTCCTCAAAGCGTTAAAATCTTGTTTTGAATCGAAAAACAAACTTTCTTAGTGTTTGTGAAATTTGGTGAAAAGTCATGTACTAAAAGATACGATACAAATGATCTAAAAACACGTTATTTCAACTCCTCAAAGCGTTAAAATCTTGTTTTGAATCGAAAATCAAACTTTCTTAGTGTTTGTGAAATTTGGTGAAAAGTTATGTAGTAAAAGATACGATACAAATGATCTAAAAACACGTTATTTGAACTCCTGAAAGCGTTAAAATCTTGTTTTGAATCGAAAAACAAACTTTCATAGTGTTTGTGAAATTTGGTGAAAAGTTGTGTACTAAAAGATACGATACGAATTATCTAAAAACACGTTATTTGAACTCCTCATAGCGTTAAAATTTTGTTTTGAATCGAAAAACAAACTTTCTTAGTGTTTGTGAAATTTGGTGAAAAGATATGTAGTAAAAGATACGATACAAATGATCTAAAAACACGTTATTTGAACTCCTCAAAGCGTTAAAATCTTGTTTTGAATCGAAAAACAAACTTTCTTAGTGTTTGTGAAATTTGGTGAAAAGTTATGTAGTAAAAGATACGATACAAATGATCTAAAAACACGTTATTTGAACTCCTGAAAGCGTTAAAATCTGGTTTTGAATCGAAAAACAAACTGTCTTAGTGTTTGTGAAATTTGCTGAAAAGTTATGTACTAAAAGATACGATACAAATGATCTAAAAACACGTTATTTGAACTCCTCAAAGCGTTAAAATCTTGTTTTGAATCGAAAAACAAACTTTCTTAGTGTTTGTGAAATTTGGTGAAAAGTTATGTACTAAAAGATACGATTCAAATGTTCTAAAAACACGTTATTTCAACTCCTCAAAGCGATAAAATCTGGTTTTGAAATCGAAAAACAAACTATCTTTGTGTTTGTGAAATTTGGTGAAAAGTTCTGTACTAAAAGATACGATACAAATGATCTAAAAACACGTTATTTCAAGTCCTCAAAGCGTTAAAATCTTGTTTTGAATCGAAAAACAAACTTTCTTAGTGTTTGTGAAATTTGGTGAAAAGTTATGTAGTAAAAGATACGATACAAATGATCTAAAAACAAGTTATTTGAACTCCTCAAAGCGTTAAAATCTTGTTTTGAATCGAAAAACAAACTTTCTTAGTGTTTGTGAAATTTGGTGAAAAGTTATGTACTAAAAGGTACGATACAAATGATCTAAAAACAAGTTATTTGAACTCCTCAAAGCGTTAAAATCTTGTTTTGAATCGAAAAACAAACTTTCTTAGTGTTTGTGAAATTTGGTGAAAAGTTATGTACTAAAAGATACGATACAAATGATCTAAAAACACGTTATTTGAACTCCTCAAAGCGTTAAAATCTTGTTTTGAATCGAAAAACAAACTTTCTTAGTGTTTATGAAATTTGGTGAAAAGTTATGTAGTAAAAGATACGATACAAATGATCTAAAAACACGTTATTTGAACTCCTAAAAACGTTAAAATCTTGTTTTGAATCGAAAAACAACCTTTCTTAGTGTTTGTGAAATTTGGTGAAAAGTTATGTACTAAAAGATACGATACAAATGATCTAAAAACACGTTATTTGAACTCCTGAAAGCGTTAAAATCTTGTTTTGAATCGAAAAACAAACTTTCTTAGTGTTTGTGAAATTTGGTGAAAAGTTATGTACTAAAAGATACGATACAAATGATCTAAAAACACGTTATTTGAACTCCTCAAAGCGTTAAAATCTTGTTTTGAATCGAAAAACAAACTTTCTTAGTGTTTGTGAAATTTGGTGAAAAATTATGTACTAAAAGATACGATACAAATGATCTAAAAACACGTTATTTGAACTCCTCAAAGCGTTAAAATCTTGTTTTGAATCGAAAAACAAACTTTCTTAGTGTTTGTGAAATTTGGTGAAAAGTTATGTACTAAAATGTACGATACAAATGATCCAAAAACAAGTTATTTGAACTCCTCAAAGCGTTAAAATCTTGTTTTGAATCGAAAAACAAACTTTCTTAGTGTTTGTGAAATTTGGTGAAAATTTATGTACTAAAAGATACGATACAAATGATCTAAAAACATGTTATTTGAACTCCTCAAAGCGTTAAAATCTTGTTTTGAATCGAAAAACAAACTTTCTTAGTGTTTGTGAAATTTGGTGAAAAGTTATGTAGTAAAAGATACGATACAAATGATCTAAAAACACGTTATTTGAACTCCTGAAAGCGTTAAAATCTTGTTTTGAATCCAAAAACAAACTTTCTTAGTGTTTGTGAAATTTGGTGAAAAGTTATGTACTAAAAGATACGATACAAATGATCTAAAAACACGTTATTTCAAATCCTCAAAGCGATAAAATCTGGTTTTGAAATCGAAAAACAAACTTACTTAGTGTTTGTGAAATTTGGTGAAAAGTTATGTACTAAAAGATACGATACAAATGATCTAAAAACACGTTATTTAGACTCCTCAAAGCGTTAAAATCTGGTTTTGAAATCGAAAAACAAATTTCTTAGTGTTTGTGAAATTTGGTGAAAATTTATGTACTAAAAGATACGATACAAATGATCTAAAAACACGTTATTTGAACTCCTCAAAGCGTTAAAATCTTGTTTTGAATCGAAAAACAAACTTTCTTAGTGTTTGTGAAATTTGGTGAAAAGTTATGTAGTAAAAGATACGATACAAATGATCTAAAAACACGTTATTTGAACTCCTGAAAGCGTTAAAATCTTGTTTTGAATCCAAAAACAAACTTTCTTAGTGTTTGTGAAATTTGGTGAAAAGTTGTGTATTAAAAGATACGATACGAATTATCTAAAAACACGTTATTTGAACTCCTCATAGCGTTAAAATCTTGTTTTGAATCGAAAAACAAACTTTCTTAGTGTTTGTGAAATTTGGTGAAAAGATATGTAGTAAAAGATACGATACAAATGATCTAAAAACACGTTATTTGAACTCCTCAAAGCGTTAAAATCTTGTTTTGAATCGAAAAACAAACTTTCTTTGTGTTTGTGAAATTTGGTGAAAAGTTATGTAGTAAAAGATACGATACAAATGATCTAAAAACACGTTATTTGAACTCCTGAAAGCGTTAAAATCTGGTTTTGAATCGAAAAACAAACTTTCTTAGTGTTTGTGAAATTTGCTGAAAAGTTATGTACTAAAAGATACGATACAAATGATCTAAAAACACGTTATTTGAACTCCTCAAAGCGTTAAAATCTTGTTTTGAATCGAAAAACAAACTTTCTTAGTGTTTGTGAAATTTGGTGAAAAGTCATGTACTAAAAGATACGATACAAATGATCTAAAAACACGTTATTTCAACTCCTCAAAGCGTTAAAATCTTGTTTTGAATCGAAAATCAAACTTTCTTAGTGTTTGTGAAATTTGGTGAAAAGTTATGTAGTAAAAGATACGATACAAATGATCTAAAAACACGTTATTTGAACTCCTGAAAGCGTTAAAATCTTGTTTTGAATCGAAAAACAAACTTTCATAGTGTTTGTGAAATTTGGTGAAAAGTTGTGTACTAAAAGATACGATACGAATTATCTAAAAACACGTTATTTGAACTCCTCATAGCGTTAAAATTTTGTTTTGAATCGAAAAACAAACTTTCTTAGTGTTTGTGAAATTTGGTGAAAAGATATGTAGTAAAAGATACGATACAAATGATCTAAAAACACGTTATTTGAACTCCTCAAAGCGTTAAAATCTTGTTTTGAATCGAAAAACAAACTTTCTTAGTGTTTGTGAAATTTGGTGAAAAGTTATGTAGTAAAAGATACGATACAAATGATCTAAAAACACGTTATTTGAACTCCTGAAAGCGTTAAAATCTGGTTTTGAATCGAAAAACAAACTGTCTTAGTGTTTGTGAAATTTGCTGAAAAGTTATGTACTAAAAGATACGATACAAATGATCTAAAAACACGTTATTTGAACTCCTCAAAGCGTTAAAATCTTGTTTTGAATCGAAAAACAAACTTTCTTAGTGTTTGTGAAATTTGGTGAAAAGTTATGTACTAAAAGATACGATTCAAATGTTCTAAAAACACGTTATTTCAACTCCTCAAAGCGATAAAATCTGGTTTTGAAATCGAAAAACAAACTATCTTTGTGTTTGTGAAATTTGGTGAAAAGTTCTGTACTAAAAGATACGATACAAATGATCTAAAAACACGTTATTTCAAGTCCTCAAAGCGTTAAAATCTTGTTTTGAATCGAAAAACAAACTTTCTTAGTGTTTGTGAAATTTGGTGAAAAGTTATGTAGTAAAAGATACGATACAAATGATCTAAAAACAAGTTATTTGAACTCCTCAAAGCGTTAAAATCTTGTTTTGAATCGAAAAACAAACTTTCTTAGTGTTTGTGAAATTTGGTGAAAAGTTATGTACTAAAAGGTACGATACAAATGATCTAAAAACAAGTTATTTGAACTCCTCAAAGCGTTAAAATCTTGTTTTGAATCGAAAAACAAACTTTCTTAGTGTTTGTGAAATTTGGTGAAAAGTTATGTACTAAAAGATACGATACAAATGATCTAAAAACACGTTATTTGAACTCCTCAAAGCGTTAAAATCTTGTTTTGAATCGAAAAACAAACTTTCTTAGTGTTTATGAAATTTGGTGAAAAGTTATGTAGTAAAAGATACGATACAAATGATCTAAAAACACGTTATTTGAACTCCTAAAAACGTTAAAATCTTGTTTTGAATCGAAAAACAACCTTTCTTAGTGTTTGTGAAATTTGGTGAAAAGTTATGTACTAAAAGATACGATACAAATGATCTAAAAACACGTTATTTGAACTCCTGAAAGCGTTAAAATCTTGTTTTGAATCGAAAAACAAACTTTCTTAGTGTTTGTGAAATTTGGTGAAAAGTTATGTACTAAAAGATACGATACAAATGATCTAAAAACACGTTATTTGAACTCCTCAAAGCGTTAAAATCTTGTTTTGAATCGAAAAACAAACTTTCTTAATGTTTGTGAAATTTGGTGAAAAATTATGTACTAAAAGATACGATACAAATGATCTAAAAACACGTTATTTGAACTCCTCAAAGCGTTAAAATCTTGTTTTGAATCGAAAAACAAACTTTCTTAGTGTTTGTGAAATTTGGTGAAAAGTTATGTACTAAAATGTACGATACAAATGATCCAAAAACAAGTTATTTGAACTCCTCAAAGCGTTAAAATCTTGTTTTGAATCGAAAAACAAACTTTCTTAGTGTTTGTGAAATTTGGTGAAAATTTATGTACTAAAAGATACGATACAAATGATCTAAAAACATGTTATTTGAACTCCTCAAAGCGTTAAAATCTTGTTTTGAATCGAAAAACAAACTTTCTTAGTGTTTGTGAAATTTGGTGAAAAGTTATGTAGTAAAAGATACGATACAAATGATCTAAAAACACGTTATTTGAACTCCTGAAAGCGTTAAAATCTTGTTTTGAATCCAAAAACAAACTTTCTTAGTGTTTGTGAAATTTGGTGAAAAGTTATGTACTAAAAGATACGATACAAATGATCTAAAAACACGTTATTTCAAATCCTCAAAGCGATAAAATCTGGTTTTGAAATCGAAAAACAAACTTACTTAGTGTTTGTGAAATTTGGTGAAAAGTTATGTACTAAAAGATACGATACAAATGATCTAAAAACACGTTATTTAGACTCCTCAAAGCGTTAAAATCTGGTTTTGAAATCGAAAAACAAATTTCTTAGTGTTTGTGAAATTTGGTGAAAATTTATGTACTAAAAGATACGATACAAATGATCTAAAAACACGTTATTTGAACTCCTCAAAGCGTTAAAATCTTGTTTTGAATCGAAAAACAAACTTTCTTAGTGTTTGTGAAATTTGGTGAAAACTTATGTACTAAAAGATACGATACAAATGATCTAAAAACACGTTATTTGAACTCCTCAAAGCGTTAAAATCTTGTTTTGAATCGAAAAACAAACTTTCTTAGTGTTTGTGAAATTTGGTGAAAAATTATGTACTAAAAGATACGATACAAATGATCTAAAAACACGTTATTTGAACTCCTCAAAGCGTTAAAATCTTGTTTTGAATCGAAAAACAAACATTCTTAGTGTTTGTGAAATTTGGTGAAAAGTTATGTACTAAAATGTACGATACAAATGATCCAAAAACAAGTTATTTGAACTCCTCAAAGCGTTAAAATCTTGTTTTGAATCGAAAAACAAACTTTCTTAGTGTTTGTGAAATTTGGTGAAAATTTATGTACTAAAAGATACGATACAAATGATCTAAAAACACGTTATTTGAACTCCTCAAAGCGTTAAAATCTTGTTTTGAATCGAAAAACAAACTTTCTTAGTGTTTGTGAAATTTGGTGAAAAGTTATGTAGTAAAAAATACGATACAAATGATCTAAAAACACGTTATTTGAACTCCTGAAAGCGTTAAAATCTTGTTTTGAATCCAAAAACAAACTTTCTTAGTGTTTGTGAAATTTGGTGAAAAGTTGTGTACTAAAAGATACGATACGAATTATCTAAAAACACGTTATTTGAACTCCTCATAGCGTTAAAATCTTGTTTTGAATCGAAAAACAAACTTTCTTAGTGTTTGTGAAATTTGGTGAAAAGATATGTAGTAAAAGATACGATACAAATGATCTAAAAACACGTTATTTGAACTCCTCAAAGCGTTAAAATCTTGTTTTGAATCGAAAAACAAACTTTCTTTGTGTTTGTGAAATTTGGTGAAAAGTTATGTAGTAAAAGATACGATACAAATGATCTAAAAACACGTTATTTGAACTCCTGAAAGCGTTAAAATCTGGTTTTGAATCGAAAAACAAACTTTCTTAGTGTTAGTGAAATTTGCTGAAAAGTTATGTACTAAAAGATACGATACAAATGATCTAAAAACACGTTATTTGAACTCCTCAAAGCGTTAAAATCTTGTTTTGAATCGAAAAACAAACTTTCTTAGTGTTTGTGAAATTTGGTGAAAAGTCATGTACTAAAAGATACGATACAAATGATCTAAAAACACGTTATTTCAACTCCTCAAAGCGTTAAAATCTTGTTTTGAATCGAAAATCAAACTTTCTTAGTGTTTGTGAAATTTGGTGAAAAGTTATGTAGTAAAAGATACGATACAAATGATCTAAAAACACGTTATTTGAACTCCTGAAAGCGTTAAAATCTTGTTTTGAATCGAAAAACAAACTTTCATAGTGTTTGTGAAATTTGGTGAAAAGTTGTGTACTAAAAGATACGATACGAATTATCTAAAAACACGTTATTTGAACTCCTCATAGCGTTAAAATCTTGTTTTGAATCGAAAAACAAACTTTCTTAGTGTTTGTGAAATTTGGTGAAAAGATATGTAGTAAAAGATACGATACAAATGATCTAAAAACACGTTATTTGAACTCCTCAAAGTGTTAAAATCTTGTTTTGAATCGAAAAACAAACTTTCTTAGTGTTTGTGAAATTTGGTGAAAAGTTATGTACTAAAAGATACGATACAAATGATCTAAAAACACGTTATTTGAACTCCTCAAAGCGTTAAAATCTTGTTTTGAATCGAAAAACAAACTTTCTTAGTGTTTGTGAAATTTGGTGAAAAGTTATGTACTAAAAGATACGATACAAATGATCTAAAAACACGTTATTTGAACTCCTCAAAGCGTTAAAATCTTGTTTTGAATCGAAAAACAAACTTTCTTAGTGTTTGTGAAATTTGGTGAAAAGTTATGTACTAAAAGATACGATACAAATGATCTAAAAATACGTTATTTGAACTCCTCAAAGCGTTAAAATCTTGTTTTGAATCGAAAAACAAACTTTCTTAGTGTTTGTGAAATTTGGTGAAAAGTTATGTAGTAAAAGATACGATACAAATGATCTAAAAACACGTTATTTGAACTCCTGAAAGCGTTAAAATCTGGTTTTGAATCGAAAAACAAACTGTCTTAGTGTTTGTGAAATTTGCTGAAAAGTTATGTACTAAAAGATACGATACAAATGATCTAAAAACACGTTATTTGAACTCCTCAAAGCGTTAAAATCTTGTTTTGAATCGAAAAACAAACTTTCTTAGTGTTTGTGAAATTTGGTGAAAAGTTATGTACTAAAAGATACGATTCAAATGTTCTAAAAACACGTTATTTCAACTCCTCAAAGCGATAAAATCTGGTTTTGAAATCGAAAAACAAACTATCTTTGTGTTTGTGAAATTTGGTGAAAAGTTCTGTACTAAAAGATACGATACAAATGATCTAAAAACACGTTATTTCAAGTCCTCAAAGCGTTAAAATCTTGTTTTGAATCGAAAAACAAACTTTCTTAGTGTTTGTGAAATTTGGTGAAAAGTTATGTAGTAAAAGATACGATACAAATGATCTAAAAACAAGTTATTTGAACTCCTCAAAGCGTTAAAATCTTGTTTTGAATCGAAAAACAAACTTTCTTAGTGTTTGTGAAATTTGGTGAAAAGTTATGTACTAAAAGGTACGATACAAATGATCTAAAAACAAGTTATTTGAACTCCTCAAAGCGTTAAAATCTTGTTTTGAATCGAAAAACAAACTTTCTTAGTGTTTGTGAAATTTGGTGAAAAGTTATGTACTAAAAGATACGATACAAATGATCTAAAAACACGTTATTTGAACTCCTCAAAGCGTTAAAATCTTGTTTTGAATCGAAAAACAAACTTTCTTAGTGTTTATGAAATTTGGTGAAAAGTTATGTAGTAAAAGATACGATACAAATGATCTAAAAACACGTTATTTGAACTCCTAAAAACGTTAAAATCTTGTTTTGAATCGAAAAACAACCTTTCTTAGTGTTTGTGAAATTTGGTGAAAAGTTATGTACTAAAAGATACGATACAAATGATCTAAAAACACGTTATTTGAACTCCTGAAAGCGTTAAAATCTTGTTTTGAATCGAAAAACAAACTTTCTTAGTGTTTGTGAAATTTGGTGAAAAGTTATGTACTAAAAGATACGATACAAATGATCTAAAAACACGTTATTTGAACTCCTCAAAGCGTTAAAATCTTGTTTTGAATCGAAAAACAAACTTTCTTAGTGTTTGTGAAATTTGGTGAAAAATTATGTACTAAAAGATACGATACAAATGATCTAAAAACACGTTATTTGAACTCCTCAAAGCGTTAAAATCTTGTTTTGAATCGAAAAACAAACTTTCTTAGTGTTTGTGAAATTTGGTGAAAAGTTATGTACTAAAATGTACGATACAAATGATCCAAAAACAAGTTATTTGAACTCCTCAAAGCGTTAAAATCTTGTTTTGAATCGAAAAACAAACTTTCTTAGTGTTTGTGAAATTTGGTGAAAATTTATGTACTAAAAGATACGATACAAATGATCTAAAAACATGTTATTTGAACTCCTCAAAGCGTTAAAATCTTGTTTTGAATCGAAAAACAAACTTTCTTAGTGTTTGTGAAATTTGGTGAAAAGTTATGTAGTAAAAGATACGATACAAATGATCTAAAAACACGTTATTTGAACTCCTGAAAGCGTTAAAATCTTGTTTTGAATCCAAAAACAAACTTTCTTAGTGTTTGTGAAATTTGGTGAAAAGTTGTGTACTAAAAGATACGATACGAATTATCTAAAAACACGTTATTTGAACTCCTCATAGCGTTAAAATCTTGTTTTGAATCGAAAAACAAACCTTCTTAGTGTTTGTGAAATTTGGTGAAAAGATATGTAGTAAAAGATACGATACAAATGATCTAAAAACACGTTATTTGAACTCCTCAAAGCGTTAAAATCTTGTTTTGAATCGAAAAACAAACTTTCTTTGTGTTTGTGAAATTTGGTGAAAAGTTATGTAGTAAAAGATACGATACAAATGATCTAAAAACACGTTATTTGAACTCCTGAAAGCGTTAAAATCTGGTTTTGAATCGAAAAACAAACTTTCTTAGTGTTTGTGAAATTTGCTGAAAAGTTATGTACTAAAAGATACGATACAAATGATATAAAAACACGTTATTTGAACTCCTCAAAGCGTTAAAATCTTGTTTTGAATCGAAAAACAAACTTTCTTAGTGTTTGTGAAATTTGGTGAAAAGTTATGTACTAAAAGATACGATACAAATGATCTAAAAACACGTTATTTCAACTCCTCAAAGCGTTAAAATCTTGTTTTGAATCGAAAAACAAACTTTCTTAGTGTTTGTGAAATTTGGTGAAAAGTTATGTAGTAAAAGATACGATACAAATGATCTAAAAACACGTTATTTGAACTCCTGAAAGCGTTAAAATCTTGTTTTGAATCGAAAAACAAACTTTCATAGTGTTTGTGAAATTTGGTGAAAAGTTGTGTACTAAAAGATACGATACGAATTATCTAAAAACACGTTATTTGAACTCCTCATAGCGTTAAAATCTTGTTTTGAATCGAAAAACAAACTTTCTTAGTGTTTGTGAAATTTGGTGAAAAGATATGTAGTAAAAGATACGATACAAATGATCTAAAAACACGTTATTTGAACTCCTCAAAGCGTTAAAATCTTGTTTTGAATCGAAAAACAAACTTTCTTAGTGTTTGTGAAATTTGGTGAAAAGTTATGTAGTAAAAGATACGATACAAATGATCTAAAAACACGTTATTTGAACTCCTGAAAGCGTTAAAATCTGGTTTTGAATCGAAAAACAAACTGTCTTAGTGTTTGTGAAATTTGCTGAAAAGTTATGTACTAAAAGATACGATACAAATGATCTAAAAACACGTTATTTGAACTCCTCAAAGCGTTAAAATCTTGTTTTGAATCGAAAAACAAACTTTCTTAGTGTTTGTGAAATTTGGTGAAAAGTTATGTACTAAAAGATACGATTCAAATGTTCTAAAAACACGTTATTTCAACTCCTCAAAGCGATAAAATCTGGTTTTGAAATCGAAAAACAAACTATCTTTGTGTTTGTGAAATTTGGTGAAAAGTTATGTACTAAAAGATACGATACAAATGATCTAAAAACACGTTATTTCAAGTCCTCAAAGCGTTAAAATCTTGTTTTGAATCGAAAAACAAACTTTCTTAGTGTTTGTGAAATTTGGTGAAAAGTTATGTAGTAAAAGATACGATACAAATGATCTAAAAACAAGTTATTTGAACTCCTCAAAGCGTTAAAATCTTGTTTTGAATCGAAAAACAAACTTTCTTAGTGTTTGTGAAATTTGGTGAAAAGTTATGTACTAAAAGGTACGATACAAATAATCTAAAAACAAGTTATTTGAACTCCTCAAAGCGTTAAAATCTTGTTTTGAATCGAAAAACAAACTTTCTTAGTGTTTGTGAAATTTGGTGAAAAGTTATGTACTAAAAGATACGATACAAATGATCTAAAAACACGTTATTTGAACTCCTCAAAGCGTTAAACTCTTGTTTTGAATCGAAAAACAAACTTTCTTAGGGTTTTTGAAATTTGGTGAAAAGTTATGTAGTAAAAGATACGATACAAATGATCTAAAAACACGTTATTTGAACTCCTGAAAACGTTAAAATCTTGTTTTGAATCGAAAAACAAACTTTCTTAGTGTTTGTGAAATTTGGTGAAAAGTTATGTACTAAAAGATACGATACAAATGATCTAAAAACACGTTATTTGAACTCCTGAAAGCGTTAAAATCTTGTTTTGAATCGAAAAACAAACTTTCTTAGTGTTTGTGAAATTTGGTGAAAAATTATGTACTAAAAGATACGATACAAATGATCTAAAAACACGTTATTTGAACTCCTCAAAGCGTTAAAATCTTGTTTTGAA
This sequence comes from Luzula sylvatica, assembly GCA_946800325.1. NCBI lineage: Eukaryota > Viridiplantae > Streptophyta > Magnoliopsida > Poales > Juncaceae > Luzula > Luzula sylvatica. Next base: position 64,401,893 of record OX326959.1, on the reverse strand, counting down.
TCGAAAAACAAACTTTCTTAGTGTTTGTGAAATTTGGTGAAAAGTTATGTACTAAAATGTACGATACAAATGATTCAAAAACAAGTTATTTGAACTCCTCAAAGCGTTAAAATCTTGTTTTGAATCGAAAAACAAACTTTCTTAGTGTTTGTGAAATTTGGTGAAAATTTATGTACTAAAAGATACGATACAAATGATCTAAAAACACGTTATTTGAACTCCTCAAAGCGTTAAAATCTTGTTTTGAATCGAAAAACAAACTTTCTTAGTGTTTGTGAAATTTGGTGAAAAGTTATGTACTAAAAGATACGATACAAATGATCTAAAAACACGTTATTTGAACTCCTCAAAGCGTTAAAATCTTGTTTTGAATCGAAAAACAAACTTTCTTAGTGTTTGTGAAATTTGGTGAAAAGTTATGTACTAAAAGATACGATACAAATGATCTAAAAACACGTTATTTGAACTCCTGAAAACGTTAAAATCTTGTTTTGAATCGAAAAACAAACTTTCTTAGTGTTTGTGAAATTTGGTGAAAAGTTATGTACTAAAAGATACGATACAAATGATCTAAAAACACGTTATTTGAACTCCTCAAAGCGTTAAAATCTTGTTTTGAATCGAAAAACAAACTTTCTTAGTGTTTGTGAAATTTGGTGAAAAATTATGTACTAAAAGATACGATACAAATGATCTAAAAACACGTTATTTGAACTCCTCAAAGCGTTAAAATCTTGTTTTGAATCGAAAAACAAACTTTCTTAGTGTTTGTGAAATTTGGTGAAAAGTTATGTACTAAAATGTACGATACAAATGATTCAAAAACAAGTTATTTGAACTCCTCAAAGCGTTAAAATCTTGTTTTGAATCGAAAAACAAACTTTCTTAGTGTTTGTGAAATTTGGTGAAAATTTATGTACTAAAAGATACGATACAAATGATCTAAAAACACGTTATTTGAACTCCTCAAAGCGTTAAAATCTTGTTTTGAATCGAAAAACAAACTTTCTTAGTGTTTGTGAAATTTGGTGAAAAGTTATGTAGTAAAAGATACGATACAAATGATCTAAAAACACGTTATTTGAACTCCTGAAAGCGTTAAAATCTTGTTTTGAATCCAAAAACAAACTTTCTTAGTGTTTGTGAAATTTGGTGAAAAGTTGTGTACTAAAAGATACGATACGAATTATCTAAAAACACGTTATTTGAACTCCTCATAGCGTTAAAATCTTGTTTTGAATCGAAAAACAAACTTTCTTAGTGTTTGTGAAATTTGGTGAAAAGATATGTAGTAAAAGATACGATACAAATGATCTAAAAACACGTTATTTGAACTCCTCAAAGCGTTAAAATCTTGTTTTGAATCGAAAAACAAACTTTCTTAGTGTTTGTGAAATTTGGTGAAAAGTTATGTAGTAAAAGATACGATACAAATGATCTAAAAACACGTTATTTGAACTCCTGAAAGCGTTAAAATCTGGTTTTGAATCGAAAAACAAACTGTCTTAGTGTTTGTGAAATTTGCTGAAAAGTTATGTACTAAAAGATACGATACAAATGATCTAAAAACATGTTATTTGAACTCCTCAAAGCGTTAAAATCTTGTTTTGAATCGAAAAACAAACTTTCTTAGTGTTTGTGAAATTTGGTGAAAAGTTATGTACTAAAAGATACGATACAAATGTTCTAAAAACACGTTATTTCAACTCCTCAAAGCGATAAAATCTGGTTTTGAAATCGAAAAACAAACTATCTTTGTGTTTGTGAAATTTGGTGAAAAGTTATGTACTAAAAGATACGATACAAATGATCTAAAAACACGTTATTTCAAGTCCTCAAAGCGTTAAAATCTTGTTTTGAATCGAAAAACAAACTTTCTTAGTGTTTGTGAAATTTGGTGAAAAGTTATGTAGTAAAAGATACGATACAAATGATCTAAAAACAAGTTATTTGAACTCCTCAAAGCGTTAAAATCTTGTTTTGAATCGAAAAACAAACTTTCTTAGTGTTTGTGAAATTTGGTGAAAAGTTATGTACTAAAAGGTACGATACAAATGATCTAAAAACAAGTTATTTGAACTCCTCAAAGCGTTAAAATCTTGTTTTGAATCGAAAAACAAACTTTCTTAGTGTTTGTGAAATTTGGTGAAAAGTTATGTACTAAAAGATACGATACAAATGATCTAAAAACACGTTATTTGAACTCCTCAAAGCGTTAAAATCTTGTTTTGAATCGAAAAACAAACTTTCTTAGTGTTTATGAAATTTGGTGAAAAGTTATGTAGTAAAAGATACGATACAAATGATCTAAAAACACGTTATTTGAACTCCTAAAAACGTTAAAATCTTGTTTTGAATCGAAAAACAACCTTTCTTAGTGTTTGTGAAATTTGGTGAAAAGTTATGTACTAAAAGATACGATACAAATGATCTAAAAACACGTTATTTGAACTCCTGAAAGCGTTAAAATCTTGTTTTGAATCGAAAAACAAACTTTCTTAGTGTTTGTGAAATTTGGTGAAAAGTTATGTACTAAAAGATACGATACAAATGATCTAAAAACACGTTATTTGAACTCCTCAAAGCGTTAAAATCTTGTTTTGAATCGAAAAACAAACTTTCTTAGTGTTTGTGAAATTTGGTGAAAAATTATGTACTAAAAGATACGATACAAATGATCTAAAAACACGTTATTTGAACTCCTCAAAGCGTTAAAATCTTGTTTTGAATCGAAAAACAAACTTTCTTAGTGTTTGTGAAATTTGGTGAAAAGTTATGTACTAAAATGTACGATACAAATGATCCAAAAACAAGTTATTTGAACTCCTCAAAGCGTTAAAATCTTGTTTTGAATCGAAAAACAAACTTTCTTAGTGTTTGTGAAATTTGGTGAAAATTTATGTACTAAAAGATACGATACAAATGATCTAAAAACATGTTATTTGAACTCCTCAAAGCGTTAAAATCTTGTTTTGAATCGAAAAACAAACTTTCTTAGTGTTTGTGAAATTTGGTGAAAAGTTATGTAGTAAAAGATACGATACAAATGATCTAAAAACACGTTATTTGAACTCCTGAAAGCGTTAAAATCTTGTTTTGAATCCAAAAACAAACTTTCTTAGTGTTTGTGAAATTTGGTGAAAAGTTGTGTACTAAAAGATACGATACGAATTATCTAAAAACACGTTATTTGAACTCCTCATAGCGTTAAAATCTTGTTTTGAATCGAAAAACAAACCTTCTTAGTGTTTGTGAAATTTGGTGAAAAGATATGTAGTAAAAGATACGATACAAATGATCTAAAAACACGTTATTTGAACTCCTCAAAGCGTTAAAATCTTGTTTTGAATCGAAAAACAAACTTTCTTTGTGTTTGTGAAATTTGGTGAAAAGTTATGTAGTAAAAGATACGATACAAATGATCTAAAAACACGTTATTTGAACTCCTGAAAGCGTTAAAATCTGGTTTTGAATCGAAAAACAAACTTTCTTAGTGTTTGTGAAATTTGCTGAAAAGTTATGTACTAAAAGATACGATACAAATGATATAAAAACACGTTATTTGAACTCCTCAAAGCGTTAAAATCTTGTTTTGAATCGAAAAACAAACTTTCTTAGTGTTTGTGAAATTTGGTGAAAAGTTATGTACTAAAAGATACGATACAAATGATCTAAAAACACGTTATTTCAACTCCTCAAAGCGTTAAAATCTTGTTTTGAATCGAAAAACAAACTTTCTTAGTGTTTGTGAAATTTGGTGAAAAGTTATGTAGTAAAAGATACGATACAAATGATCTAAAAACACGTTATTTGAACTCCTGAAAGCGTTAAAATCTTGTTTTGAATCGAAAAACAAACTTTCATAGTGTTTGTGAAATTTGGTGAAAAGTTGTGTACTAAAAGATACGATACGAATTATCTAAAAACACGTTATTTGAACTCCTCATAGCGTTAAAATCTTGTTTTGAATCGAAAAACAAACTTTCTTAGTGTTTGTGAAATTTGGTGAAAAGATATGTAGTAAAAGATACGATACAAATGATCTAAAAACACGTTATTTGAACTCCTCAAAGCGTTAAAATCTTGTTTTGAATCGAAAAACAAACTTTCTTAGTGTTTGTGAAATTTGGTGAAAAGTTATGTAGTAAAAGATACGATACAAATGATCTAAAAACACGTTATTTGAACTCCTGAAAGCGTTAAAATCTGGTTTTGAATCGAAAAACAAACTGTCTTAGTGTTTGTGAAATTTGCTGAAAAGTTATGTACTAAAAGATACGATACAAATGATCTAAAAACACGTTATTTGAACTCCTCAAAGCGTTAAAATCTTGTTTTGAATCGAAAAACAAACTTTCTTAGTGTTTGTGAAATTTGGTGAAAAGTTATGTACTAAAAGATACGATTCAAATGTTCTAAAAACACGTTATTTCAACTCCTCAAAGCGATAAAATCTGGTTTTGAAATCGAAAAACAAACTATCTTTGTGTTTGTGAAATTTGGTGAAAAGTTATGTACTAAAAGATACGATACAAATGATCTAAAAACACGTTATTTCAAGTCCTCAAAGCGTTAAAATCTTGTTTTGAATCGAAAAACAAACTTTCTTAGTGTTTGTGAAATTTGGTGAAAAGTTATGTAGTAAAAGATACGATACAAATGATCTAAAAACAAGTTATTTGAACTCCTCAAAGCGTTAAAATCTTGTTTTGAATCGAAAAACAAACTTTCTTAGTGTTTGTGAAATTTGGTGAAAAGTTATGTACTAAAAGGTACGATACAAATAATCTAAAAACAAGTTATTTGAACTCCTCAAAGCGTTAAAATCTTGTTTTGAATCGAAAAACAAACTTTCTTAGTGTTTGTGAAATTTGGTGAAAAGTTATGTACTAAAAGATACGATACAAATGATCTAAAAACACGTTATTTGAACTCCTCAAAGCGTTAAACTCTTGTTTTGAATCGAAAAACAAACTTTCTTAGGGTTTTTGAAATTTGGTGAAAAGTTATGTAGTAAAAGATACGATACAAATGATCTAAAAACACGTTATTTGAACTCCTGAAAGCGTTAAAATCTTGTTTTGAATCGAAAAACAAACTTTCATAGTGTTTGTGAAATTTGGTGAAAAGTTGTGTACTAAAAGATACGATACGAATTATCTAAAAACACGTTATTTGAACTCCTCATAGCGTTAAAATCTTGTTTTGAATCGAAAAACAAACTTTCTTAGTGTTTGTGAAATTTGGTGAAAAGATATGTAGTAAAAGATACGATACAAATGATCTAAAAACACGTTATTTGAACTCCTCAAAGCGTTAAAATCTTGTTTTGAATCGAAAAACAAACTTTCTTAGTGTTTGTGAAATTTGGTGAAAAGTTATGTAGTAAAAGATACGATACAAATGATCTAAAAACACGTTATTTGAACTCCTGAAAGCGTTAAAATCTGGTTTTGAATCGAAAAACAAACTGTCTTAGTGTTTGTGAAATTTGCTGAAAAGTTATGTACTAAAAGATACGATACAAATGATCTAAAAACACGTTATTTGAACTCCTCAAAGCGTTAAAATCTTGTTTTGAATCGAAAAACAAACTTTCTTAGTGTTTGTGAAATTTGGTGAAAAGTTATGTACTAAAAGATACGATTCAAATGTTCTAAAAACACGTTATTTCAACTCCTCAAAGCGATAAAATCTGGTTTTGAAATCGAAAAACAAACTATCTTTGTGTTTGTGAAATTTGGTGAAAAGTTATGTACTAAAAGATACGATACAAATGATCTAAAAACACGTTATTTCAAGTCCTCAAAGCGTTAAAATCTTGTTTTGAATCGAAAAACAAACTTTCTTAGTGTTTGTGAAATTTGGTGAAAAGTTATGTAGTAAAAGATACGATACAAATGATCTAAAAACAAGTTATTTGAACTCCTCAAAGCGTTAAAATCTTGTTTTGAATCGAAAAACAAACTTTCTTAGTGTTTGTGAAATTTGGTGAAAAGTTATGTACTAAAAGGTACGATACAAATAATCTAAAAACAAGTTATTTGAACTCCTCAAAGCGTTAAAATCTTGTTTTGAATCGAAAAACAAACTTTCTTAGTGTTTGTGAAATTTGGTGAAAAGTTATGTACTAAAATGTACGATACAAATGATTCAAAAACAAGTTATTTGAACTCCTCAAAGCGTTAAAATCTTGTTTTGAATCGAAAAACAAACTTTCTTAGTGTTTGTGAAATTTGGTGAAAATTTATGTACTAAAAGATACGATACAAATGATCTAAAAACACGTTATTTGAACTCCTCAAAGCGTTAAAATCTTGTTTTGAATCGAAAAACAAACTTTCTTAGTGTTTGTGAAATTTGGTGAAAAGTTATGTAGTAAAAGATACGATACAAATGATCTAAAAACACGTTATTTGAACTCCTGAAAGCGTTAAAATCTTGTTTTGAATCCAAAAACAAACTTTCTTAGTGTTTGTGAAATTTGGTGAAAAGTTGTGTACTAAAAGATACGATACGAATTATCTAAAAACACGTTATTTGAACTCCTCATAGCGTTAAAATCTTGTTTTGAATCGAAAAACAAACTTTCTTAGTGTTTGTGAAATTTGGTGAAAAGATATGTAGTAAAAGATACGATACAAATGATCTAAAAACACGTTATTTGAACTCCTCAAAGCGTTAAAATCTTGTTTTGAATCGAAAAACAAACTTTCTTAGTGTTTGTGAAATTTGGTGAAAAGTTATGTAGTAAAAGATACGATACAAATGATCTAAAAACACGTTATTTGAACTCCTGAAAGCGTTAAAATCTGGTTTTGAATCGAAAAACAAACTGTCTTAGTGTTTGTGAAATTTGCTGAAAAGTTATGTACTAAAAGATACGATACAAATGATCTAAAAACATGTTATTTGAACTCCTCAAAGCGTTAAAATCTTGTTTTGAATCGAAAAACAAACTTTCTTAGTGTTTGTGAAATTTGGTGAAAAGTTATGTACTAAAAGATACGATACAAATGTTCTAAAAACACGTTATTTCAACTCCTCAAAGCGATAAAATCTGGTTTTGAAATCGAAAAACAAACTATCTTTGTGTTTGTGAAATTTGGTGAAAAGTTATGTACTAAAAGATACGATACAAATGATCTAAAAACACGTTATTTCAAGTCCTCAAAGCGTTAAAATCTTGTTTTGAATCGAAAAACAAACTTTCTTAGTGTTTGTGAAATTTGGTGAAAAGTTATGTAGTAAAAGATACGATACAAATGATCTAAAAACAAGTTATTTGAACTCCTCAAAGCGTTAAAATCTTGTTTTGAATCGAAAAACAAACTTTCTTAGTGTTTGTGAAATTTGGTGAAAAGTTATGTACTAAAAGGTAAGATACAAATGATCTAAAAACAAGTTATTTGAACTCCTCAAAGCGTTAAAATCTTGTTTTGAATCGAAAAACAAACTTTCTTAGTGTTTGTGAAATTTGGTGAAAAGTTATGTACTAAAAGATACGATACAAATGATCTAAAAACACGTTATTTGAACTCCTCAAAGCGTTAAAATCTTGTTTTGAATCGAAAAACAAACTTTCTTAGGGCCTGTTCGGCAGTGGAGTTTAGGACCCAAGTTTTGGTAGGAAATAATGTTTTCCAAGGAATGCATTTTATGGTGTTCGGTCATGGCTTAGGATGGATAGTTTTGGAACCATAAATTAGCAAATTCCTAGGAAATGATGCATTTTATTGGGTTTTCAAAACTTAGGTCTGATTGGATTTTTGCTCGGATTGAAGAGAACAAAAATAAAATATTATTTTTTTGTTTCAATTTAAATATCATTTTTTTTGTTCATCATACTTTTTTATCTTTGATTGGACCTGTTTATTATTTTTATCTTGTTATATCATTTTTGAATAATCTTATGGGACAATACAAAATTATTTCTTGACTTTTATTTATATAATATAGTCATCAATAATTAATTATTTTATTTTATTTATTTTATTGGATTTAATATAATTTGAAGGAATTAGTATTTGAAATCGGATATCGGATGTTCTATATTTAGATAATAATAATAATAATAATAATAATACATAATGAAAATTGTATTTAGATAATAATAATAATAATAATAATAATAATACATAATGAAAATTGTATTTAGATAATAATAATAATAATAATAATACATAATGAAAATTGTATTTAAATAATAATAATAATAATAATAATAATAATGAAAATTGTATTTAGATAATAATAATAATAATAATAATAATAATAATAATAATAATAATACATAATGAAAATTGTAATTATAAAAAAATAATACATAATTAAAAATATATTTAGAAAATAATAATAATATACATAATTTAATAATAATAACAACAACAACAACAACAACAATCCTAGGTTTTCATCAAACACCATTTAAACATCCTACACTCGCAGTTTTTGCATTTTCCTGCTACCATAGTTTCCTAATATTCATATATTGGTTTCCTGCAACTATGAGTTTCCTGCTGCTACACAAAACTGACCTAGCAAACACGCCCTTAGTGTTTATGAAATTTGGTGAAAAGTTATGTAGTAAAAGATACGATACAAATGATCTAAAAACACGTTATTTGAACTCCTGAAAACGTTAAAATCTTGTTTTGAATCGAAAAACAAACTTTCTTAGTGTGTGTGAAATTTGGTGAAAAGTTATGTAGTAAAAGATACGATACAAATGATCTAAAAACACGTTATTTGAACTCCTGAAAGCGTTAAAATCTTGTTTTGAATCGAAAAACAAACTTTCTTAGTGTTTGTGAAATTTGGTGAAAAGTTATGTACTAAAAGATACGATACAAATGATATAAAAACACGTTATTTGAACTCCTCAAAGCGTTAAAATCTTGTTTTGAATCGAAAAACAAACTTTCTTAGTGTTTGTGAAATTTGGTGAAAAATTATGTACTAAAAGATACGATACAAATGATCTAAAAACACGTTATTTGAACTCCTCAAAGCGTTAAAATCTTGTTTTGAATCGAAAAACAAACTTTCTTAGTGTTTGTGAAATTTGGTGAAAAGTTATGTACTAAAATGTACGATACAAATGATCCAAAAACAAGTTATTTGAACTCCTCAAAGCGTTAAAATCTTGTTTTGAATCGAAAAACAAACTTTCTTAGTGTTTGTGAAATTTGGTGAAAATTTATGTACTAAAAGATACGATACAAATGATCTAAAAACACGTTATTTGAACTCCTCAAAGCGTTAAAATCTTGTTTTGAATCGAAAAACAAACTTTCTTAGTGTTTGTGAAATTTGGTGAAAAGTTATGTAGTAAAAGATACGATACAAATGATCTAAAAACACGTTATTTGAACTCCTGAAAGCGTTAAAATCTTGTTTTGAATCGAAAAACAAACTTTCTTAGTGTTTGTGAAATTTGGTGAAAAATTATGTACTAAAAGATACGATACAAATGATCTAAAAACACGTTATTTGAACTCCTCAAAGCGTTAAAATCTTGTTTTGAATCGAAAAACAAACTTTCTTAGTGTTTGTGAAATTTGGTGAAAAGTTATGTACTAAAAGATACGATACAAATGATATAAAAACACGTTATTTGAACTCCTCAAAGCGTTAAAATCTTGTTTTGAATCGAAAAACAAACTTTCTTAGTGTTTGTGAAATTTGGTGAAAAGTTATGTACTAAAAGATACGATACAAATGATCTAAAAACACGTTATTTCAACTCCTCAAAGCGTTAAAATCTTGTTTTGAATCGAAAAACAAACTTTCTTAGTGTTTGTGAAATTTGGTGAAAATTTATGTACTAAAAGATACGATACAAATGATCTAAAAACACGTTATTTGAACTCCTCAAAGCGTTAAAATCTTATTTTGAATCGAAAAACAAACTTTCTTAGTGTTTGTGAAATTTGGTGAAAAGTTATGTAGTAAAAGATACGATACAAATGATCTAAAAACACGTTATTTGAACTCCTGAAAGCGTTAAAATCTTGTTTTGAATCCAAAAACAAACTTTCTTAGTGTTTGTGAAATTTGGTGAAAAGTTGTGTACTAAAAGATACGATACGAATTATCTAAAAACACGTTATTTGAACTCCTCATAGCGTTAAAATCTTGTTTTGAATCGAAAAACAAACTTTCTTAGTGTTTGTGAAATTTGGTGAAAAGATATGTAGTAAAAGATACGATACAAATGATCTAAAAACACGTTATTTGAACTCCTGAAAGCGTTAAAATCTGGTTTTGAATCGAAAAACAAACTGTCTTAGTGTTTGTGAAATTTGCTGAAAAGTTATGTACTAAAAGATACGATACAAATGATCTAAAAACATGTTATTTGAACTCCTCAAAGCGTTAAAATCTGGTTTTGAATCGAAAAACAAACTTTCTTAGTGTTTGTGAAATTTGGTGAAAAGTTATGTACTAAAAGATACGATACAAATGTTCTAAAAACACGTTATTTCAACTCCTCAAAGCTATAAAATCTGGTTTTGAAATCGAAAAACAAACTATCTTTGTGTTTGTGAAATTTGGTGAAAAGTTATGTACTAAAAGATACGATACAAATGATCTAAAAACACGTTATTTCAAGTCCTCAAAGCGTTAAAATCTTGTTTTGAATCGAAAAACAAACTTTCTTAGTGTTTGTGAAATTTGGTGAAAAGTTATGTAGTAAAAGATACGATACAAATGATCTAAAAACAAGTTATTTGAACTCCTCAAAGCGTTAAAATCTTGTTTTGAATCGAAAAACAAACTTTCTTAGTGTTTGTGAAATTTGGTGAAAAGTTATGTACTAAAAGGTACGATACAAATGATCTAAAAACAAGTTATTTGAACTCCTCAAAGCGTTAAAATCTTGTTTTGAATCGAAAAACAAACTTTCTTAGTGTTTGTGAAATTTGGTGAAAAGTTATGTACTAAAAGATACGATACAAATGATCTAAAAACACGTTATTTGAACTCCTCAAAGCGTTAAAATCTTGTTTTGAATCGAAAAACAAACTTTCTTAGTGTTTATGAAATTTGGTGAAAAGTTATGTAGTAAAAGATACGATACAAATGATCTAAAAACACGTTATTTGAACTCCTGAAAACGTTAAAATCTTGTTTTGAATCGAAAAACAAACTTTCTTAGTGTTTGTGAAATTTGGTGAAAAGTTATGTAGTAAAAGATACGATACAAATGATCTAAAAACACGTTATTTGAACTCCTGAAAGCGTTAAAATCTTGTTTTGAATCGAAAAACAAACTTTCTTAGTGTTTGTGAAATTTGGTGAAAAGTTATGTACTAAAAGATACGATACAAATGATATAAAAACACGTTATTTGAACTCCTCAAAGCGTTAAAATCTTGTTTTGAATCGAAAAACAAACTTTCTTAGTGTTTGTGAAATTTGGTGAAAAATTATGTACTAAAAGATACGATACAAATGATCTAAAAACACGTTATTTGAACTCCTCAAAGCGTTAAAATCTTGTTTTGAATCGAAAAACAAACTTTCTTAGTGTTTGTGAAATTTGGTGAAAAGTTATGTACTAAAATGTACGATACAAATGATCCAAAAACAAGTTATTTGAACTCCTCAAAGCGTTAAAATCTTGTTTTGAATCGAAAAACAAACTTTCTTAGTGTTTGTGAAATTTGGTGAAAATTTATGTACTAAAAGATACGATACAAATGATCTAAAAACACGTTATTTGAACTCCTCAAAGCGTTAAAATCTTGTTTTGAATCGAAAAACAAACTTTCTTAGTGTTTGTGAAATTTGGTGAAAAGTTATGTAGTAAAAGATACGATACAAATGATCTAAAAACACGTTATTTGAACTCCTGAAAGCGTTAAAATCTTGTTTTGAATCGAAAAACAAACTTTCTTAGTGTTTGTGAAATTTGGTGAAAAATTATGTACTAAAAGATACGATACAAATGATCTAAAAACACGTTATTTGAACTCCTCAAAGCGTTAAAATCTTGTTTTGAATCGAAAAACAAACTTTCTTAGTGTTTGTGAAATTTGGTGAAAAGTTATGTACTAAAAGATACGATACAAATGATATAAAAACACGTTATTTGAACTCCTCAAAGCGTTAAAATCTTGTTTTGAATCGAAAAACAAACTTTCTTAGTGTTTGTGAAATTTGGTGAAAAGTTATGTACTAAAAGATACGATACAAATGATCTAAAAACACGTTATTTCAACTCCTCAAAGCGTTAAAATCTTGTTTTGAATCGAAAAACAAACTTTCTTAGTGTTTGTGAAATTTGGTGAAAAGTTATGTACTAAAAGATACGATACAAATGATCTAAAAACACGTTATTTCAACTCCTCAAAGCGTTAAAATCTTGTTTTGAATCGAAAAACAAACTTTCTTAGTGTTTGTGAAATTTGGTGAAAAGTTATGTACTAAAATGTACGATACAAATGATCCAAAAACAAGTTATTTGAACTCCTCAAAGCGTTAAAATCTTGTTTTGAATCGAAAAACAAACTTTCTTAGTGTTTGTGAAATTTGGTGAAAATTTATGTACTAAAAGATACGATACAAATGATCTAAAAACACGTTATTTGAACTCCTCAAAGCGTTAAAATCTTGTTTTGAATCGAAAAACAAACTTTCTTAGTGTTTGTGAAATTTGGTGAAAAGTTATGTATTAAAAGATACGATACAAATGATCTAAAAACACGTTATTTGAACTCCTGAAAGCGTTAAAATCTTGTTTTGAATCGAAAAACAAACTTTCTTAGTGTTTGTGAAATTTGGTGAAAAATTATGTACTAAAAGATACGATACAAATGATCTAAAAACACGTTATTTGAACTCCTCAAAGCGTTAAAATCTTGTTTTGAATCGAAAAACAAACTTTCTTAGTGTTTGTGAAATTTGGTGAAAAGTTATGTACTAAAAGATACGATACAAATGATATAAAAACACGTTATTTGAACTCCTCAAAGCGTTAAAATCTTGTTTTGAATCGAAAAACAAAATTTCTTAGTGTTTGTTAAATTTGGTGAAAAGTTATGTACTAAAAGATACGATACAAATGATCTAAAAACACGTTATTTCAACTCCTCAAAGCGTTAAAATCTTGTTTTGAATCGAAAAACAAACTTTCTTAGTGTTTGTGAAATTTGGTGAAAATTTATGTACTAAAAGATACGATACAAATGATCTAAAAACACGTTATTTGAACTCCTCAAAGCGTTAAAATCTTATTTTGAATCGAAAAACAAACTTTCTTAGTGTTTGTGAAATTTGGTGAAAAGTTATGTAGTAAAAGATACGATACAAATGATATAAAAACACGTTATTTGAACTCCTGAAAGCGTTAAAATCTTGTTTTGAATCGAAAAACAAACTTTCTTAGTGTTTGTGAAATTTGCTGAAAAGTTATGTACTAAAAGATACGATACAAATGATATAAAAACACGTTATTTGAACTCCTCAAAGCGTTAAAATCTTGTTTTGAATCGAAAAACAAACTTTCTTAGTGTTTGTGAAATTTGGTGAAAAGTTATGTACTAAAAGATACGATACAAATGATCTAAAAACACGTTATTTCAACTCCTCAAAGCGTTAAAATCTTGTTTTGAATCGAAAAACAAACTTTCTTAGTGTTTGTGAAATTTGGTGAAAAGTTATGTAGTAAAAGATACGATACAAATGATCTAAAAACACGTTATTTGAACTCCTGAAAGCGTTAAAATCTTGTTTTGAATCGAAAAACAAACTTTCATAGTGTTTGTGAAATTTGGTGAAAAGTTGTGTACTAAAAGATACGATACGAATTATCTAAAAACACGTTATTTGAACTCCTCATAGCGTTAAAATCTTGTTTTGAATCGAAAAACAAACTTTCTTAGTGTTTGTGAAATTTGGTGAAAAGATATGTAGTAAAAGATACGATACAAATGATCTAAAAACACGTTATTTGAACTCCTCAAAGCGTTAAAATCTTGTTTTGAATCGAAAAACAAACTTTCTTAGTGTTTGTGAAATTTGGTGAAAAGTTATGTAGTAAAAGATACGATACAAATGATCTAAAAACACGTTATTTGAACTCCTGAAAGCGTTAAAATCTGGTTTTGAATCGAAAAACAAACTGTCTTAGTGTTTGTGAAATTTGCTGAAAAGTTATGTACTAAAAGATACGATACAAATGATCTAAAAACACGTTATTTGAACTCCTCAAAGCGTTAAAATCTTGTTTTGAATCGAAAAACAAACTTTCTTAGTGTTTGTGAAATTTGGTGAAAAGTTATGTACTAAAAGATACGATTCAAATGTTCTAAAAACACGTTATTTCAACTCCTCAAAGCGATAAAATCTGGTTTTGAAATCGAAAAACAAACTATCTTTGTGTTTGTGAAATTTGGTGAAAAGTTATGTACTAAAAGATACGATACAAATGATCTAAAAACACGTTATTTCAAGTCCTCAAAGCGTTAAAATCTTGTTTTGAATCGAAAAACAAACTTTCTTAGTGTTTGTGAAATTTGGTGAAAAGTTATGTAGTAAAAGATACGATACAAATGATCTAAAAACAAGTTATTTGAACTCCTCAAAGCGTTAAAATCTTGTTTTGAATCGAAAAACAAACTTTCTTAGTGTTTGTGAAATTTGGTGAAAAGTTATGTACTAAAAGGTACGATACAAATAATCTAAAAACAAGTTATTTGAACTCCTCAAAGCGTTAAAATCTTGTTTTGAATCGAAAAACAAACTTTCTTAGTGTTTGTGAAATTTGGTGAAAAGTTATGTACTAAAAGATACGATACAAATGATCTAAAAACACGTTATTTGAACTCCTCAAAGCGTTAAACTCTTGTTTTGAATCGAAAAACAAACTTTCTTAGGGTTTTTGAAATTTGGTGAAAAGTTATGTAGTAAAAGATACGATACAAATGATCTAAAAACACGTTATTTGAACTCCTGAAAACGTTAAAATCTTGTTTTGAATCGAAAAACAAACTTTCTTAGTGTTTGTGAAATTTGGTGAAAAGTTATGTACTAAAAGATACGATACAAATGATCTAAAAACACGTTATTTGAACTCCTGAAAGCGTTAAAATCTTGTTTTGAATCGAAAAACAAACTTTCTTAGTGTTTGTGAAATTTGGTGAAAAATTATGTACTAAAAGATACGATACAAATGATCTAAAAACACGTTATTTGAACTCCTCAAAGCGTTAAAATCTTGTTTTGAATCGAAAAACAAACTTTCTTAGTGTTTGTGAAATTTGGTGAAAAGTTATGTACTAAAATGTACGATACAAATGATTCAAAAACAAGTTATTTGAACTCCTCAAAGCGTTAAAATCTTGTTTTGAATCGAAAAACAAACTTTCTTAGTGTTTGTGAAATTTGGTGAAAATTTATGTACTAAAAGATACGATACAAATGATCTAAAAACACGTTATTTGAACTCCTCAAAGCGTTAAAATCTTGTTTTGAATCGAAAAACAAACTTTCTTAGTGTTTGTGAAATTTGGTGAAAAGTTATGTACTAAAAGATACGATACAAATGATCTAAAAACACGTTATTTGAACTCCTCAAAGCGTTAAAATCTTGTTTTGAATCGAAAAACAAACTTTCTTAGTGTTTGTGAAATTTGGTGAAAAGTTATGTACTAAAAGATACGATACAAATGATCTAAAAACACGTTATTTGAACTCCTGAAAACGTTAAAATCTTGTTTTGAATCGAAAAACAAACTTTCTTAGTGTTTGTGAAATTTGGTGAAAAGTTATGTACTAAAAGATACGATACAAATGATCTAAAAACACGTTATTTGAACTCCTCAAAGCGTTAAAATCTTGTTTTGAATCGAAAAACAAACTTTCTTAGTGTTTGTGAAATTTGGTGAAAAATTATGTACTAAAAGATACGATACAAATGATCTAAAAACACGTTATTTGAACTCCTCAAAGCGTTAAAATCTTGTTTTGAATCGAAAAACAAACTTTCTTAGTGTTTGTGAAATTTGGTGAAAAGTTATGTACTAAAATGTACGATACAAATGATTCAAAAACAAGTTATTTGAACTCCTCAAAGCGTTAAAATCTTGTTTTGAATCGAAAAACAAACTTTCTTAGTGTTTGTGAAATTTGGTGAAAATTTATGTACTAAAAGATACGATACAAATGATCTAAAAACACGTTATTTGAACTCCTCAAAGCGTTAAAATCTTGTTTTGAATCGAAAAACAAACTTTCTTAGTGTTTGTGAAATTTGGTGAAAAGTTATGTAGTAAAAGATACGATACAAATGATCTAAAAACACGTTATTTGAACTCCTGAAAGCGTTAAAATCTTGTTTTGAATCCAAAAACAAACTTTCTTAGTGTTTGTGAAATTTGGTGAAAAGTTGTGTACTAAAAGATACGATACGAATTATCTAAAAACACGTTATTTGAACTCCTCATAGCGTTAAAATCTTGTTTTGAATCGAAAAACAAACTTTCTTAGTGTTTGTGAAATTTGGTGAAAAGATATGTAGTAAAAGATACGATACAAATGATCTAAAAACACGTTATTTGAACTCCTCAAAGCGTTAAAATCTTGTTTTGAATCGAAAAACAAACTTTCTTAGTGTTTGTGAAATTTGGTGAAAAGTTATGTAGTAAAAGATACGATACAAATGATCTAAAAACACGTTATTTGAACTCCTGAAAGCGTTAAAATCTGGTTTTGAATCGAAAAACAAACTGTCTTAGTGTTTGTGAAATTTGCTGAAAAGTTATGTACTAAAAGATACGATACAAATGATCTAAAAACATGTTATTTGAACTCCTCAAAGCGTTAAAATCTTGTTTTGAATCGAAAAACAAACTTTCTTAGTGTTTGTGAAATTTGGTGAAAAGTTATGTACTAAAAGATACGATACAAATGTTCTAAAAACACGTTATTTCAACTCCTCAAAGCGATAAAATCTGGTTTTGAAATCGAAAAACAAACTATCTTTGTGTTTGTGAAATTTGGTGAAAAGTTATGTACTAAAAGATACGATACAAATGATCTAAAAACACGTTATTTCAAGTCCTCAAAGCGTTAAAATCTTGTTTTGAATCGAAAAACAAACTTTCTTAGTGTTTGTGAAATTTGGTGAAAAGTTATGTAGTAAAAGATACGATACAAATGATCTAAAAACAAGTTATTTGAACTCCTCAAAGCGTTAAAATCTTGTTTTGAATCGAAAAACAAACTTTCTTAGTGTTTGTGAAATTTGGTGAAAAGTTATGTACTAAAAGGTACGATACAAATGATCTAAAAACAAGTTATTTGAACTCCTCAAAGCGTTAAAATCTTGTTTTGAATCGAAAAACAAACTTTCTTAGTGTTTGTGAAATTTGGTGAAAAGTTATGTACTAAAAGATACGATACAAATGATCTAAAAACACGTTATTTGAACTCCTCAAAGCGTTAAAATCTTGTTTTGAATCGAAAAACAAACTTTCTTAGGGCCTGTTCGGCAGTGGAGTTTAGGACCCAAGTTTTGGTAGGAAATAATGTTTTCCAAGGAATGCATTTTATGGTGTTCGGTCATGGCTTAGGATGGATAGTTTTGGAACCATAAATTAGCAAATTCCTAGGAAATGATGCATTTTATTGGGTTTTCAAAACTTAGGTCTGATTGGATTTTTGCTCGGATTGAAGAGAACAAAAATAAAATATTATTTTTTTGTTTCAATTTAAATATCATTTTTTTTGTTCATCATACTTTTTTATCTTTGATTGGACCTGTTTATTATTTTTATCTTGTTATATCATTTTTGAATAATCTTATGGGACAATACAAAATTATTTCTTGACTTTTATTTATATAATATAGTCATCAATAATTAATTATTTTATTTTATTTATTTTATTGGATTTAATATAATTTGAAGGAATTAGTATTTGAAATCGGATATCGGATGTTCTATATTTAGATAATAATAATAATAATAATAATAATACATAATGAAAATTGTATTTAGATAATAATAATAATAATAATAATAATAATACATAATGAAAATTGTATTTAGATAATAATAATAATAATAATAATACATAATGAAAATTGTATTTAAATAATAATAATAATAATAATAATAATAATGAAAATTGTATTTAGATAATAATAATAATAATAATAATAATAATAATAATAATAATACATAATGAAAATTGTAATTATAAAAAAATAATACATAATTAAAAATATATTTAGAAAATAATAATAATATACATAATTTAATAATAATAACAACAACAACAACAACAACAATCCTAGGTTTTCATCAAACACCATTTAAACATCCTACACTCGCAGTTTTTGCATTTTCCTGCTACCATAGTTTCCTAATATTCATATATTGGTTTCCTGCAACTATGAGTTTCCTGCTGCTACACAAAACTGACCTAGCAAACACGCCCTTAGTGTTTATGAAATTTGGTGAAAAGTTATGTAGTAAAAGATACGATACAAATGATCTAAAAACACGTTATTTGAACTCCTGAAAACGTTAAAATCTTGTTTTGAATCGAAAAACAAACTTTCTTAGTGTGTGTGAAATTTGGTGAAAAGTTATGTAGTAAAAGATACGATACAAATGATCTAAAAACACGTTATTTGAACTCCTGAAAGCGTTAAAATCTTGTTTTGAATCGAAAAACAAACTTTCTTAGTGTTTGTGAAATTTGGTGAAAAGTTATGTACTAAAAGATACGATACAAATGATATAAAAACACGTTATTTGAACTCCTCAAAGCGTTAAAATCTTGTTTTGAATCGAAAAACAAACTTTCTTAGTGTTTGTGAAATTTGGTGAAAAATTATGTACTAAAAGATACGATACAAATGATCTAAAAACACGTTATTTGAACTCCTCAAAGCGTTAAAATCTTGTTTTGAATCGAAAAACAAACTTTCTTAGTGTTTGTGAAATTTGGTGAAAAGTTATGTACTAAAATGTACGATACAAATGATCCAAAAACAAGTTATTTGAACTCCTCAAAGCGTTAAAATCTTGTTTTGAATCGAAAAACAAACTTTCTTAGTGTTTGTGAAATTTGGTGAAAATTTATGTACTAAAAGATACGATACAAATGATCTAAAAACACGTTATTTGAACTCCTCAAAGCGTTAAAATCTTGTTTTGAATCGAAAAACAAACTTTCTTAGTGTTTGTGAAATTTGGTGAAAAGTTATGTAGTAAAAGATACGATACAAATGATCTAAAAACACGTTATTTGAACTCCTGAAAGCGTTAAAATCTTGTTTTGAATCGAAAAACAAACTTTCTTAGTGTTTGTGAAATTTGGTGAAAAATTATGTACTAAAAGATACGATACAAATGATCTAAAAACACGTTATTTGAACTCCTCAAAGCGTTAAAATCTTGTTTTGAATCGAAAAACAAACTTTCTTAGTGTTTGTGAAATTTGGTGAAAAGTTATGTACTAAAAGATACGATACAAATGATATAAAAACACGTTATTTGAACTCCTCAAAGCGTTAAAATCTTGTTTTGAATCGAAAAACAAACTTTCTTAGTGTTTGTGAAATTTGGTGAAAAGTTATGTACTAAAAGATACGATACAAATGATCTAAAAACACGTTATTTCAACTCCTCAAAGCGTTAAAATCTTGTTTTGAATCGAAAAACAAACTTTCTTAGTGTTTGTGAAATTTGGTGAAAATTTATGTACTAAAAGATACGATACAAATGATCTAAAAACACGTTATTTGAACTCCTCAAAGCGTTAAAATCTTATTTTGAATCGAAAAACAAACTTTCTTAGTGTTTGTGAAATTTGGTGAAAAGTTATGTAGTAAAAGATACGATACAAATGATCTAAAAACACGTTATTTGAACTCCTGAAAGCGTTAAAATCTTGTTTTGAATCCAAAAACAAACTTTCTTAGTGTTTGTGAAATTTGGTGAAAAGTTGTGTACTAAAAGATACGATACGAATTATCTAAAAACACGTTATTTGAACTCCTCATAGCGTTAAAATCTTGTTTTGAATCGAAAAACAAACTTTCTTAGTGTTTGTGAAATTTGGTGAAAAGATATGTAGTAAAAGATACGATACAAATGATCTAAAAACACGTTATTTGAACTCCTCAAAGCGTTAAAATCTTGTTTTGAATCGAAAAACAAACTTTCTTAGTGTTTGTGAAATTTGGTGAAAAGTTATGTAGTAAAAGATACGATACAAATGATCTAAAAACACGTTATTTGAACTCCTGAAAGCGTTAAAATCTGGTTTTGAATCGAAAAACAAACTGTCTTAGTGTTTGTGAAATTTGCTGAAAAGTTATGTACTAAAAGATACGATACAAATGATCTAAAAACATGTTATTTGAACTCCTCAAAGCGTTAAAATCTGGTTTTGAATCGAAAAACAAACTTTCTTAGTGTTTGTGAAATTTGGTGAAAAGTTATGTACTAAAAGATACGATACAAATGTTCTAAAAACACGTTATTTCAACTCCTCAAAGCTATAAAATCTGGTTTTGAAATCGAAAAACAAACTATCTTTGTGTTTGTGAAATTTGGTGAAAAGTTATGTACTAAAAGATACGATACAAATGATCTAAAAACACGTTATTTCAAGTCCTCAAAGCGTTAAAATCTTGTTTTGAATCGAAAAACAAACTTTCTTAGTGTTTGTGAAATTTGGTGAAAAGTTATGTAGTAAAAGATACGATACAAATGATCTAAAAACAAGTTATTTGAACTCCTCAAAGCGTTAAAATCTTGTTTTGAATCGAAAAACAAACTTTCTTAGTGTTTGTGAAATTTGGTGAAAAGTTATGTACTAAAAGGTACGATACAAATGATCTAAAAACAAGTTATTTGAACTCCTCAAAGCGTTAAAATCTTGTTTTGAATCGAAAAACAAACTTTCTTAGTGTTTGTGAAATTTGGTGAAAAGTTATGTACTAAAAGATACGATACAAATGATCTAAAAACACGTTATTTGAACTCCTCAAAGCGTTAAAATCTTGTTTTGAATCGAAAAACAAACTTTCTTAGTGTTTATGAAATTTGGTGAAAAGTTATGTAGTAAAAGATACGATACAAATGATCTAAAAACACGTTATTTGAACTCCTGAAAACGTTAAAATCTTGTTTTGAATCGAAAAACAAACTTTCTTAGTGTTTGTGAAATTTGGTGAAAAGTTATGTAGTAAAAGATACGATACAAATGATCTAAAAACACGTTATTTGAACTCCTGAAAGCGTTAAAATCTTGTTTTGAATCGAAAAACAAACTTTCTTAGTGTTTGTGAAATTTGGTGAAAAGTTATGTACTAAAAGATACGATACAAATGATATAAAAACACGTTATTTGAACTCCTCAAAGCGTTAAAATCTTGTTTTGAATCGAAAAACAAACTTTCTTAGTGTTTGTGAAATTTGGTGAAAAATTATGTACTAAAAGATACGATACAAATGATCTAAAAACACGTTATTTGAACTCCTCAAAGCGTTAAAATCTTGTTTTGAATCGAAAAACAAACTTTCTTAGTGTTTGTGAAATTTGGTGAAAAGTTATGTACTAAAATGTACGATACAAATGATCCAAAAACAAGTTATTTGAACTCCTCAAAGCGTTAAAATCTTGTTTTGAATCGAAAAACAAACTTTCTTAGTGTTTGTGAAATTTGGTGAAAATTTATGTACTAAAAGATACGATACAAATGATCTAAAAACACGTTATTTGAACTCCTCAAAGCGTTAAAATCTTGTTTTGAATCGAAAAACAAACTTTCTTAGTGTTTGTGAAATTTGGTGAAAAGTTATGTAGTAAAAGATACGATACAAATGATCTAAAAACACGTTATTTGAACTCCTGAAAGCGTTAAAATCTTGTTTTGAATCGAAAAACAAACTTTCTTAGTGTTTGTGAAATTTGGTGAAAAATTATGTACTAAAAGATACGATACAAATGATCTAAAAACACGTTATTTGAACTCCTCAAAGCGTTAAAATCTTGTTTTGAATCGAAAAACAAACTTTCTTAGTGTTTGTGAAATTTGGTGAAAAGTTATGTACTAAAAGATACGATACAAATGATATAAAAACACGTTATTTGAACTCCTCAAAGCGTTAAAATCTTGTTTTGAATCGAAAAACAAACTTTCTTAGTGTTTGTGAAATTTGGTGAAAAGTTATGTACTAAAAGATACGATACAAATGATCTAAAAACACGTTATTTCAACTCCTCAAAGCGTTAAAATCTTGTTTTGAATCGAAAAACAAACTTTCTTAGTGTTTGTGAAATTTGGTGAAAAGTTATGTACTAAAAGATACGATACAAATGATCTAAAAACACGTTATTTCAACTCCTCAAAGCGTTAAAATCTTGTTTTGAATCGAAAAACAAACTTTCTTAGTGTTTGTGAAATTTGGTGAAAAGTTATGTACTCAAATGTACGATACAAATGATCCAAAAACAAGTTATTTGAACTCCTCAAAGCGTTAAAATCTTGTTTTGAATCGAAAAACAAACTTTCTTAGTGTTTGTGAAATTTGGTGAAAATTTATGTACTAAAAGATACGATACAAATGATCTAAAAACACGTTATTTGAACTCCTCAAAGCGTTAAAATCTTGTTTTGAATCGAAAAACAAACTTTCTTAGTGTTTGTGAAATTTGGTGAAAAGTTATGTATTAAAAGATACGATACAAATGATCTAAAAACACGTTATTTGAACTCCTGAAAGCGTTAAAATCTTGTTTTGAATCGAAAAACAAACTTTCTTAGTGTTTGTGAAATTTGGTGAAAAATTATGTACTAAAAGATACGATACAAATGATCTAAAAACACGTTATTTGAACTCCTCAAAGCGTTAAAATCTTGTTTTGAATCGAAAAACAAACTTTCTTAGTGTTTGTGAAATTTGGTGAAAAGTTATGTACTAAAAGATACGATACAAATGATATAAAAACACGTTATTTGAACTCCTCAAAGCGTTAAAATCTTGTTTTGAATCGAAAACAAAATTTCTTAGTGTTTGTTAAATTTGGTGAAAAGTTATGTACTAAAAGATACGATACAAATGATCTAAAAACACGTTATTTCAACTCCTCAAAGCGTTAAAATCTTGTTTTGAATCGAAAAACAAACTTTCTTAGTGTTTGTGAAATTTGGTGAAAATTTATGTACTAAAAGATACGATACAAATGATCTAAAAACACGTTATTTGAACTCCTCAAAGCGTTAAAATCTTATTTTGAATCGAAAAACAAACTTTCTTAGTGTTTGTGAAATTTGGTGAAAAGTTATGTAGTAAAAGATACGATACAAATGATCTAAAAACACGTTATTTGAACTCCTGAAAGCGTTAAAATCTTGTTTTGAATCCAAAAACAAACTTTCTTAGTGTTTGTGAAATTTGGTGAAAAGTTGTGTACTAAAAGATACGATACGAATTATCTAAAAACACGTTATTTGAACTCCTCATAGCGTTAAAATCTTGTTTTGAATCGAAAAACAAACTTTCTTAGTGTTTGTGAAATTTGGTGAAAAGATATGTAGTAAAAGATACGATACAAATGATCTAAAAACACGTTATTTGAACTCCTCAAAGCGTTAAAATCTTGTTTTGAATCGAAAAACAAACTTTCTTAGTGTTTGTGAAATTTGGTGAAAAGTTATGTAGTAAAAGATACGATACAAATGATCTAAAAACACGTTATTTGAACTCCTGAAAGCGTTAAAATCTGGTTTTGAATCGAAAAACAAACTGTCTTAGTGTTTGTGAAATTTGCTGAAAAGTTATGTACTAAAAGATACGATACAAATGATCTAAAAACATGTTATTTGAACTCCTCAAAGCGTTAAAATCTGGTTTTGAATCGAAAAACAAACTTTCTTAGTGTTTGTGAAATTTGGTGAAAAGTTATGTACTAAAAGATACGATACAAATGTTCTAAAAACACGTTATTTCAACTCCTCAAAGCTATAAAATCTGGTTTTGAAATCGAAAAACAAACTATCTTTGTGTTTGTGAAATTTGGTGAAAAGTTATGTACTAAAAGATACGATACAAATGATCTAAAAACACGTTATTTCAAGTCCTCAAAGCGTTAAAATCTTGTTTTGAATCGAAAAACAAACTTTCTTAGTGTTTGTGAAATTTGGTGAAAAGTTATGTAGTAAAAGATACGATACAAATGATCTAAAAACAAGTTATTTGAACTCCTCAAAGCGTTAAAATCTTGTTTTGAATCGAAAAACAAACTTTCTTAGTGTTTGTGAAATTTGGTGAAAAGTTATGTACTAAAAGGTACGATACAAATGATCTAAAAACAAGTTATTTGAACTCCTCAAAGCGTTAAAATCTTGTTTTGAATCGAAAAACAAACTTTCTTAGTGTTTGTGAAATTTGGTGAAAAGTTATGTACTAAAAGATACGATACAAATGATCTAAAAACACGTTATTTGAACTCCTCAAAGCGTTAAAATCTTGTTTTGAATCGAAAAACAAACTTTCTTAGTGTTTCTGAAATTTGGTGAAAAGTTATGTAGTAAAAGATACGATACAAATGATCTAAAAACACGTTATTTGAACTCCTGAAAACGTTAAAATCTTGTTTTGAATCGAAAAACAAACTTTCTTAGTGTTTGTGAAATTTGGTGAAAAGTTATGTAGTAAAAGATACGATACAAATGATCTAAAAACACGTTATTTGAACTCCTGAAAGAGTTAAAATCTTGTTTTGAATCGAAAAACAAACTTTCTTAGTGTTTGTGAAATTTGGTGAAAAGTTATGTACTAAAAGATACGATACAAATGATATAAAAACACGTTATTTGAACTCCTCAAAGCGTTAAAATCTTGTTTTGAATCGAAAAACAAACTTTCTTAGTGTTTGTGAAATTTGGTGAAAAATTATGTACTAAAAGATACGATACAAATGATCTAAAAACACGTTATTTGAACTCCTCAAAGCGTTAAAATCTTGTTTTGAATCGAAAAACAAACTTTCTTAGTGTTTGTGAAATTTGGTGAAAAGTTATGTACTAAAATGTACGATACAAATGATCCAAAAACAAGTTATTTGAACTCCTCAAAGCGTTAAAATCTTGTTTTGAATCGAAAAACAAACTTTCTTAGTGTTTGTGAAATTTGGTGAAAATTTATGTACTAAAAGATACGATACAAATGATCTAAAAACACGTTATTTGAACTCCTCAAAGCGTTAAAATCTTGTTTTGAATCGAAAAACAAACTTTCTTAGTGTTTGTGAAATTTGGTGAAAAGTTATGTAGTAAAAGATACGATACAAATGATCTAAAAACACGTTATTTGAACTCCTGAAAGCGTTAAAATCTTGTTTTGAATCGAAAAACAAACTTTCTTAGTGTTTGTGAAATTTGGTGAAAAATTATGTACTAAAAGATACGATACAAATGATCTAAAAACACGTTATTTGAACTCCTCAAAGCGTTAAAATCTTGTTTTGAATCGAAAAACAAACTTTCTTAGTGTTTGTGAAATTTGGTGAAAAGTTATGTACTAAAAGATACGATACAAATGATATAAAAATACGTTATTTGAACTCCTCAAAGCGTTAAAATCTTGTTTTGAATCGAAAAACAAACTTTCTTAGTGTTTGTGAAATTTGGTGAAAAGTTATGTACTAAAAGATACGATACAAATGATCTAAAAACACGTTATTTCAACTCCTCAAAGCGTTAAAATCTTGTTTTGAATCGAAAAACAAACTTTCTTAGTGTTTGTGAAATTTGGTGAAAAGTTATGTACTAAAAGATACGATACAAATGATCTAAAAACACGTTATTTGAACTCCTCAAAGCGTTAAAATCTTGTTTTGAATCGAAAAACAAACTTTCTTAGTGTTTGTGAAATTTGGTGAAAAGTTATGTACTAAAAGATACGATACAAATGATATAAAAACACGTTATTTGAACTCCTCAAAGCGTTAAAATCTTGTTTTGAATCGAAAAACAAACTTTCTTAGTGTTTGTGAAATTTGGTGAAAAGTTATGTACTAAAAGATACGATACAAATGATCTAAAAACACGTTATTTCAACTCCTCAAAGCGTTAAAATCTTGTTTTGAATCGAAAAACAAACTTTCTTAGTGTTTGTGAAATTTGGTGAAAAGTTATGTACTAAAAGATACGATACAAATGATCTAAAAACACGTTATTTCAACTCCTCAAAGCGTTAAAATCTTGTTTTGAATCGAAAAACAAACTTTCTTAGTGTTTGTGAAATTTGGTGAAAAGTTATGTACTAAAATGTACGATACAAATGATCCAAAAACAAGTTATTTGAACTCCTCAAAGCGTTAAAATCTTGTTTTGAATCGAAAAACAAACTTTCTTAGTGTTTGTGAAATTTGGTGAAAATTTATGTACTAAAAGATACGATACAAATGATCTAAAAACACGTTATTTGAACTCCTCAAAGCGTTAAAATCTTGTTTTGAATCGAAAAACAAACTTTCTTAGTGTTTGTGAAATTTGGTGAAAAGTTATGTAGTAAAAGATACGATACAAATGATCTAAAAACACATTATTTGAACTCCTGAAAGCGTTAAAATCTTGTTTTGAATCGAAAAACAAACTTTCTTAGTGTTTGTGAAATTTGGTGAAAAATTATGTACTAAAAGATACGATACAAATGATCTAAAAACACGTTATTTGAACTCCTCAAAGCGTTAAAATCTTGTTTTGAATCGAAAAACAAACTTTCTTAGTGTTTGTGAAATTTGGTGAAAAGTTATGTACTAAAAGATACGATACAAATGATATAAAAACACGTTATTTGAACTCCTCAAAGCGTTAAAATCTTGTTTTGAATCGAAAAACAAAATTTCTTAGTGTTTGTTAAATTTGGTGAAAAGTTATGTACTAAAAGATACGATACAAATGATCTAAAAACACGTTATTTCAACTCCTCAAAGCGTTAAAATCTTGTTTTGAATCGAAAAACAAACTTTCTTAGTGTTTGTGAAATTTGGTGAAAATTTATGTACTAAAAGATACGATACAAATGATCTAAAAACACGTTATTTGAACTCCTCAAAGCGTTAAAATCTTATTTTGAATCGAAAAACAAACTTTCTTAGTGTTTGTGAAATTTGGTGAAAAGTTATGTAGTAAAAGATACGATACAAATGATCTAAAAACACGTTATTTGAACTCCTGAAAGCGTTAAAATCTTGTTTTGAATCCAAAAACAAACTTTCTTAGTGTTTGTGAAATTTGGTGAAAAGTTGTGTACTAAAAGATACGATACGAATTATCTAAAAACACGTTATTTGAACTCCTCATAGCGTTAAAATCTTGTTTTGAATCGAAAAACAAACTTTCTTAGTGTTTGTGAAATTTGGTGAAAAGATATGTAGTAAAAGATACGATACAAATGATCTAAAAACACGTTATTTGAACTCCTCAAAGCGTTAAAATCTTGTTTTGAATCGAAAAACAAACTTTCTTAGTGTTTGTGAAATTTGGTGAAAAGTTATGTAGTAAAAGATACGATACAAATGATCTAAAAACACGTTATTTGAACTCCTGAAAGCGTTAAAATCTGGTTTTGAATCGAAAAACAAACTGTCTTAGTGTTTGTGAAATTTGCTGAAAAGTTATGTACTAAAAGATACGATACAAATGATCTAAAAACATGTTATTTGAACTCCTCAAAGCGTTAAAATCTGGTTTTGAATCGAAAAACAAACTTTCTTAGTGTTTGTGAAATTTGGTGAAAAGTTATGTACTAAAAGATACGATACAAATGTTCTAAAAACACGTTATTTCAACTCCTCAAAGCTATAAAATCTGGTTTTGAAATCGAAAAACAAACTATCTTTGTGTTTGTGAAATTTGGTGAAAAGTTATGTACTAAAAGATACGATACAAATGATCTAAAAACACGTTATTTCAAGTCCTCAAAGCGTTAAAATCTTGTTTTGAATCGAAAAACAAACTTTCTTAGTGTTTGTGAAATTTGGTGAAAAGTTATGTAGTAAAAGATACGATACAAATGATCTAAAAACAAGTTATTTGAACTCCTCAAAGCGTTAAAATCTTGTTTTGAATCGAAAAACAAACTTTCTTAGTGTTTGTGAAATTTGGTGAAAAGTTATGTACTAAAAGGTACGATACAAATGATCTAAAAACAAGTTATTTGAACTCCTCAAAGCGTTAAAATCTTGTTTTGAATCGAAAAACAAACTTTCTTAGTGTTTGTGAAATTTGGTGAAAAGTTATGTACTAAAAGATACGATACAAATGATCTAAAAACACGTTATTTGAACTCCTCAAAGCGTTAAAATCTTGTTTTGAATCGAAAAACAAACTTTCTTAGTGTTTATGAAATTTGGTGAAAAGTTATGTAGTAAAAGATACGATACAAATGATCTAAAAACACGTTATTTGAACTCCTGAAAACGTTAAAATCTTGTTTTGAATCGAAAAACAAACTTTCTTAGTGTTTGTGAAATTTGGTGAAAAGTTATGTAGTAAAAGATACGATACAAATGATCTAAAAACACGTTATTTGAACTCCTGAAAGCGTTAAAATCTTGTTTTGAATCGAAAAACAAACTTTCTTAGTGTTTGTGAAATTTGGTGAAAAGTTATGTACTAAAAGATACGATACAAATGATATAAAAACACGTTATTTGAACTCCTCAAAGCGTTAAAATCTTGTTTTGAATCGAAAAACAAACTTTCTTAGTGTTTGTGAAATTTGGTGAAAAGTTATGTACTAAAAGATACGATACAAATGTTCTAAAAACACGTTATTTCAACTCCTCAAAGCTATAAAATCTGGTTTTGAAATCGAAAAACAAACTATCTTTGTGTTTGTGAAATTTGGTGAAAAGTTATGTACTAAAAGATACGATACAAATGATCTAAAAACACGTTATTTCAACTCCTCAAAGCGTTAAAATCTTGTTTTGAATCGAAAAACAAACTTTCTTAGTGTTTGTGAAATTTGGTGAAAAGTTATGTACTAAAATGTACGATACAAATGATCCAAAAACAAGTTATTTGAACTCCTCAAAGCGTTAAAATCTTGTTTTGAATCGAAAAACAAACTTTCTTAGTGTTTGTGAAATTTGGTGAAAATTTATGTACTAAAAGATACGATACAAATGATCTAAAAACACGTTATTTGAACTCCTCAAAGCGTTAAAATCTTGTTTTGAATCGAAAAACAAACTTTCTTAGTGTTTGTGAAATTTGGTGAAAAGTTATGTATTAAAAGATACGATACAAATGATCTAAAAACACGTTATTTGAACTCCTGAAAGCGTTAAAATCTTGTTTTGAATCGAAAAACAAACTTTCTTAGTGTTTGTGAAATTTGGTGAAAAATTATGTACTAAAAGATACGATACAAATGATCTAAAAACACGTTATTTGAACTCCTCAAAGCGTTAAAATCTTGTTTTGAATCGAAAAACAAACTTTCTTAGTGTTTGTGAAATTTGGTGAAAAGTTATGTACTAAAAGATACGATACAAATGATATAAAAACACGTTATTTGAACTCCTCAAAGCGTTAAAATCTTGTTTTGAATCGAAAAACAAAATTTCTTAGTGTTTGTTAAATTTGGTGAAAAGTTATGTACTAAAAGATACGATACAAATGATCTAAAAACACGTTATTTCAACTCCTCAAAGCGTTAAAATCTTGTTTTGAATCGAAAAACAAACTTTCTTAGTGTTTGTGAAATTTGGTGAAAATTTATGTACTAAAAGATACGATACAAATGATCTAAAAACACGTTATTTGAACTCCTCAAAGCGTTAAAATCTTATTTTGAATCGAAAAACAAACTTTCTTAGTGTTTGTGAAATTTGGTGAAAAGTTATGTAGTAAAAGATACGATACAAATGATCTAAAAACACGTTATTTGAACTCCTGAAAGCGTTAAAATCTTGTTTTGAATCCAAAAACAAACTTTCTTAGTGTTTGTGAAATTTGGTGAAAAGTTGTGTACTAAAAGATACGATACGAATTATCTAAAAACACGTTATTTGAACTCCTCATAGCGTTAAAATCTTGTTTTGAATCGAAAAACAAACTTTCTTAGTGTTTGTGAAATTTGGTGAAAAGATATGTAGTAAAAGATACGATACAAATGATCTAAAAACACGTTATTTGAACTCCTCAAAGCGTTAAAATCTTGTTTTGAATCGAAAAACAAACTTTCTTAGTGTTTGTGAAATTTGGTGAAAAGTTATGTAGTAAAAGATACGATACAAATGATCTAAAAACACGTTATTTGAACTCCTGAAAGCGTTAAAATCTGGTTTTGAATCGAAAAACAAACTGTCTTAGTGTTTGTGAAATTTGCTGAAAAGTTATGTACTAAAAGATACGATACAAATGATCTAAAAACATGTTATTTGAACTCCTCAAAGCGTTAAAATCTGGTTTTGAATCGAAAAACAAACTTTCTTAGTGTTTGTGAAATTTGGTGAAAAGTTATGTACTAAAAGATACGATACAAATGTTCTAAAAACACGTTATTTCAACTCCTCAAAGCTATAAAATCTGGTTTTGAAATCGAAAAACAAACTATCTTTGTGTTTGTGAAATTTGGTGAAAAGTTATGTACTAAAAGATACGATACAAATGATCTAAAAACACGTTATTTCAAGTCCTCAAAGCGTTAAAATCTTGTTTTGAATCGAAAAACAAACTTTCTTAGTGTTTGTGAAATTTGGTGAAAAGTTATGTAGTAAAAGATACGATACAAATGATCTAAAAACAAGTTATTTGAACTCCTCAAAGCGTTAAAATCTTGTTTTGAATCGAAAAACAAACTTTCTTAGTGTTTGTGAAATTTGGTGAAAAGTTATGTACTAAAAGGTACGATACAAATGATCTAAAAACAAGTTATTTGAACTCCTCAAAGCGTTAAAATCTTGTTTTGAATCGAAAAACAAACTTTCTTAGTGTTTGTGAAATTTGGTGAAAAGTTATGTACTAAAAGATACGATACAAATGATCTAAAAACACGTTATTTGAACTCCTCAAAGCGTTAAAATCTTGTTTTGAATCGAAAAACAAACTTTCTTAGTGTTTATGAAATTTGGTGAAAAGTTATGTAGTAAAAGATACGATACAAATGATCTAAAAACACGTTATTTGAACTCCTGAAAACGTTAAAATCTTGTTTTGAATCGAAAAACAAACTTTCTTAGTGTTTGTGAAATTTGGTGAAAAGTTATGTAGTAAAAGATACGATACAAATGATCTAAAAACACGTTATTTGAACTCCTGAAAGAGTTAAAATCTTGTTTTGAATCGAAAAACAAACTTTCTTAGTGTTTGTGAAATTTGGTGAAAAGTTATGTACTAAAAGATACGATACAAATGATATAAAAACACGTTATTTGAACTCCTCAAAGCGTTAAAATCTTGTTTTGAATCGAAAAACAAACTTTCTTAGTGTTTGTGAAATTTGGTGAAAAATTATGTACTAAAAGATACGATACAAATGATCTAAAAACACGTTATTTGAACTCCTCAAAGCGTTAAAATCTTGTTTTGAATCGAAAAACAAACTTTCTTAGTGTTTGTGAAATTTGGTGAAAAGTTATGTACTAAAATGTACGATACAAATGATCCAAAAACAAGTTATTTGAACTCCTCAAAGCGTTAAAATCTTGTTTTGAATCGAAAAACAAACTTTCTTAGTGTTTGTGAAATTTGGTGAAAATTTATGTACTAAAAGATACGATACAAATGATCTAAAAACACGTTATTTGAACTCCTCAAAGCGTTAAAATCTTGTTTTGAATCGAAAAACAAACTTTCTTAGTGTTTGTGAAATTTGGTGAAAAGTTATGTAGTAAAAGATACGATACAAATGATCTAAAAACACGTTATTTGAACTCCTGAAAGCGTTAAAATCTTGTTTTGAATCGAAAAACAAACTTTCTTAGTGTTTGTGAAATTTGGTGAAAAATTATGTACTAAAAGATACGATACAAATGATCTAAAAACACGTTATTTGAACTCCTCAAAGCGTTAAAATCTTGTTTTGAATCGAAAAACAAACTTTCTTAGTGTTTGTGAAATTTGGTGAAAAGTTATGTACTAAAAGATACGATACAAATGATATAAAAATACGTTATTTGAACTCCTCAAAGCGTTAAAATCTTGTTTTGAATCGAAAAACAAACTTTCTTAGTGTTTGTGAAATTTGGTGAAAAGTTATGTACTAAAAGATACGATACAAATGATCTAAAAACACGTTATTTCAACTCCTCAAAGCGTTAAAATCTTGTTTTGAATCGAAAAACAAACTTTCTTAGTGTTTGTGAAATTTGGTGAAAAGTTATGTACTAAAAGATACGATACAAATGATCTAAAAACACGTTATTTGAACTCCTCAAAGCGTTAAAATCTTGTTTTGAATCGAAAAACAAACTTTCTTAGTGTTTGTGAAATTTGGTGAAAAGTTATGTACTAAAAGATACGATACAAATGATATAAAAACACGTTATTTGAACTCCTCAAAGCGTTAAAATCTTGTTTTGAATCGAAAAACAAACTTTCTTAGTGTTTGTGAAATTTGGTGAAAAGTTATGTACTAAAAGATACGATACAAATGATCTAAAAACACGTTATTTCAACTCCTCAAAGCGTTAAAATCTTGTTTTGAATCGAAAAACAAACTTTCTTAGTGTTTGTGAAATTTGGTGAAAAGTTATGTACTAAAAGATACGATACAAATGATCTAAAAACACGTTATTTCAACTCCTCAAAGCGTTAAAATCTTGTTTTGAATCGAAAAACAAACTTTCTTAGTGTTTGTGAAATTTGGTGAAAAGTTATGTACTAAAATGTACGATACAAATGATCCAAAAACAAGTTATTTGAACTCCTCAAAGCGTTAAAATCTTGTTTTGAATCGAAAAACAAACTTTCTTAGTGTTTGTGAAATTTGGTGAAAATTTATGTACTAAAAGATACGATACAAATGATCTAAAAACACGTTATTTGAACTCCTCAAAGCGTTAAAATCTTGTTTTGAATCGAAAAACAAACTTTCTTAGTGTTTGTGAAATTTGGTGAAAAGTTATGTAGTAAAAGATACGATACAAATGATCTAAAAACACATTATTTGAACTCCTGAAAGCGTTAAAATCTTGTTTTGAATCGAAAAACAAACTTTCTTAGTGTTTGTGAAATTTGGTGAAAAATTATGTACTAAAAGATACGATACAAATGATCTAAAAACACGTTATTTGAACTCCTCAAAGCGTTAAAATCTTGTTTTGAATCGAAAAACAAACTTTCTTAGTGTTTGTGAAATTTGGTGAAAAGTTATGTACTAAAAGATACGATACAAATGATATAAAAACACGTTATTTGAACTCCTCAAAGCGTTAAAATCTTGTTTTGAATCGAAAAACAAAATTTCTTAGTGTTTGTTAAATTTGGTGAAAAGTTATGTACTAAAAGATACGATACAAATGATCTAAAAACACGTTATTTCAACTCCTCAAAGCGTTAAAATCTTGTTTTGAATCGAAAAACAAACTTTCTTAGTGTTTGTGAAATTTGGTGAAAATTTATGTACTAAAAGATACGATACAAATGATCTAAAAACACGTTATTTGAACTCCTCAAAGCGTTAAAATCTTATTTTGAATCGAAAAACAAACTTTCTTAGTGTTTGTGAAATTTGGTGAAAAGTTATGTAGTAAAAGATACGATACAAATGATCTAAAAACACGTTATTTGAACTCCTGAAAGCGTTAAAATCTTGTTTTGAATCCAAAAACAAACTTTCTTAGTGTTTGTGAAATTTGGTGAAAAGTTGTGTACTAAAAGATACGATACGAATTATCTAAAAACACGTTATTTGAACTCCTCATAGCGTTAAAATCTTGTTTTGAATCGAAAAACAAACTTTCTTAGTGTTTGTGAAATTTGGTGAAAAGATATGTAGTAAAAGATACGATACAAATGATCTAAAAACACGTTATTTGAACTCCTCAAAGCGTTAAAATCTTGTTTTGAATCGAAAAACAAACTTTCTTAGTGTTTGTGA
This sequence comes from Luzula sylvatica, assembly GCA_946800325.1. NCBI lineage: Eukaryota > Viridiplantae > Streptophyta > Magnoliopsida > Poales > Juncaceae > Luzula > Luzula sylvatica. The sequence continues at coordinate 64,367,805 of OX326959.1, read as the reverse complement.
AATTTGGTGAAAAGTTATGTAGTAAAAGATACGATACAAATGATCTAAAAACACGTTATTTGAACTCCTGAAAGCGTTAAAATCTGGTTTTGAATCGAAAAACAAACTGTCTTAGTGTTTGTGAAATTTGCTGAAAAGTTATGTACTAAAAGATACGATACAAATGATCTAAAAACATGTTATTTGAACTCCTCAAAGCGTTAAAATCTGGTTTTGAATCGAAAAACAAACTTTCTTAGTGTTTGTGAAATTTGGTGAAAAGTTATGTACTAAAAGATACGATACAAATGTTCTAAAAACACGTTATTTCAACTCCTCAAAGCTATAAAATCTGGTTTTGAAATCGAAAAACAAACTATCTTTGTGTTTGTGAAATTTGGTGAAAAGTTATGTACTAAAAGATACGATACAAATGATCTAAAAACACGTTATTTCAAGTCCTCAAAGCGTTAAAATCTTGTTTTGAATCGAAAAACAAACTTTCTTAGTGTTTGTGAAATTTGGTGAAAAGTTATGTAGTAAAAGATACGATACAAATGATCTAAAAACAAGTTATTTGAACTCCTCAAAGCGTTAAAATCTTGTTTTGAATCGAAAAACAAACTTTCTTAGTGTTTGTGAAATTTGGTGAAAAGTTATGTACTAAAAGGTACGATACAAATGATCTAAAAACAAGTTATTTGAACTCCTCAAAGCGTTAAAATCTTGTTTTGAATCGAAAAACAAACTTTCTTAGTGTTTGTGAAATTTGGTGAAAAGTTATGTACTAAAAGATACGATACAAATGATCTAAAAACACGTTATTTGAACTCCTCAAAGCGTTAAAATCTTGTTTTGAATCGAAAAACAAACTTTCTTAGTGTTTATGAAATTTGGTGAAAAGTTATGTAGTAAAAGATACGATACAAATGATCTAAAAACACGTTATTTGAACTCCTGAAAACGTTAAAATCTTGTTTTGAATCGAAAAACAAACTTTCTTAGTGTTTGTGAAATTTGGTGAAAAGTTATGTAGTAAAAGATACGATACAAATGATCTAAAAACACGTTATTTGAACTCCTGAAAGCGTTAAAATCTTGTTTTGAATCGAAAAACAAACTTTCTTAGTGTTTGTGAAATTTGGTGAAAAGTTATGTACTAAAAGATACGATACAAATGATATAAAAACACGTTATTTGAACTCCTCAAAGCGTTAAAATCTTGTTTTGAATCGAAAAACAAACTTTCTTAGTGTTTGTGAAATTTGGTGAAAAATTATGTACTAAAAGATACGATACAAATGATCTAAAAACACGTTATTTGAACTCCTCAAAGCGTTAAAATCTTGTTTTGAATCGAAAAACAAACTTTCTTAGTGTTTGTGAAATTTGGTGAAAAGTTATGTACTAAAATGTACGATACAAATGATCCAAAAACAAGTTATTTGAACTCCTCAAAGCGTTAAAATCTTGTTTTGAATCGAAAAACAAACTTTCTTAGTGTTTGTGAAATTTGGTGAAAATTTATGTACTAAAAGATACGATACAAATGATCTAAAAACACGTTATTTGAACTCCTCAAAGCGTTAAAATCTTGTTTTGAATCGAAAAACAAACTTTCTTAGTGTTTGTGAAATTTGGTGAAAAGTTATGTAGTAAAAGATACGATACAAATGATCTAAAAACACGTTATTTGAACTCCTGAAAGCGTTAAAATCTTGTTTTGAATCGAAAAACAAACTTTCTTAGTGTTTGTGAAATTTGGTGAAAAATTATGTACTAAAAGATACGATACAAATGATCTAAAAACACGTTATTTGAACTCCTCAAAGCGTTAAAATCTTGTTTTGAATCGAAAAACAAACTTTCTTAGTGTTTGTGAAATTTGGTGAAAAGTTATGTACTAAAAGATACGATACAAATGATATAAAAATACGTTATTTGAACTCCTCAAAGCGTTAAAATCTTGTTTTGAATCGAAAAACAAACTTTCTTAGTGTTTGTGAAATTTGGTGAAAAGTTATGTACTAAAAGATACGATACAAATGATATAAAAATACGTTATTTGAACTCCTCAAAGCGTTAAAATCTTGTTTTGAATCGAAAAACAAACTTTCTTAGTGTTTGTGAAATTTGGTGAAAAGTTATGTACTAAAAGATACGATACAAATGATCTAAAAACACGTTATTTGAACTCCTGAAAGCGTTAAAATCTTGTTTTGAATCGAAAAACAAACTTTCTTAGTGTTTGTGAAATTTGGTGAAAAGTTATGTACTAAAAGATACGATACAAATGATCTAAAAACACGTTATTTGAACTCCTCAAAGCGTTAAAATCTTGTTTTGAATCGAAAAACAAACTTTCTTAGTGTTTATGAAATTTGGTGAAAAGTTATGTAGTAAAAGATACGATACAAATGATCTAAAAACACGTTATTTGAACTCCTGAAAACGTTAAAATCTTGTTTTGAATCGAAAAACAAACTTTCTTAGTGTTTATGAAATTTGGTGAAAAGTTATGTAGTAAAAGATACGATACAAATGATCTAAAAACACGTTATTTGAACTCCTGAAAGCGTTAAAATCTTGTTTTGAATCGAAAAACAAACTTTCTTAGTGTTTGTGAAATTTGGTGAAAAGTTATGTACTAAAAGATACGATACAAATGATATAAAAACACGTTATTTGAACTCCTCAAAGCGTTAAAATCTTGTTTTGAATCGAAAAACAAACTTTCTTAGTGTTTGTGAAATTTGGTGAAAAATTATGTACTAAAAGATACGATACAAATGATCTAAAAACACGTTATTTGAACTCCTCAAAGCGTTAAAATCTTGTTTTGAATCGAAAAACAAACTTTCTTAGTGTTTGTGAAATTTGGTGAAAAGTTATGTACTAAAATGTACGATACAAATGATCCAAAAACAAGTTATTTGAACTCCTCAAAGCGTTAAAATCTTGTTTTGAATCGAAAAACAAACTTTCTTAGTGTTTGTGAAATTTGGTGAAAATTTATGTACTAAAAGATACGATACAAATGATCTAAAAACACGTTATTTGAACTCCTCAAAGCGTTAAAATCTTGTTTTGAATCGAAAAACAAACTTTCTTAGTGTTTGTGAAATTTGGTGAAAAGTTATGTAGTAAAAGATACGATACAAATGATCTAAAAACACGTTATTTGAACTCCTGAAAGCGTTAAAATCTTGTTTTGAATCGAAAAACAAACTTTCTTAGTGTTTGTGAAATTTGGTGAAAAATTATGTACTAAAAGATACGATACAAATGATCTAAAAACACGTTATTTGAACTCCTCAAAGCGTTAAAATCTTGTTTTGAATCGAAAAACAAACTTTCTTAGTGTTTGTGAAATTTGGTGAAAAGTTATGTACTAAAAGATACGATACAAATGATATAAAAATACGTTATTTTAACTCCTCAAAGCGTTAAAATCTTGTTTTGAATCGAAAAACAAACTTTCTTAGTGTTTGTGAAATTTGGTGAAAAGTTATGTACTAAAAGATACGATACAAATGATCTAAAAACACGTTATTTCAACTCCTCAAAGCGTTAAAATCTTGTTTTGAATCGAAAAACAAACTTTCTTAGTGTTTGTGAAATTTGGTGAAAAGTTATGTACTAAAAGATACGATACAAATGATCTAAAAACACGTTATTTCAACTCCTCAAAGCGTTAAAATCTTGTTTTGAATCGAAAAACAAACTTTCTTAGTGTTTGTGAACTTTGGTGAAAAGTTATGTAGTAAAAGATACGATACAAATGATCTAAAAACACGTTATTTGAACTCCTCAAAGCGTTAAAATCTTGTTTTGAATCGAAAAACAAACTTTCTTAGTGTTTGTGAAATTTGGTGAAAAGTTATGTAGTAAAAGATACGATACAAATGATCTAAAAACACGTTATTTGAACTCCTGAAAGCGTTAAAATCTTGTTTTGAATCCAAAAACAAACTTTCTTAGTGTTTGTGAAATTTGGTGAAAAGTTGTGTACTAAAAGATACGATACGAATTATCTAAAAACACGTTATTTGAACTCCTCATAGCGTTAAAATCTTGTTTTGAATCGAAAAACAAACTTTCTTAGTGTTTGTGAAATTTGGTGAAAAGATATGTAGTAAAAGATACGATACAAATGATCTAAAAACACGTTATTTGAACTCCTCAAAGCGTTAAAATCTTGTTTTGAATCGAAAAACAAACTTTCTTAGTGTTTGTGAAATTTGGTGAAAAGTTATGTAGTAAAAGATACGATACAAATGATCTAAAAACACGTTATTTGAACTCCTGAAAGCGTTAAAATCTGGTTTTGAATCGAAAAACAAACTGTCTTAGTGTGTGTGAAATTTGCTGAAAAGTTATGTACTAAAAGATACGATACAAATGATCTAAAAACATGTTATTTGAACTCCTCAAAGCGTTAAAATCTTGTTTTGAATCGAAAAACAAACTTTCTTAGTGTTTGTGAAATTTGGTGAAAAGTTATGTACTAAAAGATACGATACAAATGTTCTAAAAACACGTTATTTCAACTCCTCAAAGCGATAAAATCTGGTTTTGAAATCGAAAAACAAACTATCTTTGTGTTTGTGAAATTTGGTGAAAAGTTATGTACTAAAAGATACGATACAAATGATCTAAAAACACGTTATTTCAAGTCCTCAAAGCGTTAAAATCTTGTTTTGAATCGAAAAACAAACTTTCTTAGTGTTTGTGAAATTTGGTGAAAAGTTATGTAGTAAAAGATACGATACAAATGATCTAAAAACAAGTTATTTGAACTCCTCAAAGCGTTAAAATCTTGTTTTGAATCGAAAAACAAACTTTCTTAGTGTTTGTGAAATTTGGTGAAAAGTTATGTACTAAAAGGTACGATACAAATGATCTAAAAACAAGTTATTTGAACTCCTCAAAGCGTTAAAATCTTGTTTTGAATCGAAAAACAAACTTTCTTAGTGTTTGTGAAATTTGGTGAAAAGTTATGTACTAAAAGATACGATACAAATGATCTAAAAACACGTTATTTGAACTCCTCAAAGCGTTAAAATCTTGTTTTGAATCGAAAAACAAACTTTCTTAGTGTTTATGAAATTTGGTGAAAAGTTATGTAGTAAAAGATACGATACAAATGATCTAAAAACACGTTATTTGAACTCCTGAAAACGTTAAAATCTTGTTTTGAATCGAAAAACAAACTTTCTTAGTGTTTGTGAAATTTGGTGAAAAGTTATGTAGTAAAAGATACGATACAAATGATCTAAAAACACGTTATTTGAACTCCTGAAAGCGTTAAAATCTTGTTTTGAATCGAAAAACAAACTTTCTTAGTGTTTGTGAAATTTGGTGAAAAGTTATGTACTAAAAGATACGATACAAATGATATAAAAACACGTTATTTGAACTCCTCAAAGCGTTAAAATCTTGTTTTGAATCGAAAAACAAACTTTCTTAGTGTTTGTGAAATTTGGTGAAAAATTATGTACTAAAAGATACGATACAAATGATCTAAAAACACGTTATTTGAACTCCTCAAAGCGTTAAAATCTTGTTTTGAATCGAAAAACAAACTTTCTTAGTGTTTGTGAAATTTGGTGAAAAGTTATGTACTAAAATGTACGATACAAATGATCCAAAAACAAGTTATTTGAACTCCTCAAAGCGTTAAAATCTTGTTTTGAATCGAAAAACAAACTTTCTTAGTGTTTGTGAAATTTGGTGAAAATTTATGTACTAAAAGATACGATACAAATGATCTAAAAACACGTTATTTGAACTCCTCAAAGCGTTAAAATCTTGTTTTGAATCGAAAAACAAACTTTCTTAGTGTTTGTGAAATTTGGTGAAAAGTTATGTAGTAAAAGATACGATACAAATGATCTAAAAACACGTTATTTGAACTCCTGAAAGCGTTAAAATCTTGTTTTGAATCGAAAAACAAACTTTCTTAGTGTTTGTGAAATTTGGTGAAAAATTATGTACTAAAAGATACGATACAAATGATCTAAAAACACGTTATTTGAACTCCTCAAAGCGTTAAAATCTTGTTTTGAATCGAAAAACAAACTTTCTTAGTGTTTGTGAAATTTGGTGAAAAGTTATGTACTAAAAGATACGATACAAATGATATAAAAACACGTTATTTGAACTCCTCAAAGCGTTAAAATCTTGTTTTGAATCGAAAAACAAACTTTCTTAGTGTTTGTGAAATTTGGTGAAAAGTTATGTACTAAAAGATACGATACAAATGATCTAAAAACACGTTATTTCAACTCCTCAAAGCGTTAAAATCTTGTTTTGAATCGAAAAACAAACTTTCTTAGTGTTTGTGAAATTTGGTGAAAAGTTATGTACTAAAAGATACGATACAAATGATCTAAAAACACGTTATTTCAACTCCTCAAAGCGTTAAAATCTTGTTTTGAATCGAAAAACAAACTTTCTTAGTGTTTGTGAAATTTGGTGAAAAGTTATGTACTAAAATGTACGATACAAATGATCCAAAAACAAGTTATTTGAACTCCTCAAAGCGTTAAAATCTTGTTTTGAATCGAAAAACAAACTTTCTTAGTGTTTGTGAAATTTGGTGAAAATTTATGTACTAAAAGATACGATACAAATGATCTAAAAGCACGTTATTTGAACTCCTCAAAGCGTTAAAATCTTGTTTTGAATCGAAAAACAAACTTTCTTAGTGTTTGTGAAATTTGGTGAAAAGTTATGTAGTAAAAGATACGATACAAATGATCTAAAAACACGTTATTTGAACTCCTGAAAGCGTTAAAATCTTGTTTTGAATCGAAAAACAAACTTTCTTAGTGTTTGTGAAATTTGGTGAAAAATTATGTACTAAAAGATACGATACAAATTATCTAAAAACACGTTATTTGAACTCCTCAAAGCGTTAAAATCTTGTTTTGAATCGAAAAACAAACTTTCTTAGTGTTTGTGAAATTTGGTGAAAAGTTATGTACTAAAAGATACGATACAAATGATATAAAAACACGTTATTTGAACTCCTCAAAGCGTTAAAATCTTGTTTTGAATCGAAAAACAAAATTTCTTAGTGTTTGTTAAATTTGGTGAAAAGTTATGTACTAAAAGATACGATACAAATGATCTAAAAACACGTTATTTCAACTCCTCAAAGCGTTAAAATCATGTTTTGAATCGAAAAACAAACTTTCTTAGTGTTTGTGAAATTTGGTGAAAATTTATGTACTAAAAGATACGATACAAATGATCTAAAAACACGTTATTTGAACTCCTCAAAGCGTTAAAATCTTATTTTGAATCGAAAAACAAACTTTCTTAGTGTTTGTGAAATTTGGTGAAAAGTTATGTAGTAAAAGATACGATACAAATGATCTAAAAACACGTTATTTGAACTCCTGAAAGCGTTAAAATCTTGTTTTGAATCCAAAAACAAACTTTCTTAGTGTTTGTGAAATTTGGTGAAAAGTTGTGTACTAAAAGATACGATACGAATTATCTAAAAACACGTTATTTGAACTCCTCATAGCGTTAAAATCTTGTTTTGAATCGAAAAACAAACTTTCTTAGTGTTTGTGAAATTTGGTGAAAAGATATGTAGTAAAAGATACGATACAAATGATCTAAAAACACGTTATTTGAACTCCTCAAAGCGTTAAAATCTTGTTTTGAATCGAAAAACAAACTTTCTTAGTGTTTGTGAAATTTGGTGAAAAGTTATGTAGTAAAAGATACGATACAAATGATCTAAAAACACGTTATTTGAACTCCTGAAAGCGTTAAAATCTGGTTTTGAATCGAAAAACAAACTGTCTTAGTGTTTGTGAAATTTGCTGAAAAGTTATGTACTAAAAGATACGATACAAATGATCTAAAAACATGTTATTTGAACTCCTCAAAGCGTTAAAATCTGGTTTTGAATCGAAAAACAAACTTTCTTAGTGTTTGTGAAATTTGGTGAAAAGTTATGTACTAAAAGATACGATACAAATGTTCTAAAAACACGTTATTTCAACTCCTCAAAGCTATAAAATCTGGTTTTGAAATCGAAAAACAAACTATCTTTGTGTTTGTGAAATTTGGTGAAAAGTTATGTACTAAAAGATACGATACAAATGATCTAAAAACACGTTATTTCAAGTCCTCAAAGCGTTAAAATCTTGTTTTGAATCGAAAAACAAACTTTCTTAGTGTTTGTGAAATTTGGTGAAAAGTTATGTAGTAAAAGATACGATACAAATGATCTAAAAACAAGTTATTTGAACTCCTCAAAGCGTTAAAATCTTGTTTTGAATCGAAAAACAAACTTTCTTAGTGTTTGTGAAATTTGGTGAAAAGTTATGTACTAAAAGGTACGATACAAATGATCTAAAAACAAGTTATTTGAACTCCTCAAAGCGTTAAAATCTTGTTTTGAATCGAAAAACAAACTTTCTTAGTGTTTGTGAAATTTGGTGAAAAGTTATGTACTAAAAGATACGATACAAATGATCTAAAAACACGTTATTTGAACTCCTCAAAGCGTTAAAATCTTGTTTTGAATCGAAAAACAAACTTTCTTAGTGTTTATGAAATTTGGTGAAAAGTTATGTAGTAAAAGATACGATACAAATGATCTAAAAACACGTTATTTGAACTCCTGAAAACGTTAAAATCTTGTTTTGAATCGAAAAACAAACTTTCTTAGTGTTTGTGAAATTTGGTGAAAAGTTATGTAGTAAAAGATACGATACAAATGATCTAAAAACACGTTATTTGAACTCCTGAAAGCGTTAAAATCTTGTTTTGAATCGAAAAACAAACTTTCTTAGTGTTTGTGAAATTTGGTGAAAAGTTATGTACTAAAAGATACGATACAAATGATATAAAAACACGTTATTTGAACTCCTCAAAGCGTTAAAATCTTGTTTTGAATCGAAAAACAAACTTTCTTAGTGTTTGTGAAATTTGGTGAAAAATTATGTACTAAAAGATACGATACAAATGATCTAAAAACACGTTATTTGAACTCCTCAAAGCGTTAAAATCTTGTTTTGAATCGAAAAACAAACTTTCTTAGTGTTTGTGAAATTTGGTGAAAAGTTATGTACTAAAATGTACGATACAAATGATCCAAAAACAAGTTATTTGAACTCCTCAAAGCGTTAAAATCTTGTTTTGAATCGAAAAACAAACTTTCTTAGTGTTTGTGAAATTTGGTGAAAATTTATGTACTAAAAGATACGATACAAATGATCTAAAAACACGTTATTTGAACTCCTCAAAGCGTTAAAATCTTGTTTTGAATCGAAAAACAAACTTTCTTAGTGTTTGTGAAATTTGGTGAAAAGTTATGTAGTAAAAGATACGATACAAATGATCTAAAAACACGTTATTTGAACTCCTGAAAGCGTTAAAATCTTGTTTTGAATCGAAAAACAAACTTTCTTAGTGTTTGTGAAATTTGGTGAAAAATTATGTACTAAAAGATACGATACAAATGATCTAAAAACACGTTATTTGAACTCCTCAAAGCGTTAAAATCTTGTTTTGAATCGAAAAACAAACTTTCTTAGTGTTTGTGAAATTTGGTGAAAAGTTATGTACTAAAAGATACGATACAAATGATATAAAAATACGTTATTTGAACTCCTCAAAGCGTTAAAATCTTGTTTTGAATCGAAAAACAAACTTTCTTAGTGTTTGTGAAATTTGGTGAAAAGTTATGTACTAAAAGATACGATACAAATGATCAAAAAACACGTTATTTCAACTCCTCAAAGCGTTAAAATCTTGTTTTGAATCGAAAAACAAACTTTCTTAGTGTTTGTGAAATTTGGTGAAAAGTTATGTACTAAAAGATACGATACAAATGATCTAAAAACACGTTATTTCAACTCCTCAAAGCGTTAAAATCTTGTTTTGAATCGAAAAACAAACTTTCTTAGTGTTTGTGAACTTTGGTGAAAAGTTATGTAGTAAAAGATACGATACAAATGATCTAAAAACACGTTATTTGAACTCCTCAAAGCGTTAAAATCTTGTTTTGAATCGAAAAACAAACTTTCTTAGTGTTTGTGAAATTTGGTGAAAAGTTATGTAGTAAAAGATACGATACAAATGATCTAAAAACACGTTATTTGAACTCCTGAAAGCGTTAAAATCTTGTTTTGAATCCAAAAACAAACTTTCTTAGTGTTTGTGAAATTTGGTGAAAAGTTGTGTACTAAAAGATACGATACGAATTATCTAAAAACACGTTATTTGAACTCCTCATAGCGTTAAAATCTTGTTTTGAATCGAAAAACAAACTTTCTTAGTGTTTGTGAAATTTGGTGAAAAGATATGTAGTAAAAGATACGATACAAATGATCTAAAAACACGTTATTTGAACTCCTCAAAGCGTTAAAATCTTGTTTTGAATCGAAAAACAAACTTTCTTAGTGTTTGTGAAATTTGGTGAAAAGTTATGTAGTAAAAGATACGATACAAATGATCTAAAAACACGTTATTTGAACTCCTGAAAGCGTTAAAATCTGGTTTTGAATCGAAAAACAAACTGTCTTAGTGTTTGTGAAATTTGCTGAAAAGTTATGTACTAAAAGATACGATACAAATGATCTAAAAACATGTTATTTGAACTCCTCAAAGCGTTAAAATCTTGTTTTGAATCGAAAAACAAACTTTCTTAGTGTTTGTGAAATTTGGTGAAAAGTTATGTACTAAAAGATACGATACAAATGTTCAAAAAACACGTTATTTCAACTCCTCAAAGCGATAAAATCTGGTTTTGAAATCGAAAAACAAACTATCTTTGTGTTTGTGAAATTTGGTGAAAAGTTATGTACTAAAAGATACGATACAAATGATCTAAAAACACGTTATTTCAAGTCCTCAAAGCGTTAAAATCTTGTTTTGAATCGAAAAACAAACTTTCTTAGTGTTTGTGAAATTTGGTGAAAAGTTATGTAGTAAAAGATACGATACAAATGATCTAAAAACAAGTTATTTGAACTCCTCAAAGCGTTAAAATCTTGTTTTGAATCGAAAAACAAACTTTCTTAGTGTTTGTGAAATTTGGTGAAAAGTTATGTACTAAAAGGTACGATACAAATGATCTAAAAACAAGTTATTTGAACTCCTCAAAGCGTTAAAATCTTGTTTTGAATCGAAAAACAAACTTTCTTAGTGTTTGTGAAATTTGGTGAAAAGTTATGTACTAAAAGATACGATACAAATGATCTAAAAACACGTTATTTGAACTCCTCAAAGCGTTAAAATCTTGTTTTGAATCGAAAAACAAACTTTCTTAGTGTTTATGAAATTTGGTGAAAAGTTATGTAGTAAAAGATACGATACAAATGATCTAAAAACACGTTATTTGAACTCCTGAAAACGTTAAAATCTTGTTTTGAATCGAAAAACAAACTTTCTTAGTGTTTGTGAAATTTGGTGAAAAGTTATGTAGTAAAAGATACGATACAAATGATCTAAAAACACGTTATTTGAACTCCTGAAAGCGTTAAAATCTTGTTTTGAATCGAAAAACAAACTTTCTTAGTGTTTGTGAAATTTGGTGAAAAGTTATGTACTAAAAGATACGATACAAATGATATAAAAACACGTTATTTGAACTCCTCAAAGCGTTAAAATCTTGTTTTGAATCGAAAAACAAACTTTCTTAGTGTTTGTGAAATTTGGTGAAAAATTATGTACTAAAAGATACGATACAAATGATCTAAAAACACGTTATTTGAACTCCTCAAAGCGTTAAAATCTTGTTTTGAATCGAAAAACAAACTTTCTTAGTGTTTGTGAAATTTGGTGAAAAGTTATGTACTAAAATGTACGATACAAATGATCCAAAAACAAGTTATTTGAACTCCTCAAAGCGTTAAAATCTTGTTTTGAATCGAAAAACAAACTTTCTTAGTGTTTGTGAAATTTGGTGAAAATTTATGTACTAAAAGATACGATACAAATGATCTAAAAACACGTTATTTGAACTCCTCAAAGCGTTAAAATCTTGTTTTGAATCGAAAAACAAACTTTCTTAGTGTTTGTGAAATTTGGTGAAAAGTTATGTAGTAAAAGATACGATACAAATGATCTAAAAACACGTTATTTGAACTCCTGAAAGCGTTAAAATCTTGTTTTGAATCGAAAAACAAACTTTCTTAGTGTTTGTGAAATTTGGTGAAAAATTATGTACTAAAAGATACGATACAAATGATCTAAAAACACGTTATTTGAACTCCTCAAAGCGTTAAAATCTTGTTTTGAATCGAAAAACAAACTTTCTTAGTGTTTGTGAAATTTGGTGAAAAGTTATGTACTAAAAGATACGATACAAATGATATAAAAACACGTTATTTGAACTCCTCAAAGCGTTAAAATCTTGTTTTGAATCGAAAAACAAACTTTCTTAGTGTTTGTGAAATTTGGTGAAAAGTTATGTACTAAAAGATACGATACAAATGATCTAAAAACACGTTATTTCAACTCCTCAAAGCGTTAAAATCTTGTTTTGAATCGAAAAACAAACTTTCTTAGTGTTTGTGAAATTTGGTGAAAAGTTATGTAGTAAAAGATACGATACAAATGATCTAAAAACACGTTATTTGAACTCCTGAAAGCGTTAAAATCTTGTTTTGAATCGAAAAACAAACTTTCATAGTGTTTGTGAAATTTGGTGAAAAGTTGTGTACTAAAAGATACGATACGAATTATCTAAAAACACGTTATTTGAACTCCTCATAGCGTTAAAATCTTGTTTTGAATCGAAAAACAAACTTTCTTAGTGTTTGTGAAATTTGGTGAAAAGATATGTAGTAAAAGATACGATACAAATGATCTAAAAACACGTTATTTGAACTCCTCAAAGCGTTAAAATCTTGTTTTGAATCGAAAAACAAACTTTCTTAGTGTTTGTGAAATTTGGTGAAAAGTTATGTAGTAAAAGATACGATACAAATGATCTAAAAACACGTTATTTGAACTCCTGAAAGCGTTAAAATCTGGTTTTGAATCGAAAAACAAACTGTCTTAGTGTTTGTGAAATTTGCTGAAAAGTTATGTACTAAAAGATACGATACAAATGATCTAAAAACACGTTATTTGAACTCCTCAAAGCGTTAAAATCTTGTTTTGAATCGAAAAACAAACTTTCTTAGTGTTTGTGAAATTTGGTGAAAAGTTATGTACTAAAAGATACGATTCAAATGTTCTAAAAACACGTTATTTCAACTCCTCAAAGCGATAAAATCTGGTTTTGAAATCGAAAAACAAACTATCTTTGTGTTTGTGAAATTTGGTGAAAAGTTATGTACTAAAAGATACGATACAAATGATCTAAAAACACGTTATTTCAAGTCCTCAAAGCGTTAAAATCTTGTTTTGAATCGAAAAACAAACTTTCTTAGTGTTTGTGAAATTTGGTGAAAAGTTATGTAGTAAAAGATACGATACAAATGATCTAAAAACAAGTTATTTGAACTCCTCAAAGCGTTAAAATCTTGTTTTGAATCGAAAAACAAACTTTCTTAGTGTTTGTGAAATTTGGTGAAAAGTTATGTACTAAAAGGTACGATACAAATGATCTAAAAACAAGTTATTTGAACTCCTCAAAACGTTAAAATCTTGTTTTGAATCGAAAAACAAACTTTCTTAGTGTTTGTGAAATTTGGTGAAAAGTTATGTACTAAAAGATACGATACAAATGATCTAAAAACACGTTATTTGAACTCCTCAAAGCGTTAAAATCTTGTTTTGAATCGAAAAACAAACTTTCTTAGGGTTTATGAAATTTGGTGAAAAGTTATGTAGTAAAAGATACGATACAAATGATCTAAAAACACGTTATTTGAACTCCTGAAAACGTTAAAATCTTGTTTTGAATCGAAAAACAAACTTTCTTAGTGTTTGTGAAATTTGGTGAAAAGTTATGTACTAAAAGATACGATACAAATGATCTAAAAACACGTTATTTGAACTCCTGAAAGCGTTAAAATCTTGTTTTGAATCGAAAAACAAACTTTCTTAGTGTTTGTGAAATTTGGTGAAAAGTTATGTACTAAAAGATACGATACAAATGATCTAAAAACACGTTATTTGAACTCCTCAAAGCGTTCAAATCTTGTTTTGAATCGAAAAACAAACTTTCTTAGTGTTTGTGAAATTTGGTGAAAAATTATGTACTAAAAGATACGATACAAATGATCTAAAAACACGTTATTTGAACTCCTCAAAGCGTTAAAATCTTGTTTTGAATCGAAAAACAAACTTTCTTAGTGTTTGTGAAATTTGGTGAAAAGTTATGTACTAAAATGTACGATACAAATGATCCAAAAACAAGTTATTTGAACTCCTCAAAGCGTTAAAATCTTGTTTTGAATCGAAAAACAAACTTTCTTAGTGTTTGTGAAATTTGGTGAAAATTTATGTACTAAAAGATACGATACAAATGATCTAAAAACACGTTATTTGAACTCCTCAAAGCGTTAAAATCTTGTTTTGAATCGAAAAACAAACTTTCTTAGTGTTTGTGAAATTTGGTGAAAAGTTATGTAGTAAAAGATACGATACAAATGATCTAAAAACACGTTATTTGAACTCCTGAAAGCGTTAAAATCTTGTTTTGAATCCAAAAACAAACTTTCTTAGTGTTTGTGAAATTTGGTGAAAAGTTGTGTACTAAAAGATACGATACGAATTATCTAAAAACACGTTATTTGAACTCCTCATAGCGTTAAAATCTTGTTTTGAATCGAAAAACAAACTTTCTTAGTGTTTGTGAAATTTGGTGAAAAGATATGTAGTAAAAGATACGATACAAATGATCTAAAAACACGTTATTTGAACTCCTCAAAGCGTTAAAATCTTGTTTTGAATCGAAAAACAAACTTTCTTAGTGTTTGTGAAATTTGGTGAAAAGTTATGTAGTAAAAGATACGATACAAATGATCTAAAAACACGTTATTTGAACTCCTGAAAGCGTTAAAATCTGGTTTTGAATCGAAAAACAAACTGTCTTAGTGTTTGTGAAATTTGCTGAAAAGTTATGTACTAAAAGATACGATACAAATGATCTAAAAACACGTTATTTGAACTCCTCAAAGCGTTAAAATCTTGTTTTGAATCGAAAAACAAACTTTCTTAGTGTTTGTGAAATTTGGTGAAAAGTTATGTACTAAAAGATACGATACAAATGTTCTGAAAACACGTTATTTCAACTCCTCAAAGCGATAAAATCTGGTTTTGAAATCGAAAAACAAACTATCTTTGTGTTTGTGAAATTTGGTGAAAAGTTATGTACTAAAAGATACGATACAAATGATCTAAAAACACGTTATTTGAAGTCCTCAAAGCGTTAAAATCTTGTTTTGAATCGAAAAACAAACTTTCTTAGTGTTTGCGAAATTTGGTGAAAAGTTATGTAGTAAAAGATACGATACAAATGATCTAAAAACAAGTTATTTGAACTCCTCAAAGCGTTAAAATCTTGTTTTGAATCGAAAAACAAACTTTCTTAGTGTTTGTGAAATTTGGTGAAAAGTTATGTACTAAAAGGTACCATACAAATGATCTAAAAACAAGTTATTTGAACTCCTCAAAGCGTTAAAATCTTGTTTTGAATCGAAAAACAAACTTTCTTAGTGTTTGTGAAATTTGGTGAAAAGTTATGTACTAAAAGATACGATACAAATGATCTAAAAACACGTTATTTGAACTCCTCAAAGCGTTAAAATCTTGTTTTGAATCGAAAAACAAACTTTCTTAGGGTTTATGAAATTTGGTGAAAAGTTATGTAGTAAAAGATACGATACAAATGATCTAAAAACACGTTATTTGAACTCCTGAAAACGTTAAAATCTTGTTTTGAATCGAAAAACAAACTTTCTTAGTGTTTGTGAAATTTGGTGAAAAGTTATGTACTAAAAGATACGATACAAATGATCTAAAAACACGTTATTTGAACTCCTGAAAGCGTTAAAATCTTGTTTTGAATCGAAAAACAAACTTTCTTAGTGTTTGTGAAATTTGGTGAAAAGTTATGTACTAAAAGATACGATACAAATGATCTAAAAACACGTTATTTGAACTCCTCAAAGAGTTCAAATCTTGTTTTGAATCGAAAAACAAACTTTCTTAGTGTTTGTGAAATTTGGTGAAAAATTATGTACTAAAAGATACGATACAAATGATCTAAAAACACGTTATTTGAACTCCTCAAAGCGTTAAAATCTTGTTTTGAATCGAAAAACAAACTTTCTTAGTGTTTGTGAAATTTGGTGAAAAGTTATGTACTAAAATGTACGATACAAATGATCCAAAAACAAGTTATTTGAACTCCTCAAAGCGTTAAAATCTTGTTTTGAATCGAAAAACAAACTTTCTTAGTGTTTGTGAAATTTGGTGAAAATTTATGTACTAAAAGATACGATACAAATGATCTAAAAACACGTTATTTGAACTCCTCAAAGCGTTCAAATCTTGTTTTGAATCGAAAAACAAACTTTCTTAGTGTTTGTGAAATTTGGTGAAAAGTTATGTAGTAAAAGATACGATACAAATGATCTAAAAACACGTTATTTGAACTCCTGAAAGCGTTAAAATCTTGTTTTGAATCCAAAAACAAACTTTCTTAGTGTTTGTGAAATTTGGTGAAAAGTTGTGTACTAAAAGATACGATACGAATTATCTAAAAACACGTTATTTGAACTCCTCATAGCGTTAAAATCTTGTTTTGAATCGAAAAACAAACTTTCTTAGTGTTTGTGAAATTTGGTGAAAAGATATGTAGTAAAAGATACGATACAAATGATCTAAAAACACGTTATTTGAACTCCTCAAAGCGTTAAAATCTTGTTTTGAATCGAAAAACAAACTTTCTTAGTGTTTGTGAAATTTGGTGAAAAGTTATGTAGTAAAAGATACGATACAAATGATCTAAAAACACGTTATTTGAACTCCTGAAAGCGTTAAAATCTGGTTTTGAATCGAAAAACAAACTGTCTTAGTGTTTGTGAAATTTGCTGAAAAGTTATGTACTAAAAGATACGATACAAATGATCTAAAAACACGTTATTTGAACTCCTCAAAGCGTTAAAATCTTGTTTTGAATCGAAAAACAAACTTTCTTAGTGTTTGTGAAATTTGGTGAAAAGTTATGTACTAAAAGATACGATACAAATGTTCTGAAAACACGTTATTTCAACTCCTCAAAGCGATAAAATCTGGTTTTGAAATCGAAAAACAAACTATCTTTGTGTTTGTGAAATTTGGTGAAAAGTTATGTACTAAAATATACGATACAAATGATCTAAAAACACGTTATTTCAAGTCCTCAAAGCGTTAAAATCTTGTTTTGAATCGAAAAACAAACTTTCTTAGTGTTTGTGAAATTTGGTGAAAAGTTATGTAGTAAAAGATACGATACAAATGATCTAAAAACAAGTTATTTGAACTCCTCAAAGCGTTAAAATCTTGTTTTGAATCGAAAAACAAACTTTCTTAGTGTTTGTGAAATTTGGTGAAAAGTTATGTACTAAAAGGTACGATGCAAATGATCTTAAAACAAGTTATTTGAACTCCTCAAAGCGTTAAAATCTTGTTTTGAATCGAAAAACAAACTTTCTTAGTGTTTGTGAAATTTGGTGAAAAGTTATGTACTAAAAGATACGATACAAATGATCTAAAAACACGTTATTTGAACTCCTCAAAGCGTTAAAATCTTGTTTTGAATCGAAAAACAAACTTTCTTAGTGTTTATGAAATTTGGTGAAAAGTTATGTAGTAAAAGATACGATACAAATGATCTAAAAACACGTTATTTGAACTCCTGAAAACGTTAAAATCTTGTTTTGAATCGAAAAACAAACTTTCTTAGTGTTTGTGAAATTTGGTGAAAAGTTATGTAGTAAAAGATACGATACAAATGATCTAAAAACACGTTATTTGAACTCCTGAAAGCGTTAAAATCTTGTTTTGAATCGAAAAACAAACTTTCTTAGTGTTTGTGAAATTTGGTGAAAAGTTATGTACTAAAAGATACGATACAAATGATCTAAAAACACGTTATTTCAACTCCTCAAAGCGTTAAAATCTTGTTTTGAATCGAAAAACAAACTTTCTTAGTGTTTGTGAAATTTGGTGAAAAATTATGTACTAAAAGATACGATACAAATGATCTAAAAACACGTTATTTGAACTCCTCAAAGCGTTAAAATCTTGTTTTGAATCGAAAAACAAACTTTCTTAGTGTTTGTGAAATTTGGTGAAAAGTTATGTACTAAAATGTACGATACAAATGATCCAAAAACAAGTTATTTGAACTCCTCAAAGCGTTAAAATCTTGTTTTGAATCGAAAAACAAACTTTCTTAGTGTTTGTGAAATTTGGTGAAAATTTATGTACTAAAAGATACGATACAAATGATCTAAAAACACGTTATTTGAACTCCTCAAAGCGTTAAAATCTTGTTTTGAATCGAAAAACAAACTTTCTTAGTGTTTGTGAAATTTGGTGAAAAGTTATGTAGTAAAAGATACGATACAAATGATCTAAAAACACGTTATTTGAACTCCTGAAAGCGTTAAAATCTTGTTTTGAATCCAAAAACAAACTTTCTTAGTGTTTGTGAAATTTGGTGAAAACTTGTGTACTAAAAGATACGATACGAATTATCTAAAAACACGTTATTTGAACTCCTCATAGCGTTAAAATCTTGTTTTGAATCGAAAAACAAACTTTCTTAGTGTTTGTGAAATTTGGTGAAAAGATATGTAGTAAAAGATACGATACAAATGATCTAAAAACACGTTATTTGAACTCCTCAAAGCGTTAAAATCTTGTTTTGAATCGAAAAACAAACTTTCTTAGTGTTTGTGAAATTTGGTGAAAAGTTATGTAGTAAAAGATACGATACAAATGATCTAAAAACACGTTATTTGAACTCCTGAAAGCGTTAAAATCTGGTTTTGAATCGAAAAACAAACTTTCTTAGTGTTTGTGAAATTTGCTGAAAAGTTATGTACTAAAAGATACGATACAAATGATCTAAAAACACGTTATTTGAACTCCTCAAAGCGTTAAAATCTTGTTTTGAATCGAAAAACAAACTTTCTTAGTGTTTGTGAAATTTGGTGAAAAGTTATGTACTAAAAGATACGATACAAATGATCTAAAAACACGTTATTTCAACTCCTCAAAGCGTTAAAATCTTGTTTTGAATCGAAAAACAAACTTTCTTAGTGTTTGTGAAATTTGGTGAAAAGTTATGTAGTAAAAGATACGATACAAATGATCTAAAAACACGTTATTTGAACTCCTGAAAGCGTTAAAATCTTGTTTTGAATCGAAAAACAAACTTTCATAGTGTTTGTGAAATTTGGTGAAAAGTTGTGTACTAAAAGATACGATACGAATTATCTAAAAACACGTTATTTGAACTCCTGAAAGCGTTAAAATATGGTTTTGAATCGAAAAACAAACTGTCTTAGTGTTTGTGAAATTTGCTGAAAAGTTATGTACTAAAAGATACGATACAAATGATCTAAAAACACGTTATTTGAACTCCTCAAAGCGTTAAAATCTTGTTTTGAATCGAAAAACAAACTTTCTTAGTGTTTGTGAAATTTGGTGAAAAGTTATGTACTAAAAGATACGATACAAATGTTCTAAAAACACGTTATTTCAACTCCTCAAAGCGATAAAATCTGGTTTTGAAATCGAAAAACAAACTATCTTTGTGTTTGTGAAATTTGGTGAAAAGTTATGTACTAAAAGATACGATACAAATGATCTAAAAACACGTTATTTCAAGTCCTCAAAGCGTTAAAATCTTGTTTTGAATCGAAAAACAAACTTTCTTAGTGTTTGTGAAATTTGGTGAAAAGTTATGTAGTAAAAGATACGATACAAATGATCTAAAAACAAGTTATTTGAACTCCTCAAAGCGTTAAAATCTTGTTTTGAATCGAAAAACAAACTTTCTTAGTGTTTGTGAAATTTGGTGAAAAGTTATGTACTAAAAGGTACGATACAAATGATCTAAAAACAAGTTATTTGAACTCCTCAAAGCGTTAAAATCTTGCTTTGAATCGAAAAACAAACTTTCTTAGTGTTTGTGAAATTTGGTGAAAAGTTATGTATTAAAAGATACGATACAAATGATCTAAAAACACGTTATTTGAACTCCTCAAAGCGTTAAAATCTTGTTTTGAATCGAAAAACAAACTTTCTTAGTGTTTATGATATTTGGTGAAAAGTTATGTAGTAAAAGATACGATACAAATGATCTAAAAACACGTTATTTGAACTCCTGAAAACGTTAAAATCTTGTTTTGAATCGAAAAACAAACTTTCTTAGTGTTTGTGAAATTTGGTGAAAAGTTGTGTACTAAAAGATACGATACGAATGATCTAAAAACACGTTATTTGAACTCCTCAAAGCGTTAAAATCTTGTTTTGAATCGAAAAACAAACTTTCTTAGTGTTTGTGAAATTTGGTGAAAAGATATGTAGTAAAAGATACGATACAAATGATCTAAAAACACGTTATCTGACCTCCTCAAAGCGTTAAAATCTTGTTTTGAATCGAAAAACAATCTTTCTTACTGTTTGTGAAATTTGGTGAAAAGTTATGTACTAAAAGATACGATACAAATGATCTAAAAACACGTTATTTGAACTCCTCAAAGCGTTAAAATCTTGTTTTGAAATCGAAACACAAACTTTCTTAGTGTTTGTGAAATTTGGTGAAAAGTTATGTAGTAAAAGATAAGATACAAATGATCTAAAAACACGTTATTTGAACTCCTCAAAGCATTAAAATCTTGTTTTGAATCGAAAAACAAACTTTCTTAGTGTTTGTGAAATTTGGTGAAAAGTTATGTACTAAAAGATACGATACAAATGATCTAAAAACACGTTATTTGAACTCCTCAAAGCGTTAAAATCTTGTTTTGAATCGAAAAACAAACTTTCTTAGGGTTTATGAAATTTGGTGAAAAGTTATGTAGTAAAAGATACGATACAAATGATCTAAAAACACGTTATTTGAACTCCTGAAAACGTTAAAATCTTGTTTTGAATCGAAAAACAAACTTTCTTAGTGTTTGTGAAATTTGGTGAAAAGTTATGTACTAAAAGATACGATACAAATGATCTAAAAACACGTTATTTGAACTCCTGAAAGCGTTAAAATCTTGTTTTGAATCGAAAAACAAACTTTCTTAGTGTTTGTGAAATTTGGTGAAAAGTTATGTACTAAAAGATACGATACAAATGATCTAAAAACACGTTATTTGAACTCCTCAAAGCGTTCAAATCTTGTTTTGAATCGAAAAACAAACTTTCTTAGTGTTTGTGAAATTTGGTGAAAAATTATGTACTAAAAGATACGATACAAATGATCTAAAAACACGTTATTTGAACTCCTCAAAGCGTTAAAATCTTGTTTTGAATCGAAAAACAAACTTTCTTAGTGTTTGTGAAATTTGGTGAAAAGTTATGTACTAAAATGTACGATACAAATGATCCAAAAACAAGTTATTTGAACTCCTCAAAGCGTTAAAATCTTGTTTTGAATCGAAAAACAAACTTTCTTAGTGTTTGTGAAATTTGGTGAAAATTTATGTACTAAAAGATACGATACAAATGATCTAAAAACACGTTATTTGAACTCCTCAAAGCGTTAAAATCTTGTTTTGAATCGAAAAACAAACTTTCTTAGTGTTTGTGAAATTTGGTGAAAAGTTATGTAGTAAAAGATACGATACAAATGATCTAAAAACACGTTATTTGAACTCCTGAAAGCGTTAAAATCTTGTTTTGAATCCAAAAACAAACTTTCTTAGTGTTTGTGAAATTTGGTGAAAAGTTGTGTACTAAAAGATACGATACGAATTATCTAAAAACACGTTATTTGAACTCCTCATAGCGTTAAAATCTTGTTTTGAATCGAAAAACAAACTTTCTTAGTGTTTGTGAAATTTGGTGAAAAGATATGTAGTAAAAGATACGATACAAATGATCTAAAAACACGTTATTTGAACTCCTCAAAGCGTTAAAATCTTGTTTTGAATCGAAAAACAAACTTTCTTAGTGTTTGTGAAATTTGGTGAAAAGTTATGTAGTAAAAGATACGATACAAATGATCTAAAAACACGTTATTTGAACTCCTGAAAGCGTTAAAATCTGGTTTTGAATCGAAAAACAAACTGTCTTAGTGTTTGTGAAATTTGCTGAAAAGTTATGTACTAAAAGATACGATACAAATGATCTAAAAACACGTTATTTGAACTCCTCAAAGCGTTAAAATCTTGTTTTGAATCGAAAAACAAACTTTCTTAGTGTTTGTGAAATTTGGTGAAAAGTTATGTACTAAAAGATACGATACAAATGTTCTGAAAACACGTTATTTCAACTCCTCAAAGCGATAAAATCTTGTTTTGAAATCGAAAAACAAACTATCTTTGTGTTTGTGAAATTTGGTGAAAAGTTATATACTAAAAGATACAATACAAATGATCTAAAAACACGTTATTTCAAGTCCTCAAAGCGTTAAAATCTTGTTTTGAATCGAAAAACAAACTTTCTTAGTGTTTGTGAAATTTGGTGAAAAGTTATGTAGTAAAAGATACGATACAAATGATCTAAAAACAAGTTATTTGAACTCCTCAAAGCGTTAAAATCTTGTTTTGAATCGAAAAACAAACTTTCTTAGTGTTTGTGAAATTTGGTGAAAAGTTATGTACTAAAAGGTACGATACAAATGATCTAAAAACAAGTTATTTGAACTCCTCAAAGCGTTAAAATCTTGTTTTGAATCGAAAAACAAACTTTCTTAGTGTTTGTGAAATTTGGTGAAAAGTTATGTACTAAAAGATACGATACAAATGATCTAAAAACACGTTATTTGAACTCCTCAAAGCGTTAAAATCTTGTTTTGAATCGAAAAACAAACTTTCTTAGTGTTTATGAAATTTGGTGAAAAGTTATGTAGTAAAAGATACGATACAAATGATCTAAAAACACGTTATTTGAACTCCTGAAAACGTTCAAATCTTGTTTTGAATCGAAAAACAAACTTTCTTAGTGTTTGTGAAATTTGGTGAAAAGTTATGTAGTAAAAGATACGATACAAATGATCTAAAAACACGTTATTTGAACTCGTGAAAGCGTTAAAATCTTGTTTTGAATCGAAAAACAAACTTTCTTAGTGTTTGTGAAATTTGGTGAAAAGTTATGTACTAAAAGATACGATACAAATGATTTAAAAACACGTTATTTGAACTCCTCAAAGCGTTAAAATCTTGTTTTGAATCGAAAAACAAACTTTCTTAGTGTTTGTGAAATTTGGTGAAAAATTATGTACTAAAAGATACGATACAAATGATCTAAAAACACGTTATTTGAACTCCTCAAAGCGTTAAAATCTTGTTTTGAATCGAAAAACAAACTTTCTTAGTGTTTGTGAAATTTGGTGAAAAGTTATGTACTAAAATGTACGATACAAATGATCCAAAAACAAGTTATTTGAACTCCTCAAAGCGTTAAAATCTTGATTTGAATCGAAAAACAAACTTTCTTAGTGTTTGTGAAATTTGGTGAAAATTTATGTACTAAAAGATACGATACAAATGATCTAAAAACACGTTATTTGAACTCCTCAAAGCGTTAAAATCTTGTTTTGAATCGAAAAACAAACTTTCTTAGTGTTTGTGAAATTTGGTGAAAAGTTATGTAGTAAAAGATACGATACGAATGATCTAAAAACACGTTATTTGAACTCCTGAAAGCGTTAAAATCTTGTTTTGAATCCAAAAACAAACTTTCTTAGTGTTTGTGAAATTTGGTGAAAAGTTGTGTACTAAAAGATACGATACGAATTATCTAAAAACACGTTATTTGAACTCCTCATAGCGTTAAAATCTTGTTTTGAATCGAAAAACAAACTTTCTTAGTGTTTGTGAAATTTGGTGAAAAGATATGTAGTAAAAGATACGATACAAATGATCTAAAAACACGTTATTTGAACTCCTCAAAGCGTTAAAATCTTGTTTTGAATCGAAAAACAAACTTTCTTAGTGTTTGTGAAATTTGGTGAAAAGTTATGTAGTAAAAGATACGATACAAATGATCTAAAAACACGTTATTTGAACTCCTGAAAGCGTTAAAATCTGGTTTTGAATCGAAAAACAAACTTTCTTAGTGTTTGTGAAATTTGCTGAAAAGTTATGTACTAAAAGATACGATACAAATGATCTAAAAACACGTTATTTGAACTCCTCAAAGCGTTTAAAATCTTGTTTTGAATCGAAAAACAAACTTTCTTAGTGTTTGTGAAATTTGGTGAAAAGTTATGTACTAAAAGATACGATACAAATGATCTAAAAACACGTTATTTCAACTCCTCAAAGCGTTAAAATCTTGTTTTGAATCGAAAAACAAACTTTCTTAGTGTTTGTGAAATTTGGTGAAAAGTTATGTAGTAAAAGATACGATACAAATGATCTAAAAACACGTTATTTGAACTCCTGAAAGCGTTAAAATCTTGTTTTGAATCGAAAAACTAACTTTCATAGTGTTTGTGAAATTTGGTGAAAAGTTGTGTACTAAAAGATACGATACGAATTATCTAAAAACACGTTATTTGAACTCCTCATAGCGTTAAAATCTTGTTTTGAATCGAAAAACAAACTTTCTTAGTGTTTGTGAAATTTGCTGAAAAGTTATGTACTAAAAGATACGATACAAATGATCTAAAAACACGTTATTTGAACTCCTCAAAGCGTTTAAAATCTTGTTTTGAATCGAAAAACAAACTTTCTTAGTGTTTGTGAAATTTGGTGAAAAGATATGTAGTAAAAGATACGATACAAATGATCTAAAAACACGTTATTTCAACTCCTCAAAGCGTTAAAATCTTGTTTTGAATCGAAAAACAAACTTCTTAGTGTTTGTGAAATTTGGTGAAAAGTTATGTAGTAAAAGATACGATACAAATGATCTAAAAACACGTTATTTGAACTCCTGAAAGCGTTAAAATCTGGTTTTGAATCGAAAAACAAACTGTCTTAGTGTTTGTGAAATTTGCTGAAAAGTTATGTACTAAAAGATACGATACAAATGATCTAAAAACACGTTATTTGAACTCCTCAAAGCGTTAAAATCTTGTTTTGAATCGAAAAACAAACTTTCTTAGTGTTTGTGAAATTTGGTGAAAAGTTATGTACTAAAAGATACGATACAAATGTTCTAAAAACACGTTATTTCAACTCCTCAAAGCGATAAAATCTGGTTTTGAAATCGAAAAACAAACTATCTTTGTGTTTGTGAAATTTGGTGAAAAGTTATGTACTAAAAGATACGATACAAATGATCTAAAAACACGTTATTTCAAGTCCTCAAAGCGTTAAAATCTTGTTTTGAATCGAAAAACAAACTTTCTTAGTGTTTGTGAAATTTGGTGAAAAGTTATGTAGTAAAAGATACGATACAAATGATCTAAAAACAAGTTATTTGAACTCCTCAAAGCGTTAAAATCTTGTTTTGAATCGAAAAACAAACTTTCTTAGTGTTTGTGAAATTTGGTGAAAAGTTATGTACTAAAAGGTACGATACAAATGATCTAAAAACAAGTTATTTGAACTCCTCAAAGCGTTAAAATCTTGTTTTGAATCGAAAAACAAACTTTCTTAGTGTTTGTGAAATTTGGTGAAAAGTTATGTAGTAAAAGATACGATACAAATGATCTAAAAACAAGTTATTTCAACTCCTCAAAGCGTTAAAATCTTGTTTTGAATCGAAAAACAAACTTTCTTAGTGTTTGTGAAATTTGGTGAAAAGTTATGTAGTAAAAGATACGATACAAATGATCTAAAAACACGTTATTTGAACTCCTGAAAGCGTTAAAATCTTGTTTTGAATCGAAAAACTAACTTTCATAGTGTTTGTGAAATTTGGTGAAAAGTTGTGTACTAAAAGATACGATACGAATTATCTAAAAACACGTTATTTGAACTCCTCATAGCGTTAAAATCTTGTTTTGAATCGAAAAACAAACTTTCTTAGTGTTTGTGAAATTTGGTGAAAAGATATGTAGTAAAAGATACGATACAAATGATCTAAAAACACGTTATTTCAACTCCTCAAAGCATTAAAATCTTGTTTTGAATCGAAAAACAAACTTTCTTAGTGTTTGTGAAATTTGGTGAAAAGTTATGTAGTAAAAGATACGATACAAATGATCTAAAAACACGTTATTTGAACTCCTGAAAGCGTTAAAATCTGGTTTTGAATCGAAAAACAAACTGTCTTAGTGTTTGTGAAATTTGCTGAAAAGTTATGTACTAAAAGATACGATACAAATGATCTAAAAACACGTTATTTGAACTCCTCAAAGCGTTAAAATCTTGTTTTGAATCGAAAAACAAACTTTCTTAGTGTTTGTGAAATTTGGTGAAAAGTTATGTACTAAAAGATACGATACAAATGTTCTAAAAACACGTTATTTCAACTCCTCAAAGCGATAAAATCTGGTTTTGAAATCGAAAAACAAACTATCTTTGTGTTTGTGAAATTTGGTGAAAAGTTATGTACTAAAAGATACGATACAAATGATCTAAAAACACGTTATTTCAAGTCCTCAAAGCGTTAAAATCTTGTTTTGAATCGAAAAACAAACTTTCTTAGTGTTTGTGAAATTTGGTGAAAAGTTATGTAGTAAAAGATACGATACAAATGATCTAAAAACAAGTTATTTGAACTCCTCAAAGCGTTAAAATCTTGTTTTGAATCGAAAAACAAACTTTCTTAGTGTTTGTGAAATTTGGTGAAAAGTTATGTACTAAAAGGTACGATACAAATGATCTAAAAACAAGTTATTTGAACTCCTCAAAGCGTTAAAATCTTGTTTTGAATCGAAAAACAAACTTTCTTAGTGTTTGTGAAATTTGGTGAAAAGTTATGTACTAAAAGATACGATACAAATGATCTAAAAACACGTTATTTGAACTCCTCAAAGCGTTAAAATCTTGTTTTGAATCGAAAAACAAACTTTCTTAGTGTTTATGATATTTGGTGAAAAGTTATGTAGTAAAAGATACGATACAAATGATCTAAAAACACGTTATTTGAACTCCTGAAAACGTTAAAATCTTGTTTTGAATCGAAAAACAAACTTTCTTAGTGTTTGTGAAATTTGGTGAAAAGTTGTGTACTAAAAGATACGATACGAATGATCTAAAAACACGTTATTTGAACTCCTCAAAGCGTTAAAATCTTGTTTTGAATCGAAAAACAAACTTTCTTAGTGTTTGTGAAATTTGGTGAAAAGATATGTAGTAAAAGATACGATACAAATGATCTAAAAACACGTTATCTGACCTCCTCAAAGCGTTAAAATCTTCTTTTGAATCGAAAAACAATCTTTCTTACTGTTTGTGAAATTTGGTGAAAAGTTATGTACTAAAAGATACGATACAAATGATCTAAAAACACGTTATTTGAACTCCTCAAAGCGTTAAAATCTTGTTTTGAAATCGAAACACAAACTTTCTTAGTGTTTGTGAAATTTGGTGAAAAGTTATGTAGTAAAAGATAAGATACAAATGATCTAAAAACACGTTATTTGAACTCCTCAAAGCGTTAAAATCTTGTTTTGAATCGAAAAACAAACTTTCTTAGTGTTTGTGAAATTTGGTGAAAAGTTATGTAGTAAAACATACGATACAATTGATCTAAAAACACGTTATTTGACCTCCTCAAAGCGTTAAAATCTTGTTTTGAATCGAAATACAAACTTTCTTAGTGTTTGTGAAATTTGGAGAAAAGTTATGTCGTAAAAGATAAGATACAAATAATCTAAAACACACGATATTTGAACTCCTCAAAGCGTTAAAATCTTGTTTTGAATCGGAAAACAAACTTTCTTAGTGTTTGAGAAATTTGGTGAAAAGTTATGTACTAAAAGATAGGATACAAATGATCTAAAAACACGTTATTTGAACTCCTCAAAGCGTTAAAATCTTGTTTTGAATCAAAAAACAAACTTTCTTAGTGTTTGTGAAATTTGGTGAAAAGTTATGTACTAAAAGGTACGATACAAATGATATAAAAACATGTTATTTGAACTCCTCAAAGCGTTAAAATCTTGTTTTGAATCAAAAAACAAACTTTCTTAGTGTTTGTGAAATTTGCTGAAAAGTTATGTACTAAAAGATATGATACAAATGATATAAAAACACGTTATTTGAAATCCTCAATGCGTTAAAATCTTGTTTTGAATCTAAAAACAAACTTTCTTTGTGTTTGTGAAATTTGGTGAAAAGATATGTAGTAAAAGATACGATACAAATGATCTAAAAACACGTTATTTAAACTCCTCAAAGCGTTAAAATCTTGTTTTGAAATCGAAAAACAAACTTTCTTAGTGTTTGTGAAATTTGGTGAAAATTTATGTACTAAAAGATACGATACAAATGATCTAAAAATACGTTATTTGAACTCCTCAAGGCATTAAAATCTTGTTTTGAATCGAAAAACAAACTTTCTTAGTGTTTGTGAAATTTGGTGAAAAGTTATGTACTAAAAGATACGATACAAATGATCTAAAAACATGTGATTTGAACTCCTCAAAGCGTTAAAATCTTGTTTTGAATCGAAAAACAAACTTTCTTAGTGTTTGTGAAATTTGGTGAAAATTTATGAACTAAAAGATACGATACAAATGATCTAAAAACATTTTATTTGAACTCCTCAAAGCGTTAAAATCAAGTTTTGAATCGAAAATCAAACTTTCTTAGTGTTTCTGAAATTTGGTGAAAAGTTATGTAGTAAATGATACGATACAAATGACCTAAAAACACGTTATTTGAACTCCTCAAAGCGTTAAAATATTGTTTTGAATCGAAAAACAAACTTTCTTAGTGTTTGTAAAATTTGGTGAAAATTTATATAGTAAAAGATACGATACAAATGATCTAAAAACACGTTATTTGAACTCCTCAAAGCGTTAAAATCTTGTTTTGAATCGAAAAACAAACTTTCCTAGTGTTTGTGAAATTTGGTGAAAAGTTATGTACTAAAAGATACAGTACAAATGATCTAAAAAGACGTTATTTAAACTCCTCAAAGCTTTAAAGTCTGGTTTTGAAATCGAAAAACAAACTTTCTTAGTGTTTGTGAAATTTGGTGAAAAGTTATGTACTAAAAGATACGATACAAATGATCTAAAAACACGTTATTTCAACTCCTCAAAGCGTTAAAATCTTGTTTTGAATCGAAAAACAAACTTTCTTAGTGTTTGTGAAATTTGGTGAAAAGTTATGTAGTAAAAGATACGATACAAATGATCTAAAAACACGTTATTTGAACTCCTGAAAGCGTTAAAATCTTGTTTTGAATCGAAAAACTAACTTTCATAGTGTTTGTGAAATTTGGTGAAAAGTTGTGTACTAAAAGATACGATACGAATTATCTAAAAACACGTTATTTGAACTCCTCATAGCGTTAAAATCTTGTTTTGAATCGAAAAACAAACTTTCTTAGTGTTTGTGAAATTTGGTGAAAAGATATGTAGTAAAAGATACGATACAAATGATCTAAAAACACGTTATTTCAACTCCTCAAAGCGTTAAAATCTTGTTTTGAATCGAAAAACAAACTTCTTAGTGTTTGTGAAATTTGGTGAAAAGTTATGTAGTAAAAGATACGATACAAATGATCTAAAAACACGTTATTTGAACTCCTGAAAGCGTTAAAATCTGGTTTTGAATCGAAAAACAAACTGTCTTAGTGTTTGTGAAATTTGCTGAAAAGTTATGTACTAAAAGATACGATACAAATGATCTAAAAACACGTTATTTGAACTCCTCAAAGCGTTAAAATCTTGTTTTGAATCGAAAAACAAACTTTCTTAGTGTTTGTGAAATTTGGTGAAAAGTTATGTACTAAAAGATACGATACAAATGTTCTAAAAACACGTTATTTCAACTCCTCAAAGCGATAAAATCTGGTTTTGAAATCGAAAAACAAACTATCTTTGTGTTTGTGAAATTTGGTGAAAAGTTATGTACTAAAAGATACGATACAAATGATCTAAAAACACGTTATTTCAAGTCCTCAAAGCGTTAAAATCTTGTTTTGAATCGAAAAACAAACTTTCTTAGTGTTTGTGAAATTTGGTGAAAAGTTATGTAGTAAAAGATACGATACAAATGATCTAAAAACAAGTTATTTGAACTCCTCAAAGCGTTAAAATCTTGTTTTGAATCGAAAAACAAACTTTCTTAGTGTTTGTGAAATTTGGTGAAAAGTTATGTACTAAAAGGTACGATACAAATGATCTAAAAACAAGTTATTTGAACTCCTCAAAGCGTTAAAATCTTGTTTTGAATCGAAAAACAAACTTTCTTAGTGTTTGTGAAATTTGGTGAAAAGTTATGTAGTAAAAGATACGATACAAATGATCTAAAAACAAGTTATTTCAACTCCTCAAAGCGTTAAAATCTTGTTTTGAATCGAAAAACAAACTTTCTTAGTGTTTGTGAAATTTGGTGAAAAGTTATGTAGTAAAAGATACGATACAAATGATCTAAAAACACGTTATTTGAACTCCTGAAAGCGTTAAAATCTTGTTTTGAATCGAAAAACTAACTTTCATAGTGTTTGTGAAATTTGGTGAAAAGTTGTGTACTAAAAGATACGATACGAATTATCTAAAAACATGTTATTTGAACTCCTCATAGCGTTAAAATCTTGTTTTGAATCGAAAAACAAACTTTCTTAGTGTTTGTGAAATTTGGTGAAAAGATATGTAGTAAAAGATACGATACAAATGATCTAAAAACACGTTATTTCAACTCCTCAAAGCATTAAAATCTTGTTTTGAATCGAAAAACAAACTTTCTTAGTGTTTGTGAAATTTGGTGAAAAGTTATGTAGTAAAAGATACGATACAAATGATCTAAAAACACGTTATTTGAACTCCTGAAAGCGTTAAAATCTGGTTTTGAATCGAAAAACAAACTGTCTTAGTGTTTGTGAAATTTGCTGAAAAGTTATGTACTAAAAGATACGATACAAATGATCTAAAAACACGTTATTTGAACTCCTCAAAGCGTTAAAATCTTGTTTTGAATCGAAAAACAAACTTTCTTAGTGTTTGTGAAATTTGGTGAAAAGTTATGTACTAAAAGATACGATACAAATGTTCTAAAAACACGTTATTTCAACTCCTCAAAGCGATAAAATCTGGTTTTGAAATCGAAAAACAAACTATCTTTGTGTTTGTGAAATTTGGTGAAAAGTTATGTACTAAAAGATACGATACAAATGATCTAAAAACACGTTATTTCAAGTCCTCAAAGCGTTAAAATCTTGTTTTGAATCGAAAAACAAACTTTCTTAGTGTTTGTGAAATTTGGTGAAAAGTTATGTAGTAAAAGATACGATACAAATGATCTAAAAACAAGTTATTTGAACTCCTCAAAGCGTTAAAATCTTGTTTTGAATCGAAAAACAAACTTTCTTAGTGTTTGTGAAATTTGGTGAAAAGTTATGTACTAAAAGGTACGATACAAATGATCTAAAAACAAGTTATTTGAACTCCTCAAAGCGTTAAAATCTTGTTTTGAATCGAAAAACAAACTTTCTTAGTGTTTGTGAAATTTGGTGAAAAGTTATGTACTAAAAGATACGATACAAATGATCTAAAAACACGTTATTTGAACTCCTCAAAGCGTTAAAATCTTGTTTTGAATCGAAAAACAAACTTTCTTAGTGTTTATGATATTTGGTGAAAAGTTATGTAGTAAAAGATACGATACAAATGATCTAAAAACACGTTATTTGAACTCCTGAAAACGTTAAAATCTTGTTTTGAATCGAAAAACAAACTTTCTTAGTGTTTGTGAAATTTGGTGAAAAGTTGTGTACTAAAAGATACGATACGAATGATCTAAAAACACGTTATTTGAACTCCTCAAAGCGTTAAAATCTTGTTTTGAATCGAAAAACAAACTTTCTTAGTGTTTGTGAAATTTGGTGAAAAGATATGTAGTAAAAGATACGATACAAATGATCTAAAAACAGGTTATCTGACCTCCTCAAAGCGTTAAAATCTTGTTTTGAATCGAAAAACAATCTTTCTTACTGTTTGTGAAATTTGGTGAAAAGTTATGTACTAAAAGATACGATACAAATGATCTAAAAACACGTTATTTGAACTCCTCAAAGCGTTAAAATCTTGTTTTGAAATCGAAACACAAACTTTCTTAGTGTTTGTGAAATTTGGTGAAAAGTTATGTAGTAAAAGATAAGATACAAATGATCTAAAAACACGTTATTTGAACTCCTCAAAGCGTTAAAATCTTGTTTTGAATCGAAAAACAAACTTTCTTAGTGTTTGTGAAATTTGGTGAAAAGTTATGTAGTAAAACATACGATACAATTGATCTAAAAACACGTTATTTGACCTCCTCAAAGCGTTAAAATCTTGTTTTGAATCGAAATACAAACTTTCTTAGTGTTTGTGAAATTTGGAGAAAAGTTATGTCGTAAAAGATAAGATACAAATAATCTAAAACACACGATATTTGAACTCCTCAAAGCGTTAAAATCTTGTTTTGAATCGGAAAACAAACTTTCTTAGTGTTTGAGAAATTTGGTGAAAAGTTATGTACTAAAAGATAGGATACAAATGATCTAAAAACACGTTATTTGAACTCCTCAAAGCGTTAAAATCTTGTTTTGAATCAAAAAACAAACTTTCTTAGTGTTTGTGAAATTTGGTGAAAAGTTATGTACTAAAAGGTACGATACAAATGATATAAAAACATGTTATTTGAACTCCTCAAAGCGTTAAAATCTTGTTTTGAATCAAAAAACAAACTTTCTTAGTGTTTGTGAAATTTGCTGAAAAGTTATGTACTAAAAGATATGATACAAATGATATAAAAACACGTTATTTGAAATCCTCAATGCGTTAAAATCTTGTTTTGAATCGAAAAACAAACTTTCTTTGTGTTTGTGAAATTTGGTGAAAAGATATGTAGTAAAAGATACGATACAAATGATCTAAAAACACGTTATTTAAACTCCTCAAAGCGTTAAAATCTTGTTTTGAAATCGAAAAACAAACTTTCTTAGTGTTTGTGAAATTTGGTGAAAATTTATGTACTAAAAGATACGATACAAATGATCTAAAAATACGTTATTTGAACTCCTCAAGGCATTAAAATCTTGTTTTGAATCGAAAAACAAACTTTCTTAGTGTTTGTGAAATTTGGTGAAAAGTTATGTACTAAAAGATACGATACAAATGATCTAAAAACATGTGATTTGAACTCCTCAAAGCGTTAAAATCTTGTTTTGAATCGAAAAACAAACTTTCTTAGTGTTTGTGAAATTTGGTGAAAATTTATGAACTAAAAGATACGATACAAATGATCTAAAAACATTTTATTTGAACTCCTCAAAGCGTTAAAATCTAGTTTTGAATCGAAAATCAAACTTTCTTAGTGTTTCTGAAATTTGGTGAAAAGTTATGTAGTAAATGATACGATACAAATGACCTAAAAACACGTTATTTGAACTCCTCAAAGCGTTAAAATATTGTTTTGAATCGAAAAACAAACTTTCTTAGTGTTTGTAAAATTTGGTGAAAATTTATATAGTAAAAGATACGATACAAATGATCTAAAAACACGTTATTTGAACTCCTCAAAGCGTTAAAATCTTGTTTTGAATCGAAAAACAAACTTTCCTAGTGTTTGTGAAATTTGGTGAAAAGTTATGTACTAAAAGATACAGTACAAATGATCTAAAAAGACGTTATTTAAACTCCTCAAAGCTTTAAAGTCTGGTTTTGAAATCGAAAAACAAACTTTCTTAGTGTTTGTGAAATTTGGTGAAAAGTTATGTACTAAAAGGTACGATACAAATGATCTAAAAACACGTTATTTGAACTCCTCAAAGCGTTAAAATCTTGTTTTGAATCGAAAAACAAACTTTCTTAGTGTTTGTGAAATTTGGTGAAAAGTTATGTACTAAAAGATATGATACAAATGATCTAAAAACACGTTATTTGAAATCTTCAAAGCGTTAAAATCTTGTTTTGAATCGAAAAACAAACTTTCTTTGTGTTTGTGAAATTTGGTGAAAAGATATGTAGTAAAAGATACGATACAAATGATCTAAAAACACGTTATTTAAACTCCTCAAAGCGTTAAAATCTTGTTTTGAAATCGAAAAACAAACTTTCTTAGTGTTTGTGAAATTTGGTGAAAATTGATGTACTAAAAGATACGATACAAATGATCTAAAAACACGTTATTTGAACTCCTCAAAGCATTAAAATCTTGTTTTGAATCGAAAAACAAACTTTCTTAGTGTTTGTGAAATTTGGTGAAAAGTTATGTCGTAAAAGATAAGATACAAATAATCTAAAACACACGATATTTGAACTATTCAAAGCGTTAAAATCTTGTTTTGAATCGGAAAACAAACTTTCTTAGTGTTTGTGAAATTTGGTGAAAAGTTATGTACTAAAAGATATGATACAAATGATCTAAAAACACGTTATTTGAACTCCTCAAAGCGTTAAAATCTTGTTTTGAATCGAAAAACAAACTTTCTTAGTGTTTGTGAAATTTGGTGAAAAGTTATGTACTAAAAGATACAATATAAATGATCTAAAAAGACGTTATTTAAACTCCTCAAAGCTTTAAAATCTGTTTTTGAAATCGAAAAACAAACTTTCTTAGTGTTTGTGAAATATGGTGAAAAGTTATGTACTAAAAGATACGATACAAATGATCTAAAAACACGTTATTTGAACTCCTCAAAGCATTAAAATCTTGTTTTGAATCGAAAAACAAACTTTCTTAGTGTTTGTGAAATTTGGTGAAAAGTTATGTAGTAAAACATACGATACAATTGATCTAAAAACACGTTATTTGACCTCCTCAAAGCGTTAAAATCTTGTTTTGAATCGAAATACAAACTTTCTTAGTGTTTGTGAAATTTGGAGAAAAGTTATGTCGTAAAAGATAAGATACAAATAATCTAAAACACACGATATTTGAACTCCTCAAAGCGTTAAAATCTTGTTTTGAATCGGAAAACAAACTTTCTTAGTGTTTGAGAAATTTGGTGAAAAGTTATGTACTAAAAGATAGGATACAAATGATCTAAAAACACGTTATTTGAACTCCTCAAAGCGTTAAAATCTTGTTTTGAATCAAAAAACAAACTTTCTTAGTGTTTGTGAAATTTGGTGAAAAGTTATGTACTAAAAGGTACGATACAAATGATATAAAAACATGTTATTTGAACTCCTCAAAGCGTTAAAATCTTGTTTTGAATCAAAAAACAAACTTTCTTAGTGTTTGTGAAATTTGCTGAAAAGTTATGTACTAAAAGATATGATACAAATGATATAAAAACACGTTATTTGAAATCCTCAATGCGTTAAAATCTTGTTTTGAATCGAAAAACAAACTTTCTTTGTGTTTGTGAAATTTGGTGAAAAGATATGTAGTAAAAGATACGATACAAATGATCTAAAAACACGTTATTTAAACTCCTCAAAGCGTTAAAATCTTGTTTTGAAATCGAAAAACAAACTTTCTTAGTGTTTGTGAAATTTGGTGAAAATTTATGTACTAAAAGATACGATACAAATGATCTAAAAATACGTTATTTGAACTCCTCAAGGCATTAAAATCTTGTTTTGAATCGAAAAACAAACTTTCTTAGTGTTTGTGAAATTTGGTGAAAAGTTATGTACTAAAAGATACGATACAAATGATCTAAAAACATGTGATTTGAACTCCTCAAAGCGTTAAAATCTTGTTTTGAATCGAAAAACAAACTTTCTTAGTGTTTGTGAAATTTGGTGAAAATTTATGAACTAAAAGATACGATACAAATGATCTAAAAACATTTTATTTGAACTCCTCAAAGCGTTAAAATCTAGTTTTGAATCGAAAATCAAACTTTCTTAGTGTTTCTGAAATTTGGTGAAAAGTTATGTAGTAAATGATACGATACAAATGATCTAAAAACACGTTATTTGAACTCCTCAAAGCGTTAAAATATTGTTTTGAATCGAAAAACAAACTTTCTTAGTGTTTGTAAAATTTGGTGAAAATTTATATAGTAAAAGATACGATACAAATGATCTAAAAACACGTTATTTGAACTCCTCAAAGCGTTAAAATCTTGTTTTGAATCGAAAAACAAACTTTCCTAGTGTTTGTGAAATTTGGTGAAAAGTTATGTACTAAAAGATACAGTACAAATGATCTAAAAAGACGTTATTTAAACTCCTCAAAGCTTTAAAGTCTGGTTTTGAAATCGAAAAACAAACTTTCTTAGTGTTTGTGAAATTTGGTGAAAAGTTATGTACTAAAAGGTACGATACAAATGATCTAAAAACACGTTATTTGAACTCCTCAAAGCGTTAAAATCTTGTTTTGAATCGAAAAACAAACTTTCTTAGTGTTTGTGAAATTTGGTGAAAAGTTATGTACTAAAAGATATGATACAAATGATCTAAAAACACGTTATTTGAAATCTTCAAAGCGTTAAAATCTTGTTTTGAATCGAAAAACAAACTTTCTTTGTGTTTGTGAAATTTGGTGAAAAGATATGTAGTAAAAGATACGATACAAATGATCTAAAAACACGTTATTTAAACTCCTGAAAGCGTTAAAATCTTGTTTTGAAATCGAAAAACAAACTTTCTTAGTGTTTGTGAAATTTGGTGAAAATTGATGTACTAAAAGATACGATACAAATGATCTAAAAACACGTTATTTGAACTCCTCAAAGCATTAAAATCTTGTTTTGAATCGAAAAACAAACTTTCTTAGTGTTTGTGAAATTTGGTGAAAAGTTATGTCGTAAAAGATAAGATACAAATAATCTAAAACACACGATATTTGAACTATTCAAAGCGTTAAAATCTTGTTTTGAATCGGAAAACAAACTTTCTTAGTGTTTGTGAAATTTGGTGAAAAGTTATGTACTAAAAGATATGATACAAATGATCTAAAAACATGTTATTTGAACTCCTCAAAGCGTTAAAATCTTGTTTTGAATCGAAAAACAAACTTTCTTAGTATTTGTGAAATTTGGTGAAAAGTTATGTACTAAAAGGTACGATACAAATGATCTAAAAACATGTTATTTGAACTCCTCAAAGCGTTAAAATCTTGTTTTGAATCGAAAAACAAACTTTCTTAGTGTTTGTGAAATTTGGTGAAAAGTTATGTACTAAAAGATATGATACAAATGATATAAAAACACGTTATTTGAAATCCTCAATGCGTTAAAATCTTGTTTTGAATCGAAAAACAAACTTTCTTTGTGTTTGTGAAATTTGGTGAAAAGATATGTAGTAAAAGATACGATACAAATGATCTAAAAACACGTTATTTAAATTCCTCAAAGCGTTAAAATCTTGTTTTGAAATCGAAAAACAAACTTTCTTAGTGTTTGTGAAATTTGGTGAAAATTGATGTACTAAAAGATACGATACAAATGATCTAAAAATACGTTATTTGAACTCCTCAAAGCAATATTATCTTGTTTTGAATCGAAAAACAAACTTTCTTAGTGTTTGTGAAATTTGGTGAAAAGATATGTAGTAAAAGATACAATACAAATGATCTAAAAACACGTTATTTGAACTCCTCAAAGCGTTAAAATCTTGTTTTGAATCGAAAAACAAACTTTCTTAGTGTTTGTGATATTTGGTGAAAATTTATGAACTAAAAGATACGATACAAATGATCTAAAAACATTTTATTTGAACTCCTCAAAGGGTTAAAATCTAGTTTTGAATCGAAAATCAAACTTTCTTAGTGTTTCTGAAATTTGGTGAAAAGTTATGTAGTAAAAGATACGATACAAATGATCTAAAAACACGTTATTTGAACTCCTCAAAGCGTTAAAATATTGTTTTGAATCGAAAAACAAACTTTCTTAGTGTTTGTAAAATTTGGTGAAAAGTTATGTAGTAAAAGATACGATACAAATGATCTAAAAACACGTTATTTGAACTCCTCAAAGCGTTAAAATCTTGTTTTGAATCGAAAAACAAACTTTCTTAGTGTTTGTGAAATTTGGTGAAAAGATATGTAGTAAAAGATACGATACAAATGATCTAAAAACACGTTATTTAAACTCCTGAAAGCGTTAAAATCTTGTTTTGAAATCGAAAAACAAACTTTCTTAGTGTTTGTGAAATTTGGTGAAAATTGATGTACTAAAAGATACGATACAAATGATCTAAAAACACGTTATTTGAACTCCTCAAAGCATTAAAATCTTGTTTTGAATCGAAAAACAAACTTTCTTAGTGTTTGTGAAATTTGGTGAAAAGATATGTAGTAAAAGATACAATACAAATGATCTAAAAACACGTTATTTGAACTCCTCAAAGCGTTAAAATCTTGTTTTGAATCGAAAAACAAACTTTCTTAGTGTTTGTGATATTTGGTGAAAATTTATGAACTAAAAGATACGATACAAATGATCTAAAAACATTTTATTTGAACTCCTCAAAGGGTTAAAATCTAGTTTTGAATCGAAAATCAAACTTTCTTAGTGTTTCTGAAATTTGGTGAAAAGTTATGTAGTAAAAGATACGATACAAATGATCTAAAAACACGTTATTTGAACTCCTCAAAGCGTTAAAATATTGTTTTGAATCGAAAAACAAACTTTCTTAGTGTTTGTAAAATTTGGTGAAAAGTTATGTAGTAAAAGATACGATACAAATGATCTAAAAACACGTTATTTGAACTCCTCAAAGCGTTAAAATCTTGTTTTGAATCGAAAAACAAACTTTCTTAGTGTTTGTGAAATTTGGTGAAAAGATATGTAGTAAAAGATACGATACAAATGATCTAAAAACACGTTATTTAAACTCCTCAAAGCGTTAAAATCTTGTTTTGAAATCGAAAAACAAACTTTCCTAGTGTTTGTGAAATTTGGTGAAAATTGATGTACTAAAAGATACGATACAAATGATCTAAAAACACGTTATTTGAACTCCTCAAAGCATTAAAATCTTGTTTTGAATCGAAAAACAAACTTTCTTAGTGTTTGTGAAATTTGGTGAAAAGTTATGTCGTAAAAGATAAGATACAAATAATCTAAAACACACGATATTTGAACTATTCAAAGCGTTAAAATCTTGTTTTGAATCGGAAAACAAACTTTCTTAGTGTTTGTGAAATTTGGTGAAAAGTTATGTACTAAAAGATATGATACAAATGATCTAAAAACATGTTATTTGAACTCCTCAAAGCGTTAAAATCTTGTTTTGAATCGAAAAACAAACTTTCTTAGTATTTGTGAAATTTGGTGAAAAGTTATGTACTAAAAGGTACGATACAAATGATCTAAAAACATGTTATTTGAACTCCTCAAAGCGTTAAAATCTTGTTTTGAATCGAAAAACAAACTTTCTTAGTGTTTGTGAAATTTGGTGAAAAGTTATGTACTAAAAGATATGATACAAATGATATAAAAACACGTTATTTGAAATCCTCAATGCGTTAAAATCTTGTTTTGAATCGAAAAACAAACTTTCTTTGTGTTTGTGAAATTTGGTGAAAAGATATGTAGTAAAAGATACGATACAAATGATCTAAAAACACGTTATTTAAATTCCTCAAAGCGTTAAAATCTTGTTTTGAAATCGAAAAACAAACTTTCTTAGTGTTTGTGAAATTTGGTGAAAATTGATGTACTAAAAGATACGATACAAATGATCTAAAAATACGTTATTTGAACTCCTCAAAGCAATATTATCTTGTTTTGAATCGAAAAACAAACTTTCTTAGTGTTTGTGAAATTTGGTGAAAAGATATGTAGTAAAAGATACAATACAAATGATCTAAAAACACGTTATTTGAACTCCTCAAAGCGTTAAAATCTTGTTTTGAATCGAAAAACAAACTTTCTTAGTGTTTGTGATATTTGGTGAAAATTTATGAACTAAAAGATACGATACAAATGATCTAAAAACATTTTATTTGAACTCCTCAAAGGGTTAAAATCTAGTTTTGAATCGAAAATCAAACTTTCTTAGTGTTTCTGAAATTTGGTGAAAAGTTATGTAGTAAAAGATACGATACAAATGATCTAAAAACACGTTATTTGAACTCCTCAAAGCGTTAAAATATTGTTTTGAATCGAAAAACAAACTTTCTTAGTGTTTGTAAAATTTGGTGAAAAGTTATGTAGTAAAAGATACGATACAAATGATCTAAAAACACGTTATTTGAACTCCTCAAAGCGTTAAAATCTTGTTTTGAATCGAAAAACAAACTTTCTTAGTGTTTGTGAAATTTGGTGAAAAGTTATCTAGTAAAAGATACGATACAAATGATCTAAAAACACGTTATTTGAACTCCTCAAAGCGTTAAAATCTTGTTTTGAATCGAAAAACAAACTTTCTTAGTGTTTGTGAAATTTGGTGAAAAGTTATGTACTAAAAGATACAATATAAATGATCTAAAAAGACGTTATTTAAACTCCTCAAAGCTTTAAAATCTGTTTTTGAAATCGAAAAACAAACTTTCTTAGTGTTTGTGAAATATGGTGAAAAGTTATGTACTAAAAGATACGATACAAATGATCTAAAAACACGTTATTTGAACTCCTCAAAGCATTAAAATCTTGTTTTGAATCGAAAAACAAACTTTCTTAGTGTTTGTGAAATTTGGTGAAAAGTTATGTAGTAAAACATACGATACAATTGATCTAAAAACACGTTATTTGACCTCCTCAAAGCGTTAAAATCTTGTTTTGAATCGAAATACAAACTTTCTTAGTGTTTGTGAAATTTGGAGAAAAGTTATGTCGTAAAAGATAAGATACAAATAATCTAAAACACACGATATTTGAACTCCTCAAAGCGTTAAAATCTTGTTTTGAATCGGAAAACAAACTTTCTTAGTGTTTGAGAAATTTGGTGAAAAGTTATGTACTAAAAGATAGGATACAAATGATCTAAAAACACGTTATTTGAACTCCTCAAAGCGTTAAAATCTTGTTTTGAATCAAAAAACAAACTTTCTTAGTGTTTGTGAAATTTGGTGAAAAGTTATGTACTAAAAGGTACGATACAAATGATATAAAAACATGTTATTTGAACTCCTCAAAGCGTTAAAATCTTGTTTTGAATCAAAAAACAAACTTTCTTAGTGTTTGTGAAATTTGCTGAAAAGTTATGTACTAAAAGATATGATACAAATGATATAAAAACACGTTATTTGAAATCCTCAATGCGTTAAAATCTTGTTTTGAATCGAAAAACAAACTTTCTTTGTGTTTGTGAAATTTGGTGAAAAGATATGTAGTAAAAGATACGATACAAATGATCTAAAAACACGTTATTTAAACTCCTCAAAGCGTTAAAATCTTGTTTTGAAATCGAAAAACAAACTTTCTTAGTGTTTGTGAAATTTGGTGAAAATTTATGTACTAAAAGATACGATACAAATGATCTAAAAATACGTTATTTGAACTCCTCAAGGCATTAAAATCTTGTTTTGAATCGAAAAACAAACTTTCTTAGTGTTTGTGAAATTTGGTGAAAAGTTATGTACTAAAAGATACGATACAAATGATCTAAAAACATGTGATTTGAACTCCTCAAAGCGTTAAAATCTTGTTTTGAATCGAAAAACAAACTTTCTTAGTGTTTGTGAAATTTGGTGAAAATTTATGAACTAAAAGATACGATACAAATGATCTAAAAACATTTTATTTGAACTCCTCAAAGCGTTAAAATCTAGTTTTGAATCGAAAATCAAACTTTCTTAGTGTTTCTGAAATTTGGTGAAAAGTTATGTAGTAAATGATACGATACAAATGATCTAAAAACACGTTATTTGAACTCCTCAAAGCGTTAAAATATTGTTTTGAATCGAAAAACAAACTTTCTTAGTGTTTGTAAAATTTGGTGAAAATTTATATAGTAAAAGATACGATACAAATGATCTAAAAACACGTTATTTGAACTCCTCAAAGCGTTAAAATCTTGTTTTGAATCGAAAAACAAACTTTCCTAGTGTTTGTGAAATTTGGTGAAAAGTTATGTACTAAAAGATACAGTACAAATGATCTAAAAAGACGTTATTTAAACTCCTCAAAGCTTTAAAGTCTGGTTTTGAAATCGAAAAACAAACTTTCTTAGTGTTTGTGAAATTTGGTGAAAAGTTATGTACTAAAAGGTACGATACAAATGATCTAAAAACACGTTATTTGAACTCCTCAAAGCGTTAAAATCTTGTTTTGAATCGAAAAACAAACTTTCTTAGTGTTTGTGAAATTTGGTGAAAAGTTATGTACTAAAAGATATGATACAAATGATCTAAAAACACGTTATTTGAAATCTTCAAAGCGTTAAAATCTTGTTTTGAATCGAAAAACAAACTTTCTTTGTGTTTGTGAAATTTGGTGAAAAGATATGTAGTAAAAGATACGATACAAATGATCTAAAAACACGTTATTTAAACTCCTGAAAGCGTTAAAATCTTGTTTTGAAATCGAAAAACAAACTTTCTTAGTGTTTGTGAAATTTGGTGAAAATTGATGTACTAAAAGATACGATACAAATGATCTAAAAACACGTTATTTGAACTCCTCAAAGCATTAAAATCTTGTTTTGAATCGAAAAACAAACTTTCTTAGTGTTTGTGAAATTTGGTGAAAAGTTATGTCGTAAAAGATAAGATACAAATAATCTAAAACACACGATATTTGAACTATTCAAAGCGTTAAAATCTTGTTTTGAATCGGAAAACAAACTTTCTTAGTGTTTGTGAAATTTGGTGAAAAGTTATGTACTAAAAGATATGATACAAATGATCTAAAAACATGTTATTTGAACTCCTCAAAGCGTTAAAATCTTGTTTTGAATCGAAAAACAAACTTTCTTAGTATTTGTGAAATTTGGTGAAAAGTTATGTACTAAAAGGTACGATACAAATGATCTAAAAACATGTTATTTGAACTCCTCAAAGCGTTAAAATCTTGTTTTGAATCGAAAAACAAACTTTCTTAGTGTTTGTGAAATTTGGTGAAAAGTTATGTACTAAAAGATATGATACAAATGATAT
Source organism: Luzula sylvatica (assembly GCA_946800325.1). NCBI lineage: Eukaryota > Viridiplantae > Streptophyta > Magnoliopsida > Poales > Juncaceae > Luzula > Luzula sylvatica. The sequence continues at coordinate 64,324,690 of OX326959.1, read as the reverse complement.
AAAAACACGTTATTTGAAATCCTCAATGCGTTAAAATCTTGTTTTGAATCGAAAAACAAACTTTCTTTGTGTTTGTGAAATTTGGTGAAAAGATATGTAGTAAAAGATACGATACAAATGATCTAAAAACACGTTATTTAAATTCCTCAAAGCGTTAAAATCTTGTTTTGAAATCGAAAAACAAACTTTCTTAGTGTTTGTGAAATTTGGTGAAAATTGATGTACTAAAAGATACGATACAAATGATCTAAAAATACGTTATTTGAACTCCTCAAAGCATTAAAATCTTGTTTTGAATCGAAAAACAAACTTTCTTAGTGTTTGTGAAATTTGGTGAAAAGATATGTAGTAAAAGATACAATACAAATGATCTAAAAACACGTTATTTGAACTCCTCAAAGCGTTAAAATCTTGTTTTGAATCGAAAAACAAACTTTCTTAGTGTTTGTGATATTTGGTGAAAATTTATGAACTAAAAGATACGATACAAATGATCTAAAAACATTTTATTTGAACTCCTCAAAGGGTTAAAATCTAGTTTTGAATCGAAAATCAAACTTTCTTAGTGTTTCTGAAATTTGGTGAAAAGTTATGTAGTAAAAGATACGATACAAATGATCTAAAAACACGTTATTTGAACTCCTCAAAGCGTTAAAATATTGTTTTGAATCGAAAAACAAACTTTCTTAGTGTTTGTAAAATTTGGTGAAAAGTTATGTAGTAAAAGATACGATACAAATGATCTAAAAACACGTTATTTGAACTCCTCAAAGCATTAAAATCTTGTTTTGAATCGAAAAACAAACTTTCTTAGTGTTTGTGAAATTTGGTGAAAAGTTATCTAGTAAAAGATACGATACAAATGATCTAAAAACACGTTATTTGAACTCCTCAAAGCGTTAAAATCTTGTTTTGAATCGAAAAACAAACTTTCTTAGTGTTTGTGAAATTTGGTGAAAAGTTATGTACTAAAAGATACAATATAAATGATCTAAAAAGACGTTATTTAAACTCCTCAAAGCTTTAAAATCTGTTTTTGAAATCGAAAAACAAACTTTCTTAGTGTTTGTGAAATATGGTGAAAAGTTATGTACTAAAAGATACGATACAAATGATCTAAAAACACGTTATTTGAACTCCTCAAAGCATTAAAATCTTGTTTTGAATCGAAAAACAAACTTTCTTAGTGTTTGTGAAATTTGGCGAAAAGTAATGTTGTAAAAGATACGATACAAATGATCTAAAAACATGTTATTTCAACTCCTCAAATCATTAAAATCTTGTTTTGAATCGAAAAACAAACTTTCTTAGTGTTTGTGAAATTTGGTGAAAAGCTATGTAGTAAAAGATACGATACAAATGATCTAAAAACACGTTATTTGGACCCCTCAAAGCGTTAAAATCTTGTTTTGAATCGAAAAACAAACTTTCTTAGTGTTTGTGAAATTTGGTGAAAAGTTGTGTAGTAAAAGATACGATACAAATGATCTAAAAACACGTTATTTGAACTCCTCAAAGCGTTAAAATCTTGTTTTGAATCGAAAAACAAACTTTCTTAGTGTTTGTGAAATTTGGTGAAAAGATATGTAGTAAAAGATACGATACAAATGATCTAAAAACACGTTATTTGAACTCCTCAAAGCGTTAAAATCTTGTTTTGAATCGAAAAACAAACTTTCTTAGTCTTTGTGAAATTTGGTGAAAAGTTATGTACTAAAAGATACGATGCAAATGATCTAAAAACATGCTATTTGAACTCCTCAAAGCGTTAAAATCTTGTTTTGAATCGAAAAACAAACTTTCTTAGTGTTTGTGAAATTTGGTGAAAAGTTATGTCGTAAAAGATAAGATACAAATAATCTAAAACACACGATATTTGAACTATTCAAAGCGTTAAAATCTTGTTTTGAATCGGAAAACAAACTTTCTTAGTGTTTGTGAAATTTGGTGAAAAGTTATGTACTAAAAGATAGGATACAAATGATCTAAAAACATGTTATTTGAACTCCTCAAAGCGTTAAAATCTTGTTTTGAATCGAAAAACAAACTTTCTTAGTGTTTGTGAAATTTGGTGAAAAGTTATGTACTAAAAGGTACGATACAAATGATCTAAAAACATGTTATTTGAACTCCTCAAAGCGTTAAAATCTTGTTTTGAATCGAAAAACAAACTTTCTTAGTGTTTGTGAAATTTGGTGAAAAGTTATGTACTAAAAGATATGATACAAATGATCTAAAAACACGTTATTTGAAATCTTCAAAGCGTTAAAATCTTGTTTTGAATCGAAAAACAAACTTTCTTTGTGTTTGTGAAATTTCGTGAAAAGATATGTAGTAAAAGATACGATACAAATGATCTAAAAACACGTTATTTGAACTCCTCAAAGCGTTAAAATCTTGTTTTGAATCGAAAAACAAACTTTCTTAGTGTTTGTGAAATTTGGTGAAAAGATATGTAGTAAAAGATACGATACAAATGATCTAAAAACACGTTATTTGAACTCCTCAAAGCGTTAAAATCTTGTTTTGAATCGAAAAACAAAATTTCTTAGTGTTTGTGAAATTTGGTGAAAAGTTATGTACTAAAAGATACGATACAAATGATCTAAAAACATGTTATTTGAACTCCTCAAAGCGTTAAAATCTTGTTTTGAATCGGAAAACAAACTTTCTTAGTGTTTGTGAAATTTGGTGAAAAGTTATATAATAAAAGATACGATACAAATGATCTAAAACACACGTTATTTGAACTATTCAAAGCGTTAAAATCTTGTTATGAATCGAAAAACAAAATTTCTTAGTGTTTGTGAAATTTGGTGAAAAGTTATGTACTAAAAGATATGATACAAATGATCTAAAAACACGTTATTTGAACTCCTCAAAGCGTTAAAATTTTGTTTTGAATCGAAAAACAAACTTTCTTAGTGTTTTATAAGTTCTCTGTTCAGCAATAGGAGATAGTTTTATTGTGCTTTCATATGCACTTTTTAAGTTACTAGTTGTCATTATATTTATATATCTAGTGTTGGAAAAATGTTGGAAAACTCAAAATTAAATCAGTTAATTATTTAGGTTACATATTAAAAATGTTATATCCAAGAAATACATATTTGGAGTACTTGTAACTAGGGGTGTCAATGGGGCGGATATTGTCCGAACCGACCCGAACCGTATCCGAAGAAATATCCGGATCCGAAAAAAAATATCCGGATCCGGATGGAACCGGATCCGGAACTGGATGGAACCGGATCCGGAACCGTATCCGTTCTTACGGGTAAGGATCCGGATCTAGGAGCCAATTTTTTGATGGATCCGGATCCGAATAAAATTTGTAAACGGATAACCGTTTTGTTGAAATCATGATCAAAATCATAGTAATACCTAATAGACAATAACTATATTTTAATTCATGATCCAAATCATAGTATTACCTAATAGACAATAACTATATTTTAATTCATAATATATATATATATATATATATATATATATATATATATATATATATATATATATATATATATATATATATATATATATATATAATTTGTTTTAAGGTTACAAAATAATCAAGATTTGAATTCTAAAAATATTATTATATTGTTATATCATAGTATCCGTTTTAATATCCGAATAGGATCCATATCCGTATCCGTATCCGACAATATCCAAACCATAATACCGTATCCGGATTCGTATCCGAAAAAAAATATGGATATGGATCTGGTATGACCACTATCCGAACCGCATCTGAACCGTGTACACCCCCACCCCTACTTGTAACGTATGTCTTAACTTGGACCCATTGATGACCTAATATTAATTTAGTTGAACGTCTGGAATATTGCTAGGTAACATAGTTTTATTATCATTTAATCTTCCATGATTTGTAACCGACCCATTATGTACCCATTACCTATGTAGTTTAATACACCTTAATTGTACATGTTTGGACATCTATAAATATAGCACATATACACGAGATCAATAGATAGATATATGCAGGGCCGGTCCTGAGTATTCGGAGGCATGTGACATGATGTTACGATAATCCTTTTCTGTCCATCAATTTTTTTTATTTCTCATGATTATACCTACAATTATCACAATAATCAGCGAACAATTAGCATAATATCCAGCGAACAATTCTTTTATTGACTTTTACATTTAACAGAACTTACTAGCGAAGAATTATCCCCAAATCAAAAAATTCAGAAAATAAGAATGCGAAAGTTCAGCGTAGACTCGATAAGAATGCCGGAGAAAATAAGAACCTGCAAAAAACGTAGACTCAATAAGAATGCGAAAGTTCAGAGAAGAAAATGAAAATGTCAAATTAACTTATATTCATTCCAAATTAAGTAATTAATCCTGAACACGTGAATTCGAACCAGCAAAAAACGATGAAATTCGAGAACACTCAATGCTGCAGAGAATGATGAAATTGGAGAATCCCGCACCTGCAGAAAATTCAGCAAAGAACGATGAAATTGGAGACTCAATGCTTCAGAGAATTTAACAATTTCCTATGCTAATTAATTCATTTTTAGCAAAATTCAATTAAAACTTACCAATACCAACGATGATTTAGGGAAATTAGTGCCAACAATTACAAATTAACCCTAATTTCGAAACCAAAATCTGTTACCTCCAATTTCGAAGCTTAAGTCTATGATAATTGATACAATCCAGATGCAATCTTCAATTTCGAAAGCCCCCAATTTCGAAAGACAAAATCACAATTACCTCCGATTTGAAGTCAGCCAATTACTAAATTTGTGCCTCCAATTCAATTGAGATGAGATACTGTCGCAATTGAACTCGAAGTGAAGTGAAGTGAAGTAGAAGTTGAAGTCTCCAATTCAAGTCGTGTTGAGCAGGGCATGGGATCCAATTGAAGTGAAGTCAAGTTGGAGTCTCCAATTTTAAGTCCTGCACAATTACCTCCAATTGAAGTCGAAGTTGAGCAGGGATCTAACACTTATGATTCAATCGAGAGTTGAAGTGAGCACGAAATCGAAGCTTAAATCTATGATTCAGTCCAGAGTTGAAGTGAAGTCCAAGTCCAAGTGAAGAGTGAAGAAGCCGAGAGGATCCAACGTTTCTCTGACTCCCGTCGGCGAAGTGACTCCCATGGCCATCCATCTCCCGTCGTGTCTCGTCTACCCTCTCGCTCTCAATACCTCTTAGTACAGTACAGTACTGGAAAAGGTAAGGTAATGACCGTAAGGTATTGCCGTATTGGTATTTGTTTAATGGATCTTTCTTAACGGGTTGGTTTATTAATGGTATATATGTATGTTTAATGGAAAAAAAAAAAGAGGCCCATAAAAAAGGGAGGCATGTGACTTGGGCCAACTCTGTCAAATCCCAAGTCCGGCCCTGGATATATGATAGAGAGACACACACGTAAAAGAAGAAATGATGTGTACCCAATATACTATTTTTAATAATCTAATAACTTTTATTTTTTAAATGATTAATAATCTAATAACTTTTATTCTTTCGAAAGAACCGTAAATTTCATGCTCAAACTTTTAGTTGTTGGTCGTAAATAATATTTTTCGAGTTTTCGGATCGTACCTTCATGGTTATTCAATATTTGTAACTTATTTGTTAAATTCATCGAACCGAAACCTGGACTGTTCGCCGGTATTTCTAAATACAAATAATTAAAAAAATTAATTTCTAATTTTTACCAAATTCCAGAAAGCCCTTTAGCAAGGTAATTAAGTGCTGGTACTTTTTATTTCTGAAATAGGGGATTTCTGGGAGCCGGTTTGATTCCAGGGGTGTTTTAAAAAAATTTATTGCTTTTCTGGGATGCAATTTTATCTTATGATTTGTCTTCATTGAGTATCAATTGCGTGTTTTTGAAAACTTTTATCGTTTTGCGTTCATTGCTTTGATCAATTTGTTCACTTTACAAACAACTTTCCTATGACTCTCTAATTGTGGTAGATAAGTTCGCAACCAAGATTGAGCTTCTATGACTTTTTTTGAAACAAATTGAACCCTCCCTTAAAATGACCAACATTTGGCTCAAACATATAGAGCCACGTCTGCTCTCACTGTTCATCTACTCTTCGTCCGATTAAAAAAAAAAAAGAATGCATCCGAGCTTTATATTTTTTTACGACTTTTGACTTCGACAAACATGTCTTAACCCATGATTTTGTACTGTGACATATTTCAACTCATACTTACTTTAGTATTAGTGTACCATGCGGCAAACCATGCCTCTCACTTACTGATCTCTACCATACCTCTAATCATATACCCTCTCTCACTTACCACCCTCTCTTTCTCATTTCTCCTGCCCCGCCTCACGCATTCTCTCCCATGACCGTCTGATTACCGCAGAAGAGGCAAATGAGACCGATAGCAAGCCGCGTACTGTTCATTCGGTTACTGTTCGCCATTGTACTGTTCATCATATTTACTGTTCATTCGGTTACTGTTCGCCCCGGTACTGTTTCTGTTCATTCGGTTACTGTTCATCCTATTTACCGATCATTCGGTTACTGTTCATTCGGCTACTGTTCATCCTATTTACTATTTACTGTTCATTCGGTTGCTGTTCGCCCCGGCAATAGCGCGGGATAAAGCTAGTTTCTAATAATTTTCCATATTACTCAATATACTATTTTGTATAAACAATATACTATTTCGAGTTGGGTGTTGAAGAAGTATATCATCCGTCGCTCTCATGGGCGTGCCCTAAAGAACGACATCCCTTGATTATCTTGGAGCGTTTCCACGATGTTTGTACGATAGTAACGATAGGACAGAATAACGCTTTAGAATAACGTTCAATCGATCCGGATAAAACGGTTTCAATTTTACTATTATATTTTTATTATATATATTGTATTATAATATAATATATTTTATTCTTTATTAATATCCGAATATACCATTTTATTATATTTTGTATTAACATCTAGCAAATTAAAAAAAGGGAGAAGTGCAAGAATTAGTCAAGGAAGAAGATGAAAAGTGCCATTTTTTATTTATTTTTGCAACAAGTATGTAGACATTTTATTGATATTTGAAAATAACACTCAAAATAGCATATTACAAAAAGGAGAATGTACATGTTTGAGCTAATTTATTGCGGAGTAATGTTACACAGCAAGATACCGTAACACAATTGACAGTACGATGTTGAGTTGACATAGACACATATGAAATCACATGCAATCACACTACACCACATTAAGAAAAGGGACTTAATATGACGTCCCCACTCATCCTTGATGTAGAGCATTGATGCGTTAATCGAGGCTGGTTTAATGGGGTTGATTGGATTGATTAACCCTCAAATCAATGCTTAGTTTAATTGATTCAATTAAAAAAATTAATTAATGTAATTAAGTATCTTCGATTGACGCATCAATGATTCTTTATTGAGTTATGGGGACTCCATATATTTTCCCTTAAGAAAAATACAAGTGCAACAAAACATCGTGATTTTATCATGTTGTGTATATTTACTTTTTATAGTGTTTTCTGATTTGCTTGGAGAAGCAAGTTTGGGTGTTTATGTAGTATAACTTATAAGTGTTAAGTTGAAGTGTTATTATGGGTTGAATTTAACAACTGATGTATGCTAGTAGTAATTTTCAGGAATTTTTTTTTTTTCGATGGAGGAGCAAGTGAATCAACCCTCTCATTAAATTTTCACTAATTTGGCTCAAAACTAGAAGGCCACGTCGCCGTTACTGTTCATCTCCTTTACAGCGCACTGTTCACCCGTAATGTTCATCATGATCTCTGCTGTTTTCCCGGTACTGTTCATATATTTACTGTTCACACTGTTACTGTTCAAAGAAATACTTTTTGTTAGCCCGAGTTGGTATTATTGTTTTGTAATGCTTATTATAACAGTTTTGATTGCTACAAAGCTGCGTCTTTTATGCGTCTATGTACCAAGCTGCGTTTTTTTGTGCTTATTATAACAGTTTTGATTGGTACCAAGCTGCGTCTTTTATGTTTTTTTGTGCTTATTATAACAGTTTTGATTGGTACCAAACTGCGTCTTTTATGTTTTTTTGTGCGTCTTTTATGCGTCTATGTATCAAGCTGCGTCCTTTTGTTAGCCTGAGTTGGTATTATTATTTTTTTGTGCTTATTATAACAGTTTTGATTGGTACCAAGCTGCGTCTTTTATGCGTCTATGTACCAAGCTGCGTTTTTTTGTGCTTATTATAACAGTTTTGATTGGTACCAAGCTGCGTCTTTTATGTTTTTTTGTTTGTCCTTTTCAGAAATTTATTTTATTTGACATGTCTGGTATTCTAAATAAAACATTTGAATTTTTCTTTTGGAACATATGATATGCTTTCAGAAGGAAAAAAATTTGTATTTATTGCATAATACTTGTGAGACTATTTAATATCAGATTTTTTTTTTAAATTAACATTTATGAAGATTACTTTTGATTTGTACTTGTAACGTTTTAGATAAAATTATTATTTTATGATCATAAAAGATTTTGAAAAATCGCAGCGAATCGCGAGAAATATTTCTAGTGTCTTTAATGCTCGAATAATTTTATTTGAAGGAGATATTTACAATAGGGTAGGAGAAGGAAAAAGCTTATCCAAGAGATTCGCTTTTATCCCCCTTAATATGTGCAGATCAATTGAAAAGGAACTTCCTTTGAAAAGGAAAATAAGAAAGGAGATTAGAAGAATTTAACAATACTTAATTGATTAAATGGCTTTGAAAATATCATAACAATAATAATAAGTGGTATTCATGAGGAACACAAGCCATCTTATTTTTGAAAATCCGCAAAAGATTCAAGGAATTCTTCTTGATAAATATAACAGTAACAATTGGTGACGGTCCTAACGCATACATGCATATGATACAATGATTGGAGCATGGAAAATTATGCATGCAATTAGCAAGTTTATTCTCTTATTCATAACTTATAAACGCGACGGTGGCCCAAGTAAAACATATCCAAGATGTTATCGGTGTTTAAGGAAGAAAGATCAATTAAAGCAGACGGGAAATTGCAAAAATTAGAATAGTATCTAAATGAAAAAAATTAACAGAGAGGGAGGATCCGTGTGTGTGAAAATAGACAAATAAAAGAAGGATTTCTCTGAGAAAGAAAGATAGATACGTGCAACCGATAATTCGATTAAAAGAGAGATGTACGTACCAAATAGATGTCCGCATTGTAAAAAATAATAGTGAATCGGTGAAGCATTTCTCTGAGAAATACGTGTTTGGAAAGAAAGTGTGGGCCTTATTCCGTACTGGTATCAACAGTGTTATAGAGGATTTTCGAGTCAGGGAAAGATAAAATCATAAAGAGGCATTACAAACCACAACAGTGTTTTTGTTTGTGCTTTTAAGAGATAGATGCACTCGGCAGTTCACAGATCGAGAGAAGATGGTCGAAGATCTTATTGAGGAGATAATGAGGAGCAGCTATTGATGAATACGGTATTTCTCAGACGAAAGAAACTAGAAAGAGAGGAGATTGTTCATGGAGAAGAAGAAGAAGCCAAAGCGAGGGAGAGAACAAGGAGATAAAAGGCGAATGAGACGAGAAAGAGAGAGACAACTAGGGATGGCCAAATTATTCGGTTTATCTTAGAACCGAACATTATCGGTCAGAATCGATTTAATCGGTTCGATTTTTTTTATTTATTTCGTTCGGCTTCGGTTCAAAAATGGATATTGTTCGGTTTTGGTGTTTTTAGAACCGATTAATCCGAACCGGCCGAATTACTATTTTTTTCACATTTTTTAATTATGTTAATTTAAAAACAATTAAAATTTCATAGTATAATATTACAAATAATATAATTATATTTTGTATGATTTATGTATATATTTTTTGTTAAATAAAATTTGAATTTTAAGTTTATAAAGCTTCTTGTTCGGTTGAATCGAATAAATCGAATAAGAATTCAGTTTATTCAGTTCAATTTTAACTCGATTCACAATTTTGTTCAGTTCGGTTCGGTTTAAATCTAGTTCGATGCGATTTAAATCGATTTTGTATAATTCGAACCGAACATACTGAATGCGATTTAAATCGATTTAGTATTATTCGAACCGAACAGACTGAATGCCCGCCCTAGGCACAACACAGCACAAAAGGGTGCATGTCTTTGGTTTGGTCGTTTGACCTAAAGGTCATGGGCCAAGGGTTTTTGGGCTTGAATTATTAGGTTTCGAATTTATATTTTTTTTATCTAAAGTTGGTTTTGTTTTGTCATTAATTTATAAAAGCATCACAAGAGAATGTATAAGTGCCGTCTAATTTTCTCAAAAAACAAAAAAAAAAAATTATAGATCAATTAATTATACCGAAAACATCTCTGCTCAAATTCACATAATCAAATTACAAGCCTTAATAATAAACAACATACAGAACACGACGACCATAACTACACTCTTTTATCTATCTCTACCATGCAAGGTCCCCATACTAACACTATAAATTAAATTCGACACATTATTTCTAAATATTATGATAAACACATTAATTACTCATACAACCCTAAGATAAACACATTAATTACCTAACGAATATTACATCTCATACAACACGAGACTCTACTCACTATCTAACATGTGATTTGCAAAGCCCCTAAAATACCGTCCATACTTCATAGTCACATTAGGGTGGTTTAGGGTTTTGGATTTTACTTCCACGTAACTTTTTCTTACTGGCGATGGTTTTCTGGGAGGGAAACTACTCGGTAAAAAGGAATGCTTCGTTGCGGCAACGATCCATCTTCTTCATCATCATCAAATTCTAGCATATAACTAATAATACAAACCATAAAAAAAAAAATTATCGCTATATTATTTAATACGGTAATATTCAATAAAGACTTACTCATCAGATTTCCTCTGAAATTCAACGCGCGACAAATTGAGACGCCCGTCAGAATTTTTTTTAAAAAAAATAAATAACATAAAGAGTAAGTAATAAATTCATAATTAATAAAATAAATTTGTAACGTTATATAACCTTGCGATGAGGATTAGCAACGGTGGCTTTATATAAAGCGGCAGTGCCTGGATAAACCGCCAAAACATGCGAGCCTTGCGTGAAATCTGGAGCGTTGGATGGCTCGTTTTTCTTTGGAAATGCGATTATTCTTGCCATCGGTAATCTATATTTCCTGCACGGTTTATATTGTCACATAATAATTTAATAAATATAAATATAGACATATAATAAATTTCAAAAGAAGAAAGAAAAAAACAGCACGCGAGAACTTCCCAAAACTGAAAGGAGAGAATTTTTTATTATTATGAGAGAAAATTCGAGAATTATTCTGCGTTTATTTGTTAATTTCCCGAGATTATTTATTTATTTATCAAGTTATTGTTGACGAAAATTCCAAATTTAAAGAATAATAATTCGTCATGGATAAGAATCTTCTTGATGATTAAGTTTTACTTTTGCATAGAAGAATCTTCGTCATCACCAGGTTCTTCGTCGAGCACTTCAAATCTGCACAATACAAAATAATAACGCTAAGAAAATAAGATTTATATAATTACAAGAAAATGGATTATATTTTTTGTTTTTATTTTTCTGCGTACTCTTTAGTGTCCTTATCGAAAAGCATAACTTTGGCAATGACCCACTCGTCTTTTTCTGCTTTGTCAGGAGCAACATTTGCAGCCACCTGAAATTTTTTTTATCAATCATGGAATTTATAATCAATAAGTTAATTTTATAATTTTTTTAGTATATAATAATGACCTGTTCTCCTTTTAGATTAGCGGCTTGATCAAGTTGGTTTGTCACCGAAGCCGGTGCTGCAAATCGCGATATATCTGCATCTGTTTTTCTCTTCTTTTTGGGCTCGTTTGTTTCTGCAATTTAACCCCAAAAATAATCTTTTGTAAAATTCATGATTTGAAAATATTTTTTTATTATTTTAGAGTTTGAATTGGTTACCACTCTTTTTCCTTTGTGTGGTTGAGACTCCAGATTGAATTAGATTATCGACCAATGCAGACAAAGCAGTGTATACACTGCAACACGGACAAAAATAAAATTTAACTGTAAAGTAATTTAAGAAATAATTAAAATTACATAACAATTGATTTGATATTTTAGATTTAATGTAGACCTGATTTCATCTTCAGAAAGCTCTTTTGCACGTGCGTACGTTTGTCTCAATTTGGGCAGTATTGAATCAACTGATTTCTCCACCATTTCAGGAGCTACATTAATAAGAATGATGAATAAGAATTTTAGTACACGAATGAAACAAAATGCCCGTAAATTCGGAGGAAATTTGAATTATTAAGCTTCTACTGGGTACTGGGGATTTTCTTTTTCTTCAATTATATCACAGGAAAACAAAAAACCGTAATAACCGTTTTCAGTTATGGCACTTGATCAATGCAAATCATGCCCAAGTTATCTTCAATAATTAAATGCAGAAATCTCATAGTGGAAGTTACATTCAGATCCTAAGTATCAATCAATAAGCAATAATTGATGCTCAACAACCAATTTATTTTAGAATCTAATCAGAAACTAAACGGGGAAGAAAGGAGAAGAGACAAACAGGAGAGGATCTTCTTGTGGATCATACTGATCTCCTGAAACACATCGTCTTGCTCCTTCCGGAGCTGATCGAGCTCCTTTGTTTTCTCAAGCAAAACCCCCATCTCAACATTGGTCAACATGCCCCTTCACTTCAATCCTTCGATTCGATTGATTTCATGGATATTGTTTGAACTGGCACTTGAACCGGTCTTAGATTTTTTCACGGAATTAAAATCCTGGATTAGGATTAACGGTTTCCCAGATTAGAGACCTGGACTCCAATTCTCGATTCTTATATTTAGAGTTAAAATCCGGGAATCTGTCTAATTCGGAGTTCCTTAGATTCAAAATAAAAGAACATACTTATGTAATTGTGTTCCTTAGATTTGGAGTTCTTTTTTCAATCTTGCGGTGGATACATTACAAATCATATTCAAAAAAAAGTTTCCCCTACTTACCACCCCCATTTTACCGGCACCATAAACCTTACGATACGCAAACGATACAATTCTATTTGTGGGAACACACCCAACAAACTTGCGAATCCTTACAAACACCATCTCATCTTTCTCAAAGTTATCAGGGTTACAAATTAATTGGTGGATTCGTCCCTATTGCAATACCAAAAAAAAATATAGCAAACATCTCAAACATTCTAAATTGTCAGAAAAAAAACTCCCAATCACCTATTTGGGGTTATCCCTCTCTTACAAGAAACCTACCAAACTCATCTTTCAACCTCTTATTAGTGAGATTAAACAACGCTTAAACTATCGCTTGGGGGAAGGATTACTTTAATCTCCTTTGTCTTGGCAGCATTACCGCCCTATTATATGCAAGTATTTAAACAACAACACATATATTCGCTCAATGTTCCTTTGCATTATTATGCTTCAAGGAAATAGGACTCGACAGCCAACCACATCATAGTCTACTCTCTTCATGGCAAGCAATCCACCACAAACTCACCAAAAAAAAATGGGCGGCTACTGTTTGGCTAGAAAGAACGCAACAACAGAATCTTTAACCGTAATGGAAAAATGCCGCTACTCCTGCTCGATAATATTAAGAATCTATTAAATAGTTGGATTGTTGCCAAGCTTTCATAATCCGCTCGATTCGGTTTACTTAAGATTAGCTCATCACTCTTAGTACTGATAGGGTCTTTCCCCTCTACCTTCCCTCGTCTTTTTCTTTTTCTTTCATTTCGATTGCACTATTTATTTGATTGGTTTTATAAAAAAAATGAGCCACTTAAGAGTACGTTTCGTGCTCAAGGCCCACTAAAACGTACACACCCTGCATATTTGAAAGGATTAGAGTAAATATGGATTTTTTTTTTTGTATTACAAATGTGTATCAATCATTAACTTTTGTAGAACTAGATTGAGTTCAAACTCTTCAATTGTCACGGTGTATATTTTACTGTATATATAAATAATTATTCAATTGTGATATAAATATATTTTATTGATTTCTCAATAAAATCCACAAATTTATGCTGACGAATATGAGAGTAAAATCAATCTGACACGTTAATAAAAATGAAATTTCAGATAACACATAATATTTATTTTACCATAAACAAGCAGGTATTCAACTGGTGACACAAATATATTCGGATAAATATTCAATATGAATTCAACTTGAATTCTAGAAAACTTATACTTTTGTCAAATTAGAATATACTAGTGAAAAGATATCATGTGCCAAAATTCTCTAAAAAGTATGTTGCAAACAGAAAGGAATGTTTCCGTTGAGACCAGTGAAAGAGAAAACTCGATAAATAGTCTGAGGTGGGAAGTCTGTGCGTTAAAGAGACGATTATGTGTTGAGTTTAGCATGGGAGAAATGGTTAGTGTTAATTAATGGGAGAAGGGTAATTTAGTCAATACATATTTATATGTTAATCTAATAGAGGTTATGAATTTATTCACAGTTTATTTAACAGAAAGTTAACTATCTGGATAATGTTGATATTTCATACGTTTTAAATGGATATATTTGAGATGTTTATAATTTTAAAAGGACAAATTTGATATTTGTAATTTTAGAAGGACAAATTTGATATTTTGGATATTAGGAGGGATATAAAAGAAATTGCCCCATCTTTTAATCAAATTTTAACCTATCAAATACGTACGTACGTATGCAATGCATGCATGCATGCATGTATGTACGTACGTAGGTACGTACGTACGTATGAAACGTACGTATGTATGTACGTATGTAGGTACGTACGTACGTAGGTAGGTCCGTACGTAGGTAGGTACGTATGTACGTTGGTACGTATGTTTGTACGTAGGTATGTACGTATGTATGTACATATGTGCGTATGCATGCATGTACGTATGTATGCATGCATGCATGTATTTATGTACGTATGCATGCATGCATGTACGTACGCATGCATGTGGATGTATGCAGACAGGCCCGGCCCTAGGCTTTGGCCGAGTTGGCCGGCGCCACAGGCCTCCACATTTCAGAGGCCTCCGGGCTCCAAGTAATCAAGTGCATAAGATTTTAACTTTAAGGCAAAATTTGAGTCTGGTGCTTCAGATTATATGGTCTCCAACACTCATATATGGGCTATGTCAAGCACCAATTCATGTTTGAATTACGTTGAAGGATCCGGTTATATAGACAAATATGTAAGGCTTGAGTGTTTCTCAAAACAAGGTGGGACTATTGTGTTATAATCTTACTCTCCTCCGGATTACACTCCAAAGAACTATCTCAACAGCCAAAAAAAGGAAACAAAGATGTTTTGTGCCACATTTTGTGTACAATCTTTTTATAACGAGTCAATCCAACAAATAACAAATTTATTATTTTTATACTAGAATGAATATATTTTTATAATGAGTAATTTTTATATTACACGTCACTCATAATATTATGAATTTTTTATTTATTTTAATACATATATATGTATTAATTTTGAGAATTGATGTCTTTCGTATCAGTATCTATAGGACTTTATGAGACCAACACATATTTCACCTATATCTAGATTTTATGCAGATATTGTTTACAAGGAAATATGATTCATTTCACAAATACACAACTTCATATGTTTTTTTGCCTGACTAATATCCTTTATTGTATCGCAACATGAAAAGAATTTTAATAAGTTAATAACACAAAAATATAACATGGCTATATCGGAGGCCGGGTCATGTTCTTCAAGTAAACCAGGTCATGCAAAGACTTCTTTATCAGTGTCCTCTTTTCATTTTTTTTTCTAGCATTTCATCGTTAACGTCTTTTTTCTAACATATTAATCACTAAATAATGATGATGTGAAGTTTAACTTAAAATTGAAAATCAAATTTTTAATAATAATGTGTTGCATGTTTTAACAATTTTCGTCACAGGCCTCCGAAAATGCAGGACCGGACATGTATGTATGTATGTATGCATGTATGGTCATTGTTGCTTTGCATTTCTCGCTAATCATAGTTCCATGAAATTATTTTTTTCTCAAAAATGGTCATTGTTACTTTGCAAAGTTGTGAGTCTGTGACAATATTTAGCTAATTTGAGAATTTATTGTACTTGCTTTTCTTTGGCACTTTCGAATTGTGTAACTAATAATGATTTGTAATTTACTTTATTAACTCAATTACTTTAATTTTGTGATGTATTTTTTGTTTAATAACTCATATTTGACAAATTTATGAGAAATATCAGAAAATATGCTTATGCATATTTCTTGAAGAAAGAGTAAACGGAGTAGGGAAATGCATAGTTTCTCCTGATAACAGAAAATATGCATATTTTGTTCGTATTTTTTTTTCAAAGGAAAGAGAGGCTATGGTTAGGACGAGAGGTTTGTGATTTAGGAGAGGCAGAAGGGGAGTTCTTTCCGTTGAAACAGGGGAGATGAGAGAAAAAAAGAAATTTTATTAGGGGAGTTCTATCATACACTCTTTTACAAGGGTATTTTGGGTATTTTAGCAATTAATTATATTTGTAAAAGGGTGTATCGTAAAATTTATTTTTTATGGAAATTTTGATTTAAATGAACAACAAAAAATTTCAATTTAGTTAAACATTAATTGATAAATATATTTGATATCTTACCTTAAATATTCATAAATGGATAATTACTCCAAATACCCTTGAAAATGGGTGTATGATAAGAAAAGGGGTGTATGATAGAAGCCCCCATTTTATTAATCGAAAAGATAAAACAACAAATAAAATAATATAATCTTCGAAAATATTATATAGGGGTAGACTTGCAATTAGGGAAAATGTTGGCCTGATTTGTAAAAAATAGGTGATGGTTATACTATGCGCTTTTTATTTATTTTTTTTTATTTTTTTTTTTTGAAGGAGGTTTGACAATGTGTCGAGACCTCGAATATATTAGATCAAAGAAGTGAAATGAAAGAGAGAATTTGGAGAGAATATATAAGACAATATTCTTATTTTTTTGAAGAGAATTCTAAGCCAATAATCGTGACCATTATATGTTTCTTTTTTTATATTGATGCCGCCGGGATTCGAACCCACAACATCTACAACATGAGGGTTTATTGTGCTGAGCACTCAACATCTACTATGCGCTTTTTAACATGAATGTGTTTTTGCTTCATTTGTTTTGCCGGAGAAATGTGAATGTATTTTTTTTTTTTTTTTTTTTTGTGTGTGCAAGAGATATGTAAATTGGTTTAAGGCAAGTTTGGTTTAGGTATAGAATTTATACCTTTTACCATTCATCATGATATTATCTAAATACCATCGTCAAAATTATTCGAACTTGTTTATTTGAACAAAAAATATATATTAAAATGATCGAAATGCACAGAATAATATATTACAAGAACATACTTAATTTTTTGAAACTTGTTAGAAACAAATATTTTGGAAGAAAAGAAATTATAATTATTTCATAAAATTATTTTAAAAGTCCATGTAAGAATTGTGATGTCAAAATTTTAATATAATATAGAGTGGGTAATATGCAAGAATATGCTGATTTGTTTGGGAAAAGGCAAAGAAAATAAGAATTCCAGATTATACTTTTTATGATGTAGTCATGACTCCGATCATTATGTTTGCATCATTTATTTATCAATCATAATAAAACCAATTTGTTCTTCCTTATACTTTTAGCATGAACAATTCAACTTGGTCGAAAGTTTCTACAAAAACATAATTATTTGTTTTTAACAATAAAATATAACAACAATAAATTATAAGCACTACATGATAATTTATATTTTAAAATTTTGTAAAAAGAATAGGCAACATTATCAACTGTAACAAATTCAAAAAAACATTATCCACTGTAACAAAAGGAAGTGATTTTGTTTATACTTGACATTTATTTTCGTAGTTCTAAATACAATCATCAAAATTATACTAACCTTTTTTTTTTCTTTTTGCAAAATATTTATATTAAAACAACTCAAATGCATTGAAAAATTTTACGTAATATCATAAAAGGAGAAAGAAACTTGCCAAATATCATATGTTGTGTTCCAGTCCCAATTATCCCCCCCCCCCCCCCCCCCCCCCCCCCCCCCCCCCCCCCCCCCCCCCCCCCCCCCCACGAGAGGCGGATCAGGGCCCCCCAGCCCGAACCTCCCGGCCCGGCCCAAACCCTAAACCCTAAACATAATAAGAATTTCATGGAACTATGATTTGTATGATCTGATTTTATTATTTGCATCACTATAAATATATACTATGGGATGAAAAATAATAAAGATGATATTTATGGGGGATGATAATTGATAAATTTGTTAATGGACACTTTTCTATATTCGGTTATTGTCCTCATTGAATTTCTTAAATCGTCAAAGAAGAAACCGAAATAAGAGGAGGCTAATCAATACCCGTTTTATCATCCACGACATAGAAGAATACTCTCAAAAAATACAACATAAAAATTCTCAGAAAAGCAATATAAAATGATACCTTCTTTCTTTCAAATATTTATAAAGTATATATGTAAAATCATAAAGCTTGGTTTTGTAGAATTGGGTGCACGACTTCATTTTTTTCGAAGTGAAGAACATCCATTCTCGTATGTGCTATCGAAACGAATACGAGATGAGCTCTCGAAGTGTAGAACTCTGGAAATGGACAAATGAAAATATTCTGCACAATAGAACGTCAATATGTCTTTAGAGCAGCAGTGGCATGACCGCGCAGCTACATCCAGACTCGAACTCCTTTTATTTATTTAATATTAATATTATTAATTTATTTTAATTAATTAATTTGGTTATATTTCCAGACTCGAACTTTGGAAATGGACAAATATAATCCACAATCTAAAGACATATGAGTTATTTAATTGAACGCATGAATTATTCGTCAAATTAGCTAAATTTGATCTAAAATAGTTACAAGTGTGATTATTTAATTTGAAAGGCAACATAGATTAATTTAGCTAATTTGAAAGGCAACATAGATTCTAATAAATCCAGACTAATTTCTCTGCAAATTGGTTAAACTTTTTCTCTGCATGTTTAATTATTGTCAATTATTCTTACAAAACAACATAATTCACAAAACTTAAAAGTAGATCAAAATTACGTGTACCAACTTTAAACTACTTATAATAGATTCAAAAAATAATACATGAGCGTGAGCTAATATGTTTTTCTCTCTACACGAATTGAAGGAAAAAATAATGAGGAGTTTATTAATTAAAATTTACATTCTTGCGAACATACATGAAGTACATATTCATTTTTTTCTTGTTGAAGTTGACAAAAATGAAAGAAAATATAGATTATAAAATAAAACAACATAAGTACTTCAACGAATAAAGTACTCATAAAAAGTACTCGAAATAGGAGGAATGGAGACAATTAAATTTGTTTAGTTTTAAGGAGTAATGATAGGGTCCATACCTATTTTCCCCACTTTCTCCCCGAATTGATGATGTGGCAGCGGTCTGCCATGTCAACGAATCCCTACTCTTTTTCTCTCAAAACAAAATTCGCTGGCCTTGTTTTGAAAAGAAAAACTCTCCCACCCAGCTAACTCTTCCTACCCGCTCATGAGAGAGATTTGTTCATTCTCATCCTGCCCAATTCGAATTTCTAGTACGCACGAGAGGTTTGTCCCTCTTCTCTCTCTCCCCCTCCCTCACCCTCTTTTTCTCTTTCAGAAGCTCTTATTTTTTTCAGATATATACATTGCTCTCTATGTGTTTGACAAAATGTTCACAATTTTCCGAAGTCCATTTTTAGGTACTTCCATTAATCTCTGATTATTGCTTAATTTTTCATACATCTACGAGCCTGATTGTGATGCCGATATTGATGAATTTATATTGATTGATGCCGATATTGATGAATTTGAGACTAAATTGGACATACTAGGAATTGACGAGAAGGGTTTATTTAGTTCTGAGTATTTTTGTTTACCTATGCAGGAATTGATGAGGACTGATGATGTCTAGCGAATGGGTGCAAAAAATATTGATATCGTCTTATGAGAATGTGTATTCTCAACTCATAAGACAATGGATAGGTGCACTTTTGAATCTAAAATGATTTCAATTGGAAATAAATATGGTCTAGGATTAAGTTTAGGGTTTAATGTATATTGATTGTGAATCAGTAGCTAATTTGTATATTTGATGTATATTGAATTCGTAAAATCTTCCATTTTAGTTTTGTGACTTGTGAACATTTACAACATTACATTTCAGAAATTCTTTAGAACACTTCTACATGAACTTGAGTACAATTTTAAATGAAATCGGTAGCTTGCAGTATAACCAAACATGTTTTTATCCAACAATACACATTTCAACAATATGTTTAAATACTTCCTTAAAAAAAACAATATGTTTAAATACAGATATATTTCAATATCCAACACATTCGTTTCAACTACAATACAATTCCTATCACTGAATACATGTACTCTCTAACCACAATCCAACCCTAATCCATTCAGCATTGATCATCATAACAAGGGAAGGTCAAGGCACAAATCAACCTTTTCAATTATTTTTTTACCTTTTAAATCAGTACTCGTCCTTCTTTCGAGTCAAGTGTGTACTTGGATGCATAAATAGGGAGGCTACCTCCACTATGATATCCAATCCCAGCAAATAACAAAAACTATCAAAATGGCTTCGAGTATCTACTCCTTTGCTCTGGTACACAAACTATCAAAGTGACTCCCACGGGTGATTCTCGATGTTGATCTGGTAATTTCTCGGTCTGGCTTCGCTTTTATGGGCTCAACTTGCTCCTGATATTCTTGAATTAGCCATCCAATTGCTAAAATCCACCAGGATGATATCGCCTTATTCTTCGGTTATCGACCCGATGAAAAGAAACTGGGTGTCGCCATAATTTTCCAACCTTTTTTCTAAAACTAAACTTATTTCTTCGGGTAATGACTCACTTGAACTCCATGGATTAATGCTATGACAAGCTCTTATGCCATCTAAAAAAGATAAAAAAAAAAAAAATCAACTACTTAATAAGTTAAAAAAAATTATTCTTCTATGATACAATAAGCTCAAAAAATTCACCTAAAAATACCTAATTACCAGTAAAAAGATCTGATTGAACCAAAAAAATATCAAATTACTAGTTACAAATCTTTAGTTAACTTAAAAACACTAGTGAAATAAAATGTTACTTGAGTTTAGGGTTTTCAGAGTTGTCTTGGTTTTGGAGGGGTTTCCTTAGGTTTTTTTCTGGTCTGGTGGAGCCGTGGAGACGGTGGTCTGGTGGGAACGACGATCTGGTGCGACGGCGATCTGGTGGGGACGGCGATCTGGTGGGGACGATGATCTGGTGGCGACGGCGGTCTGGTGGGGACGACGATCTGGTGGCGACGGCAATCTGGTGGCTTCGTTAAGGTTACGTGCGGCTTCTCTCTCGTTCCCTCTCTCTCTTCTTCCTCTATCCAGCGGAACCACGTCTTTTGTTTTCTCTTGCGTAGGTCTCTCTGCAATTTTCTGGATACTACCGGTGTATGCTGCTTGGCACACCAGTCAATACCACATCAGATTCGTGGTAAAATTCGGGGATAAAAGGCATGGTCCCTATCATTACTCAGTTTTAAGTTTACAAAGTACATCCTAATAACAATATAAAAATAAGAAGTGGTTAAAATTATTTTTTATCTTTAGAAAGAAAATAGAATGCAAAAAGCATGAAAAGTTTTGTCACAATTTATTCAAAAATAAAAGAACAATTTATTTAAGCACTCTAAACTATGAAATTAATTTGGATCAAAATACTCACAATTTATTTTATGACAATTATTTTTTCCAATTTGTCTTCGATTGTTTCCTCATGAGAGTCGAGTCTGTGATATTGAATTTTTTTTATCATCTTTCCTTCACCGAATGTAAAAAATTTGTAAAATTGAAAACAAAATTACACGGATCAAAATACTCACAATGTGGGAAGAACAAGTATACAAATTTTATCATCTCTCTTTCTAAAGAAGTGATATAAGCTATGTTGCGCGGATACTTCAAAAAAACCGAATTTATCCGTATCGCCGTATCCGTATCGTATCATAAATCATATGTTAAATTACCGTATCGCTGTATCCGATACGTGTTACCGTATCGCCGTATCGGCGTATCCGTGCAACACAAGATATAAGTATAACCTGGTAATATCAAGAGTCGTATGATTGGAATCATACGACCCGAGCTTTTAATGCAGTTAAAATGCTAAGGGAGGCCCAATTTTGTCTACAATTTTTTTTAACATTTCAAAACTTTACAACTAAAATTAATTTAAGGTTTAATTATGACTGAATTAAGATTAAGCAATCATAGTTTCATTATGCTCAATTAGGGATAATTGAGTCACTCAAGATTAATTGACAAGAATAGGGCTCTAGTTTAAGCAAAGTAGGGTTTAGAGTTGATTGTAATTAGTTAGCTTAATAACCCTTAGAGTCACTCCGTTAGTTTTTAATTTTGGTTGTTTCTTTCCGTCAGAGTCTTCCCCATCTCATTACTTCTTTTCCTTTCTCTTCCTAAAATTACAGCTAGAAGGATCTCTGTACATTTTCCTTGCTTCTCCTTTGGTCTTCTTCAACATCTTCTCTCTCCCATTTATCTTGGGCCTTTTCTCCAAGGAGCTCCCTTCTCTCTCTCCCTCTCGCCCGCGCGTGACTCAATATCTCTTCCTCCTCCTCCTCTCTCTCGCGACCCGATGGCATCTTCAAGGAGCTCTCCCTATCTCTCAAATTCATATCGAACAAATCTCTTCTTTCTCCATCTAGCCACGATCCAGATTTATAGTGAAGCTATCATCCAGTTTCTTATTCCGACTTGGGAAAATCGATTTTCAATTATTTTATTGCAAAGAACATCAACTGAAAATTGTACTGAATTTGCTAATTTTTAAATGGAAGAATATGAACTTTTGGGTTGGGCTGATTTCAATCAAAATTAGGTTCAATTATGGTGGTTTATTAGAATTGGCTGAATTGGATCGAATTCACTCATTAAAATTATTTTGTTATATTTACAGGAGTTGCACACTTGACTCAAAATAAATGACGATTTTTAAAAGATTGGTGCAGACTGTACTTACAAGATTTTGGATTAGGGGTGATGTAAATATTGTTCAGAGTCGGAATATAGTGTATACGATACAATTAGGGCTATATAAATGTGAGATGGTATAAATGTTTTGATTTCGTATTAGGCAATTTGGTACTTTTAATGTTTATAATAAATTATAAAACTATGAATTTTGTTCAAATTATGTTTTGTTTTTTCATTTACTTAGTACCAGTTAATTGTAAATGTTAGACGGTACTCTTTCACTAGCACAAAAAAGAGAGATTGTATATTGTATTTTGTTTAAACTTTAAATCATGTATACATTTTTCTAATTTTGAAATATTAAATTATACCCGAATCCAACTTCGTGAATAGAGTTCTAAGGATATTCATGTACATCACTGCTCTTATTTATATTACTATTTATTTATATCCAGCAAGGAATTTGTAATGTCACTCGAACCCACTCGGCCCAAATAATTTCTTGGCCCTTAATCTCATGAATCTATGTTGTCTTTGCTGACCATCTCATATCATAATTCATTTTTTTTTAATGGTATTTCACGAGCGTTCGCTTTCGTTACTGATATCTAATTTTTTTGATGTCAATGAAGATCGAACTCACAACCTCTCACAACATATGATTTTTTGTGTTTCACACTCAACCAACTAAGTTTATGGACCCATTGATAATATATCATAATTCATATACTACCAAATGCATGGTAGAAGTTGTTGAAAGTTTGTTTTGATCCTTGCAAAAAGCCAATGGATTTTCTTCCACTTTTGAGTTCATCCTTTGATCTTAAATTCAACCTCTTCTTCTCATCGTCATCACGATTACTCGCTTAAGGGATTGAAGTGCGGTGGATAAAAGGGAGCGAGATAATCGATTGAACTGTGTGCCAATGGAGGAAGTGGTGAAGGGTCTGCAAAAGAGATTCGAGGAGGGAGTAACGAGGCCGTACAAATGGAGAGCGTCTCAACTGGAAGGGATAGCTAGGATGATGAACGAGAAGGAGAAGGAGATAACGGAAGCCCTCTGGTCCGATCTCGCCAAGCCTCAGATGGAATCATATCTCCTAGAGGTACTTCTCTAATCTCTTAAGTGTTGAACTTGAAAATATTAATTTATCGCTGTTAATTGTTGTCGACAATGCAGATTTCTTTGTCAAAATGCGCATGTAAGTTTGCTTCGAAACAACTAAAGAACTGGATGAAACCAGAGAAGGTAAAATATGAAAAATAATAATTTCAATTTTGATTCAAGTTAGTTTTGAAATGAACTTATATTAAAAAAAATAAGCAGGTCCCCTCGCTTCTCGCTGCTTTCTCATCAACTGCGCAAATAGTAGCGGAGCCCCTCGGTGTCGTTTTGGTTATTTCTACATGGAACTTTCCATTTTGTAAATAAACTTCCTTTACAGCTTCTATGTTAAGTTTATGTTTCATTCAAAATGCTTCAATTTATTTCATGTTCTTCTTTATTTATTTTTCTAGCATTGTCAATTGATCCGATAATCGGAGCCATTGCAACTGGTAACTGTGTCGTGCTAAAACCGTCAGAAATTGCACCGGCCACGTCAGAATTTTTCGCTAAATATTTACCAGAATACATTGATAACTCTTGCATAAAAGTGATACAAGGAGGCATGCACGAAACCACTGCCCTCTTGGACCAGAAATGGGACAAGATATTCTACACAGGTTCGCAATTTTCTTTCATACGCATATGGACTTGGTGCATGCATTAAATGCGAGTGTCTGTAAATACAGGAAATGGAAGAGTGGGACGAATAGTGATGTCAGCAGCAGCGAAGCATTTGACTCCGGTTTCTCTAGAACTTGGTGGTAAATGTCCAGTTGTAGTTGATTCTGATGTAAATCTAAAGGTAATTAACGATTTAAGTAGAAAAATAGTGATTTGATGATTAATGGATTGTTTTGAAACTTCGAATTTTGAAAGATCGCGGCTAAAAGAATTGTTGGTGGGAAATGGGCTTGCAATAATGGACAAGCTTGTGTTGCTCCTGATTATATCATAACTACTAAATCCTTTGCACCAAGACTGGTATAAATCACCACTCTAATTAATCATAGTATAATTATGCTATTTTATGAAAAATAAGAAGGCATATTAAGCAATACTTCTTAATTTTTCAAAAAAAAAAAAGGCATATTTGATATTTGCAATTCAGACCATATAATATAACCAAATTTTAGAATTCGGGCTGGAACATTAAAAACGGTTTTATTGTTTGCGGATTATTTATTTATGTTTTGTGAAGGTCGATGCTTTGAAGGAAAGTTTGGGAAACTTTTATGGTACGGAGCCGCTTGAATCAGCAGACTTATCTCGAATTGTGAATTCGAATCATTTCAAGCGATTGACCGATTTATTAGATGATGAAAGAGTCTTTGATAAGATTGTTTATGGAGGGGAAAGAGATGAGAAACGGCTGTGAGCTTCGTTTGATTAACTATTTCTTTTTTCAAATATTTGGCTTGATATTACTTACTATTTTTCTCGAATTAATTAAATTGGATTGCTTGTTGCTTGTTTTGTTTTAAATTTTCATTAGGAAAATATCTCCTACACTTTTATTAGATGTCCCGTACGATTCTCTTATTATGAAGGATGAGATTTTTGGCCCTTTGCTTCCCATAATCACGGTTAGTTACTTAGTTAACTTTAAGTAATTAGTTAGATTTTAGTTATCTTTAACAAAAACAAATAATAAACATTGTGATATATGTTCAAGGTGGAGAAATTGGAGGATAGCTTTGAATTCATCAGCGCAATGGCAAAGCCTCTCGCTGCGTATCTCTTCACAAATAACAAGAAGTTAGAGGACCAGTTCGTAAAAAGCGTTTCGGCCGGAGGACTTCTTATCAATGATATAGCCTTACATGCAAGCCCTTATTTTCTTAATCAAACATGAATAATTATATTGACGCAGAATGCTAACATTTTTACATTTTTTCAAACAGCTGGCTAATTTGAATTTGCCGTTTGGCGGGGTTGGAGAGAGCGGAATCGGCGCATATCATGGCAAGTTTTCGTTCGAAGCATTTAGCCATAAAAAAGCAGTTTTATCTAGAGGTTTTTTAACCGATTGAGGATTAGGGTTAGGTATCCTCCTTACACTCTCAATAAGCAAATGCTTTTAAGAAGCATCATCGATGGCAGTATAATTGCCCTTTTTCTTGGGTTGTTGGGACTCCATAGAGATTAGGGCTTGATTGATGAGTTCTCTGTTTAACAATAAGAGATAGTTTTTATTGTGCTTTCATATGCATAATTTTTAAGTTACTTGTTGCCATTATATTTATGGGGAGTTCGATGATAGATTTTTTTTCAAAAAAATATTTTGAATATTTGTCAATTAATAAAAAAAAATTGTAACATTCAAGTGTATATTTATCATTTAATACTATGCAAAATAAAAATTATGTATAATTAATTGATAAATATCTAAAATATTTTTAAATACTTAAAAAAAAAAAAAAGTCTCTCATAAATAAATGAACTTACTATAGAACTCCCCTTGTCTAGCAAATTAAAAAAAATGGAAGAAGATGAAAAGTGCTATTTTTTTATTTATTTATGCAACAAGTATGTAGACATTTTGTTGATATTTGAAAATAGTGCTCGAAATCGCTTAGTACAGAAAGGGAGAATGTACATGTTTGAGCCAATTATAACATTTCTTAATCTTAATGAAATTCAAATAAGAAAAATAAAAGTTTGGGTGTTTACCGCAACAGAATTAACACGTATGAAATCGCATACAATCACAATACATCACATCAAAAAAATACAAAAACAACAAAACATCATACTTATATTATGTTGTGAAAAAATATTGTGTATATTTATTTTTTACTGTCCTTTACGATTTCCTTGGAGAAGCAAGTTTGGGTGTCTATGTATTATAACTTACTAGTGTTTAGTTGAATTTAACAAGTGGTGTGTCATGTGATTGTCTTTTTTTTTTATGGAAGAGCGATTGAATGTCTTGCTGCTCGAATAATTTTATTTGAAGGAGATATTTTCAATAGGTTGGAGAAGGAAAAAGCTCAGCCAAGAGATAAGCAGATTAGAAGAATTTAACAATACATTATTGATTGAATGGCTTTGAAAATGTCATAACAATAGAGGGTATTAATCGGCATAAAAATGATAAGTGGTATTCATGAGGAACACAAGGCCTCTTATTTTTTAAAAATAGCAAAAAATTAAAGGAATTCTTCTTCTTGATAAATATAAGGAAAATTATACTAATTCCTCCAAATTCACCCACCAAATCGTGACGGGATAAGCATGACATCATTTTGTCATGCTTCTCAATTCATCCATCCAATTTGCACACAATTAATTAATCTAACATCTAAATAAAATACAAATAAAAGTCTAATTAATTAACTTCTAATTAAACTAATCGATAGTCCAATAAATTAATTTTTAATTAAAATAATCAAATTAAAATTACAAAATTAATTGGGGGACATTCTGAGTGCAAATTGGAGCTCCCATTTAATCGTGATGTCATCATTAAACATCACGATTTGGTGGGTGAAATATGAAGGCATGGTAGAAGGCCTCTAAATATAACTGTAACAATTGGTGACTGTGATCGTAACGCATACTATGATTGGGGCATGGAATATTGTGCATGCAATTAGCAAGTTTATTCATAACTTACAAATGTGACGGTGGCGCAAGTAAAACATATGCAAGATGTTATCAGTATTTAAGGAAAAAAGATACATGCAATCGATAATTCAATCAAAAGAGGGATGTACGTACAAAATAGATGTCCGCTTTGCAAATAGATGTCCGTACTAGTATAATACTACAAATAATATAATTATATTTTGTATGATTTGTTTATATATATTTTGTTAAATAAAATTTAAATTTTAAGTTTATAAAGTTACATGTTCGGTTAAATCAAATAAACCAAATAAGAATTGAATTTAGATTCAGTTCGGTTTTAAATCGGTTCAAAATTTTGTTTAGTTTGATTCGATTCAAATTGTTTTGGTCACTCAGTTCGGTTTGAACCGAAACGACCAAATGCTCACCCTAGACACAACACAGCACAAAAGCAAAAGGGTGTATGTAAAGGTTCCAAATTTGTGAGGATTAGGATAGTATATATTTGTAATTATCATTAATTGATAAAAGCATTAGAAGAGAGATGTAAATCCCTCTTCAATTTTCTCGAAAAAATAAAATAAAATAATTATAGATCAATTAATTATACCGAAAATATCTCTGCTCAAATTCACATAATCAAATTACAAGCCTTAATAATAAACAACATACAGAACACGACGACCATAACTACTCTTTTATCTATCTACCATGCAAGGTCCCCATACTAACACTATAAATTAAATTCGACACATTATTTCTAAATATTATGATAAACACATTAATTACTCATACAGCCCTAAGATAAACAAATTAATTACCTAACGAATATTACATCTCATACAACACGAGACTCTACTCACTATCTACCATGCGATTTGCAAAGCCCCTAAAATACCGTCCATACTCCATAGTCATATTAGGGTTTAGGGTTTTGGATTTTACTTCCACGTAACTTTTTTTACTGACGACGGTTTTCTGGGAGGGAAACTACTTGGTGAAAAGGAACGCTTCGTTGCGGCAACGATCCATCTTCTTCTTCATCGTCATCAAATTCTAGCATATAACTAATAATACAAACCATAAAAAAAAGTAATTATCGCTATATTATTTAATACGGTAAAATTCAATAAAGACTTACTCGTCAGATTTCCTCTGAAATTCAACGCACGACAAATTGAGACGCCCGTCAGAATTTTTTTTAAAAAAATAAATAACATAAAAAGTAAGTAATAAATTCATAATTAATAAAATAGATTTGTAACGTTATATAACCTTGCGATGAGTATTAACAACGGTGGCTTTATATAAAGCGGTAGTGCCTGGATAAACCGCCAAAACTTGCGAGCCTTGCGTGAAATCTGGAGCGTTGGATGGCTCGTTTTTCTTTGGAAATGCGATTATTCTTGACATCGGTAATCTATATTTCCTGCACGGTTTATATTGACACATAATAATTTAATAAATATAAAATAGACATATAATAAATACTTTATTCATTATTCAAAAGAAGAAAGAAAAAAACAACACGCGAGAACTTCCCGAAACTGAAAGGAGAGAATTTTTTATTATTATGAGAGAAAATTCGAGAATTATTCTGCGTTTATTTGTTAATTTCCCGAGATTATTTATTTATTTATCAAGTTATTTTTGACGAAACTCCAAAATTTAAAGAATAATAATTCGTCATGGATAAGAATCTTCTTGATGATTAATTTTTACTTTTGCGTAGAAGAATCTTCGTCATCACCAGGTTCTTCGTCCAGCACTTCAAATCTGCATAATACAAAATAATAACGCTAAAAAAATAAGATTTATTTAATTACAAGAAAAATGGATTTATATTATTTGTTTTTATTTTTCTACGTACTCTTTAGTGTCCTTATCGAAAAGAATAACTTTGGCAATGACCCACTCGTCTTTTCCTGAATTGTCAGAAGGAACATTTGCAGCCACCTGAAAATATTTTTTTATCAATCATGGAATTTATAATCAATGAAGTTAATTTTATCATTTTTTTAGTATAATGATGACCTGCTCTCCTTTTAGATTAGCAGCTTGATCAAGTTGGCTTCTCACCGAAGACGGTGCTGCAAATCGCGATATATCTGCATCTATTTTTCTCTTCTTTTTTGGCTCGTTTGTTTCTGCAATTTAACCCCAAAAATAATCTCTTGTAAAAATTCACGATTTAAAAATATTTTTTTATTTCAGGGTTTGAATTGGTTACCACTCTTTTTCCTTTGTGTGGTTGAGACTCCAGATTGGATTAGATTATCGAGCAATGCAGACAAAGCAGTGGATACACTGCAACACGAACAAAAATAAAATTTAACTGTAAAGTAATTTAAGAAATAATTAAAATTACAAAACAATTGATTTCATATTTTAGATTTAATGTAGACCTGATTTCATCTTCAGAAAGTTCTTTTGCACGTGCATACATTTGTCTCAGTTTGTGCAGTATCGAATCAACTGATTTCTCCACCATTTCAGGAGCTACATTAATAAGAATGATGAATAAGAATTTTAGTACACGAATGAAACAAAATGCCCATAAATTCGGACGAATTTTGAATTATTAAGCTTCTACTGGGTACCGAGGATTCTTTTTCTTCAATTATATCACCGCAAAACAAAAACCCTAATAACCGTTTTCAGTTATGGCACTTGATCAATGCAAATCATGCACAAGTTATCTCCAATAATTAAATGCAGAAAGCTCATAGTAGAAGTTACATTCAGATCCTAAGTATCAATCAATAAGCAATAATTGATGCTCAACAACCAATCTATTTGAGAATCTAATCAGAAACTAAATGGGGAAGAAAGGAGAAGAGACAAACAGGAGAGGATCTTCTTGTGGATCTTATTGATCTCCTGAAACACATCGTCTTGCTCCTTCCTGAGCTGATCGAGCTCCTTTGCTTTCTCAAGCAAAACCCCCATCTCAACATTCGATGCCATGCCCCTTCACTTCAATCCTTCGATTAGATTGATTTCCTCGTTCAATTCGATTGGAAAAGCAGGTGTCAGGAGATAATTCGAATCGATCGCCACAGCTCCATGCGCTTGTCGCGAGCTCTCAGGAAGAAGGGAGATGTTAGGAATTGGGTGTGTTTTGAGATCAATCGTTACAAGCCTAGTTGGAGAGAAAGGGTTAACGGGTCTGATTAAGAGTATTCGATCCAATAGAGTAAAAATAAGAAGGAAGTTGGGCTTAGATTGGATGGGCCGTCGTGCAAAGACCCATCAGAAGAAGAAACAAGCCCCGAAGGGAAATTCCTCTAATGGAGATCCCCAGTGACTGGAGATGAAGGAAGAGGATAAACTGGAGACGCGACTCTCCATTTGAATTATATTTATTTATTTCACTTCGCGCATTTCTTAGGGTAGTTTTAATACAGTAAATTGTTTTAATTATTGTTGTAATACTCTAGGGTATTTAAGCTATTTGTGTTGTAATAATCAGATTATGTTTTTGATGAATTAAAACCCTAATCTCTTCTTTTCTCATCCTTCTGTTTCTTTCCTTCATCTCTTCTCATACTTTTCTCTCTAATCTCAAAATTGTATCTGAATTGGTTATTTATTGAAATTATCCTGACAGGAGAAGAGTGGCTAAAACCAAGGTCAGGGCTAAAGTCAGAATCCGTGGGCTTATGGGCCTTTATAAGAAGAAGGGCCAGAAGGAGAGTGAAGGGCCCAGTGGAGTGAGGACGGTCCATCTGGAGGGACTGGAGCCTGCAATAGATGACGAATTGGAGGCGGAAGAACCTCAGTGATCCATTACCGTTAATTGTTACTCTATGTCAATTTTACTTGTTTTGAGTTAATTACTGTGTGGTAATAATTAGAGTATTTAAATAGTCTTTTTGCAATGTGCTAGGGTTAGCGATTATTGTATTGAACTACTCTTTCTTAATCTAAAATTCCCCTCTTTTCTTCTTCTTCTATATTCTGCCACTTATTCTATTATATATCTCAATTTAATTGAACAATTGTATCACGTTACAAGAATTATCGTAACAAATGGTATCAGAGCAACGATCTAATCTTTGCTTGAATTCTTGAATTACTTCTAGCAAGCTGGTTGAATTATTTTTCAAGCTCACAAGTTTAGGTTAATCTTGAATTGAACCATGCCACCAAAGACAGTCTCCTCTGATCTTAATTTAGAGGATATGTCCGTGAGGATAGATCTTATCCAATCTCAGATGGAAGAGAGATTTTCTGCCACCATGACTCACATCAAAGGGGTTGAGAATCACGTTAAGAATACTATGGGTAAAGAGATGGATGAAAGATTTCTCAGATTTGAAGAAAGGGTGGAGAGGATCATCATTTCACAAATGGGAAGGGGCAAGGACCCCAGCAAACCATCCCAACTGGAGCTTGGTCAATCCTCAATGGCTGATGAAGGCAAAGGCAAGGGCATCTTAGGCCCGACACCTAGTGCAAGGAAGGTGTTCGATGAAATGCCTCATGACTTCACCCAACTGGATGATGATGAAGATGATCTCCAGTAGAGCTACCCCCTACACAGAAAAAACAAATATGAAAATCGTAATTATCATAGACCTCAACTTCCAAAATCTACATTTCCACTATTCGAGGGGGTGGAGCCCAGAGATTGGGCTAGGAGGTGTGAATACTATTTCGAATTATATAATATTAACGAAGAATATAAAATCAAATTAGTTGTCCTTAATTTTGAGGGGAGGGCAAAGGATTGGTATGAATATTATATAATTAACAAGGGACACCCACCTTGGTCCATACTGAAGGAAGAAGTTTGTGAAAAATTTAAAAGAGGAAGTACCAAGAATTCAGTAGAGGAGTTCCTGGAATTGCAACAAACTGGCCGAGTAGAAGAATTTATAGAGAAATTTGAAGTTGCTAGAGGAAGGTTGCTGGTGGATAATCCTGCATTATCTGAATCCTTCTTCATCAGCTCTTTCATTCATGGAATCAAAAGTGATATAAGACACATGGTGAAGGTCCTCAAGCCATTAACCCTCAACCAAGCTTTTGATTATGCAGTGGAGTATGAGCTAGCTACTGATCAACATAACAAGAAATTCAAAACTCAGTACCCAGCCAATAACAGAAAAGAAACCACCCAATTCAGCAAGGATAAATCTCCATCCACTTTTATAGATAACAAAGTCTCTAAGGAGGTTTTTGAATTCAGGAAGAAGAATAAATTATGCTTTAAATGTGGAGATAAGTTTACCATGGGGCACCAATGTGCTAGGGGAGGGCTCCACCTCTTATGCCCCTCAGAGGAGGATTACTATTTATTGGATACTGATGTTGAAAAGGATGAGCTGTCTCAAGTGCCTAAAATTGAATCAATTCATGCTTTAGTTCAGAGTCCCAGTATAAGGACTATGAGATTT
This sequence comes from Luzula sylvatica, assembly GCA_946800325.1. NCBI lineage: Eukaryota > Viridiplantae > Streptophyta > Magnoliopsida > Poales > Juncaceae > Luzula > Luzula sylvatica. The sequence goes on along the minus strand of OX326959.1, from coordinate 64,291,553 downwards.
AAGGGTTATATTGGTAAAAAACCAATATTTGCATTAATTGATAGTGGAAGTACTAATTCCTTCATTGACCCTTTGACTCTCGAAGGGGTGGAATGTACCATAAAAAAGGCTAGGCCTATGACTGTCATGGTTGCTAAGGGTTCTATTTCGAAAAACCCCCATCTCAACATTCGATGCCATGCCCCTTCACTTCAATCCTTCGATCAGATTGATTTCCTCGTTCAATTCGATTGGAAAAGCAGGGTTCTATTTCGAAAGCCGGGTTCTTGTAGAAGAATCGATATATTAAGCTCCACCATTAATGCTCAATTTCAGTGATTTTTTCCTATTTTACGTATGACATCGTATTCATGGATATTGTCCTAAATACGATGAACTGGCACTTGAATCGGTCTCAGATTTTTTCACGGAATTAAAATCCTGGATTAGGATTATCGGTTTCTCAAATTAGAGACCTGGACCCCAATTCTTCATTCTTATATTAGAGTTAAAATCCGGGAATCTGTCTAATTCGGAGTTCCTTAGATTTTTTTTTTTGAGAAATTAGAAGCAAAGTTTTTTTTTTTGATATATTAGCACAAGTTTAATACATCATTTTGATTTTACATGATAATCTAAAAAAAAGACCTCAAGCAAAACCCCCATCTCAAGCAAAACCCCCATCTCAACATTCGATGCCATGCCCCTTCACTTCAATCCTTCGATTAGATTGATTTCCTCGTTCAATTCGATTGGAAAAGCAGGGTTCTATTTCGAAAGCCGGGTTTTTGTAGTAGAATCGATATATTAAGCTCCACCATTAATGCTCAATTTCAGTGATTTTTTTCTATTTTACATATGACATCGTATTCATGGATATTGTCCTAAATACGATGAACTGGCACTTGAGCATGTACTCTCCTCTGGATTACTTGAACCATTGCCTATACCGGAGAAGGCTTGGGACAGCTTAGGTATGGATTTTATCACAGGGTTGCCTAAGTCTGAAGGTAAAGAGGTCTTACTGGTAATTGTTGATAAACTAACTAAGTATGGCCATTTTTTCCCTATGTCACATCCCTATGGGGCTAGTGAGGTGGCAAAAATCTTTCTTGAGAATATCTACAAGTTACATGGTATGCCTAGTTCAATAATCTCTGATAGAGATCCAATTTTTACAAGTAACTTTTGGAAGGAATTGTTCAAAAGGTTGGGGGTGGTAAGAGCCCCCAACCTTTTGAACAATTCCTTCCAAAAGTTACTTGTAAAAATTGGATCTCTATCAGAGATTATTGAACTAGGCATACCATGTAACTTGTAGATATTCTCAAGAAAGATTTTTGCCAACTCACTATCCCCATAGGGATGTGCCATAGGGAAAAAATGGCCATACTTAGTTAGTCTATCAACAATTACCAGTAAGACCTCTTTACCCTCAGACTTAGGCAACCCTCCGACTTAGGATCTTCTTGTGGATCTTATTGATCTCCTGAAACACATCGTCTTGCTCCTTCCTGAGCTGATCAAGCTCCTTTGCTTTCTCAAGCAAAACCCCCATCTCAACATTCGATGCCATGCCCCTTCACTTCAATCCCTCGATTAGATTGATTTCCTCGTTCAATTCGATTGGAAAAGCAGGGTTCTATTCGAAAGCCGGGTACTTGTAGTAGAATCGATATATTAAGCTCTGCCATTAATGCTCAATTTCAGTGATTTTTTCCTATTTTACGTATGACATCGTATTCATGGATATTGTCCTAAATACGATGAACTGCCACTTGAACCGGTCTCAGATTTTTTCACGGAATTAAAATCCTGGATTAGGATTATCGGTTTCTCAGATTAGAGACATGGACTCCAATTCTTCATTCTTATATTAGAGTTAAAATCCGGGAATCTGTCTAATTCGGAGTTCCTTAGATTTTTTTTGTTGAGAAATTAGAAGCAAAGTTTTTTTTTTTTGATATATTAGCACAAGTTTAATACATCATTTTGATTTTACATGATAATCTAAAAAAAAAAGACCTTAAGAGAAACCCCCATCTCAAGCAAAACCCCTATCTCAACATTCGATGCCATGCCCCTTCACTTCAATCCTTCGATTAGATTGATTTCCTCGTTCAATTCGATTGGAAAAGCAGGGTTCTATTTCGAAAGCCGGGTTCTTGTAGTAGAATCGATATATTAAGCTCCACCATTAATGCTCAATTTCAGTGATTTTTTCCTATTTTACGTATGACATCGTATTCATGGATATTGTCCTAAATACGATGAACTGGCACTTGAACCGGTCTCAGATTTTTTCACGGAATTAAAATCCTGGATTAGGATTATCGGTTTCTCAGGTTAGAGACCTGGACTCCAATTCTTCATTCTTATATTAGAGTTAAAATCCGGGAATCTGTCTAATTCGGAGTTCCTTAGATTTTTTTTTGTTGAGAAATTAGAAGCAAAGTTTTTTTTTGATATATTAGCACAAGTTTAATACATCATTTTGATTTTACATGATAATCTAAAAAAAAAGACCTTAAGAGAACATAAAAAGTAAAAATTGAGAAGTAAGAGAAGCTATTTCCTAAGTCGGAACCTAACAATGAAGCTTCCATTGTCTTGCCTCGTACGTAATCTTCGCTATCGTCGTGGATGATGGCGAGTTGTTTTGATTGAAAATCCGGTCATTTTGCTTCTTTCAAATAGTCCAAAGTGTTACCACGAAAAAAGTGTCGATTTCGTCCCTTTTTTCTTTGGAGTATTTTTGCCGATTGTGTAACCAAAATTTCGGCAAGTTGTCGCGAGTCCCAAAAGTGACTCCTAGGATGCTACCAACTCCCCGCCAAACATTTTTTGCGTATGTGCAATTGATGAATAGGTGTGTCGCCGATTCTTCGACGTTGTCGTTGCAATTTTTGCACGTCGTCGCGTGTGGCCAATTCTTTTTTTTCAATATATCACCCGTTAAAATTCTTTCGTTGAGAGCCAACCATGTAAAGAATCTTATTTTGATGGGTGCTTTTGTTTTCCATACGGCGGTGTTCCACTCGCTTATCATTCCCGGATTTATAAGGAGCTTGTAGGTTGCGGCGGTGGAGAAAATATTCGGTTTGCCCATCCATGCATGTTGGTTCGTTGTCGGGTCAAATTCGCATGCGATTCAAAATTGTGCGAGAAGTACACGGAGGTCTTTGATGAAGTAGGAGGGGTGCTTGCTTGCTATGTTTTCCAATTCGGAAGCGTGTTCGATACCGTAAATATTTTTAATGGTGGTCGCCCACATTCCATCACTATTTTGGCAAAGTTTCCAAAGCCATTTTAGCAATAGTGATGTATTGTGCGTTTCGATGTTTAGCATCCCTAACCCTCCATTTTCCTTTGGTAAGCAAACATTTTTCCAATTAATTAGGCAATGTCCACCTAGACAATCCTTATCACCTTTCCAAAGAAATTTTCTTGTTATTTTATTAATTTCCTTAATTAGCCACTTTGGGAGGCGGAAACATTGCATGAAATATATCGGTACCGCATTTAGCACCGATTTCGTGAGTACCAAACGTCCTCCCAAAGATAGACATTTTCCTTTCCATCCCGATAATCGAGATTGCATTTTCTTAATTAGGGGGATGTAGTCAATTTTCCTTGGTTTTTTGTGTTCAAAGGCATGCCGAGGTACAAAATTGGTAGTGTTGTTCTCGTGCAATGTAGTATTCTCTCTAATGTCCCATATAGGGACTCCGGTATGGCTATTGGAACAAAGACGGTCTTGTCCCAATTTATTGTAAGTTCCTTAGATTCAAAATAAAATAAAAAAACATACTTATGTTCCTTAGATTTGGAGTTCTTTTTTCAATCTTGCGGCGAATGCATTACAAATCATATTCAAAAATCTTTTTCCCCTACTTACCACCCCCAATTTACTGGCACCATAAACCTTATAATACGCAGATGATACAATTCTATTTGTGGAAACACACCCAACAAACTTGCGAATCCTTACACACGTCATCGCATATTTCGCAAAACTATTAGGTTTACAAATTAATTGGTCAAAATCAGATTCGTCCCTATTGCGATACCAGAGGAAAGTATAGCAACATCTCAAACATTCTAAATTGTCAAGAAAAAAAAACTCCCAATCACCGATTTGGGGTTAATCTTCTCTTACAAGAAACTTACCAAACTCGTATGTCCAAACAGCAATACCGGCCAATTATATGCAAGTATTTAGACTACCAAAATACATAATAAATGAAATAACGTCATTAAAAAAAACATTCTTTTGGACGGGTACCGACAAAATAACAAACGATAAATGCCTGGCCAAATGGAACAAGATTTGTTTACCAACAAAACACGGAGAAATAGGTTTAAAAGACCTACAAACTCAATATATATGTTTACTCCTTAAATGGTTATTCAAAATCGACTTTGAAATGAATTCCTTATGGACTAACTATGTGAAGGAAATTTATGGTCTAGAACAAGTCAAACAGCTACATGACATCGCTTCCGCTCTTTCCTCTTGCTTCATGAAGGACCTGCCTATTCTACAACTTTATATCTTATCAAACGGGGGATCAACGAGCTTTGTTGTCTCGCCCGTTCCCGTGCCGAGTAATACTATTAAGGTAGTGATGGATCTATTAAGGTACGGAACTAGAGAGAGCAGCTATCCATACCCATGCCGGGTATTTTTAATCGGGTAATACTGACCCCAGGTAAGTTTAAACGAGTATTATCCGATCCGTCCGGGTCGGATGCTCGTCAGCCACGGGTATTATCCAACCCGTTGACATCCCTAAGTCTACTCTCTTCATGGCAAGCAATCCACCACAACTCAACAACGATTGTTCAGCAAATGATCTCACCAAGAAAAAATGGACGACTACTGTTTGGCTAATATGGAAAGAACGCAACAACATAATCTTTAACCGTAAATGCAAAAATGACGCTACTCCTGCTCGATAATATTAAGAAGTATCAAATAGTTGGATAGTTGCCATGCTTTGATAATCCGCTCGATTCGGTTTACTTAAGATTAGCTCAGCACTCTTAGTATTGACAGGGTCTTCCCCTCTACTTCCCTCGTCTTTTTCTTTCATTTTGATTGTACTATTTGTTTGACTGGTTTTATATAAAATGAGCCACTTAAGAGCACGTTTCGTGCTCAAGGTCCACTAAAACACACACCATGCATATTTGAAATGATTAGAGTAAACATGGATCTTTTTTTATTATTACAAATGTGTATTAATCATTATTTTTTGTAGAACTAGATTGAGTTCAAACTCTTCAATTGTCACGGTGTATATTTTACTGTATATATAAATAATTATTCAATTGTGATATAAACATATTTTATTGGTTTCTCAATTTATGCTGACGAATATGAGAGTAAAATCAATCTGACCCGTTAATAAAAATGAAATTTCAGATAACACAAAATATTTATTTTACCATAAATAAGCAGGTATTCAACTGGCGACGCAAAAATATTCGGATAAATATTCAATATGAATTCAACTTGAATTCTAGAATATAAATTCAACTTAGCATTTTTTATCATAAAAAATATATAATATGCAACTTATACTTTTGTCAAATTAGAATATATCAGTGATTTTACCAAAGGATTTCTCGTATCAAAAGTGTTGGATTTAAGAGAAAGTTTAGGACTCATTTGAAATCATTCTTGTTTTTCTGGATTGGGTGACTGGGTAAGTAATTTGATTTCATTTTGTATCCAAATTCAAATGAAACCAATTTTTTGGAAAGCAGAAAAAGTGTGTTGAATGCTAAACAGAATAACTTCAAAATAATAAATGAGAACATAAGTTCTATATGTGCACGTAAAAAGTAGGATTATGATAAAATTCAGGATTTCTCATATACGATGTAGCTGAACTCCGGAATTTCTCAGATTAAAAATGTAGGATTAGGATAATATCCCGATTTTAATCTAATTTGAGATCTCAGAAATTTCGAAATCCGAGATTTCAAATCCAAAAAAAACCACAAAATGTGGTCAATATTTGACAAATATACAACACACTCATTGCCCGAAACGCAAACAAGATTTCTCGATAAACATCTTAATTTATGTAATTCAAGGACCAACTCATATCCCGCACTTTCACTTTTCTAAACTCCATACACTTTAAACCAAAAAAAAAAAAGTGGAAACAAAAACAAAAGAAAAAAAATTCAACAAAAAAAAAACGTAAAGCATTTCTCTCGTGATATCAACTCAAAACCATATAAACTCATCACCGCATCAGAGGAGCGGACGGCCCGTAATTCAAAGGATGATCAAACTTACAAGCCGGCCCGTATTTGCAAACTCCAAACCGCCCATAATATACACACACAGGCTGATCCTGCAACAAACAACGCAAATGTTAAAACAATATCGTTTTTGACCAGAGAGGAGAAAAGGACGAACGAACCGGCTTCATGGGCAAGCCAACCGGGCTGAGAAAACCAGGAGAAATCGCAGGAGCGAGAAGAGGAGGTCGAGGATGGTGAAATTTGCAAGCGAGTCTATATCTGCAAAATCCATTTTTCAAGAAATGCTGACATTCGGGCTGGCCCGGTCTCTCGGGATATTCCTCGTAAGATGCTTGCTGCTGCTGCTGATGTGGCATCATGTTATTGGACGGAGGATAATTCTGCATCGCCATGTAATACGGGTTCACCGGAACCTATACACGTTAAAATTTTAAATCTTCAGACGAGATATACTTTTTAATATTTTATTTTATTTAACGTGAAAATAAATAAACCTGATAGCCGTGATGAGGAATTAATCCAGGCATGTACGAAGACGGCGCGACTAAATACGGTACCGGTTCTTTGACCGTTCTTTGCTCGGACCATGACTGTACCGGTACATGATTCTCTCTTGGAGTTTCGTCGGTATTGTTGTAATTATAATTATTAGCACCGTTGCCATTATTATTATTATTATTAATATTATTATTATTATAATTATGATTATGATTTTCATGATTTGGAGGATTCGCGGCTGTTGGATCGGGATGATGAAACTTGCAATTCGTCGCATATTTGCAGCTCCCGTTTCTCATGTAATACGGACATTCTTTTTCGCCCTGTTTGTTATAAAAAAAATTAAAAATCAAGATAATAAAAAAATAAAAATAAAAAACATACCGGTCTAAGAGGAAGGCCGAGGAAATTAAGCTCGACTGGAGAAATATCGGATTTTCCTTCTGTATGGAGATATTTGCATGATTTTCCAAACTTGCATCCATTTGGCGTACTAAAAAACTGCGCAAAAATATATTTTATGAAATGTGAATAAGATTATTGTTAAATTAATTAAGTAAATATTTGTTGTTAACCTTGCATTCTTGGAGAGACATTTCAGAAGTAGATTCCTTGTCTTTTCCTTTAGTAGTAGCAATAACCTTCGATAAAGCATATAAAAAACGAGTAAAATAGAATATTACAAACCCAGATTAAAAAGAGAAGTAAAAAAAGAATTAAATGACGATTTATAATTTATTACGATTTTTATTTGATATATATTTATAGCATTTTACTTACCGGGTCGCTTACCGGGTCATTTACTGGTACAGTACTTTCATCAGGTACAGCATTCCTTGAATCCCACCACCCAATAAATAAAGCACTTACATTTGATTCAATCTTCTTTTTCGACGAGCCTTTTGTTTCCTGAAAGAAAGAAAAAATACAAATTGTAATGGAGATCTCAAGTCCGAATCAGAATGATAAGCATGAACGGAATTAGTGTTCACCTCGAGTTCGTTCTGGTCTGTGCTGTCCTTGAACTTCTCATCGGCATTATCCTGCAATGATAATAAGTAAAGTAGAAAAATTATAAGGTTGAAATAATGAAGAATTATGATTATATAGTGACAGAGTAATTTTGCTAACTTCGTGCTCTTTTTGTTCGGTATTTTGGGGAGAAACTTCTTTGGCCTTCGCATAATCCTGTTATGAAAGAACATAATAAAGTAATGTGAACGGCGAGTAGAAATAGAGATCTATGAGAAGATGCAACTAAAAATCAGAAAAATCGAAAAAAAATGACCAAAAATACCTGATCAGACTCAGATACTTTGTTGATCTTCGGCTACATCACAATATAAAACAATAAACTTCAATACATGAAAAATAACAAAATAACATAAAAAAAAAACTAAATCGAAACTTTTGAGCATCAAAATTACCTTAATATTGTTCAATTTCTTTTTAGGAGGATGATTGAACTTGCACTTCATGCCAAACTTACAACTCCCATACCTCAAATAGAAAGTACAATCAGGTTGTCCAGCCCTTTGAGGAAACCTCGGGATCTTCATACCAACACTTTTCCCTTCTTTTCCTTTCTCGCCTCCACTCAATTCCAGATCCAAATCTAAATCCTTCTCTTCCCCACTCAATTTCTCTTCAGAAACCTTCAGATCGCTGAATCCTTCATGTAAAAGTAAAACCTCCATCGAATCGTCCTGATAAGGAGGAGAACCCATTGACGGATCCGATCAGGGAAGAAGTTTACTGTGAGATTTGATGGAGTGTGATCATGGAAACCCTAACAATGGCAAGCAAGGGGAAGTGAGAGTGGTAACTTAACTACTAGACTAGAGCAGGCAGGTGTATTGTTGAATGTTGGGTTAATTTAATTAATTAATTAATTCGAAGAAAATAATAAATTCAATTAAATTACCATAAATAAACGACCGTACCGCGGGAACGTTGTTTCCTCTTCTCTTACCCTATTATTTTTCATATTTCATCCTATAAAATTCCTTGTTTCTGTATACAACTATGATGTATTTTTTTTGGAATGTATAACTAAAATTTTTCATAGAATAAGAAATAAAATAAAAATAATATTTCATATTAGTTGGTGACATGCATAATATATCAAATTTTTGTACTTAAGAACTAATGTGCATATGATATAAATATTTTTTTTATTCTAAAATCATATGCTATTATATGATTTTTCAATGATACATGTAAACATATTTTTATTATCAAAAGGGCAAAATTGTTGGTGTTATTTTTCAATGATACCATTTGTCTTTTAAATATATTAATGTGAATGTTTTAAATAATTTCATAGATGGTCGAATGACTATTTTTTGTTAGTATATTTTCTTTTCAAAATTTCATGAAAGAAAATATTTGAGGGATAATATTAATGTTTGGTTAGAGTATACTTGTATTTTTTGTATTATGCGGGTATAAATGATATATTTGATGTTTGCATGATAGAAAACAATAAGTCTTGGCGTCTTTTGAATTGAGATGCTCATGTAATGATTATTTATATATTTATTTTCGCTATTTTATGTCAACGTAAGCTAATAATTGTATATATTTAGATCTCATACAATTGATATAATTTTAAAAATATATTACTTAATATCGGACTGATATTGTTATATATGATTTGCATTTGATTGTAAGAACAAAGAAATTGTATCAAAAACAATTGATTGTAATAACAGAGGATATGACTCCGGAACGGCAACTGGAGAGTGAGACTGTCCGGATGTTGCATGCAATTATCTCCGTTCCATTGAAAAATTGGCGATCCAGTCAACAGATGGCCCAAACGGGCCCATGGCATTTAATTCATGCGTAATCACCACAATTTATAATTCTAAGTGTGATCTGATTCCTAATAAACACATGCAAGACAAAAACATCAATAATCACTAGTCATTAAGAAAACAGAACAAAACAAAACAAAGTTGGGTCAATACTCAATAAATAAACAAAAAATTAGTCCCCCTAACAACCTAAACTAATCCTAAAACCCACTATCAATCGCATTTCGGCCAATACAACACGATTCGGTCCCCACCCCCCCACTTAGCCGAAACCATAAATTAGGCCATACGAATAAAATCAAAATCAATCGAATCACTTATCCCTTTTCTTCCCCTTGGAATTATTATGACCGGTCTTTCTCTTGTGACGACTAAAATCAGAAACGAACCGAAAAGTCTGTCCGCACCCGACTTCCTTACAGACGTACGGTCTCGCCCCCGTATGAACCCGAATATGCTCCGTTCTCGCCCACGGCCATTTAAACGCCATTTTGCACCCTTTCCAAGGGCATTTCAACGGCCGATCGTCCACGTGTACTTTCCTGTGCGAAACCATGTATTTATGCGAGAAGAATTTTTTGCCGCATCCTTTTACGTGGCAAATGTTTCGCTTGTGGGTCGTTAATTCTTGCTTGGCCGAGAAACTCATCGGACATAGCTCTATGTCGCACTTGAACTCGAGCTCGGGTTCCGGCTCGGGTTCGGCCTGCTTTGGTCTCTTTTTTCTTCCTCCTCTCTTTCGTACCAGTTCTTTTTCCGACTCTTCCTCCTCCTCCTCCTCCTCCTTGGTGTCGATTTCGTCGGGAATGGACTCGTCAGAAACCCTAGGTTTTTGCCGTACGGACCGGCTCTTCCTAGCAGGCGTTCTTCTCTGACGAACCGTGCTGCTACCACACTTATGAGACGAAGACGTCTCCTCTTCCTCTTCTTGTTCTTGATCTTCTTGATCTTCTTGATTCTCGTCTTCTTCTTCGCTGACATAAGACGAAGCAAACTTGGCAGGTTTTCGTCTAACTCTTTTGCTTCTGGTCGAGCAAGGAGGAGTCGTCTCCATTTCAACGACAACAACACTCTCAGAAACCTCTTCTGGCTTGACACCTGTCAGTCTAAGGCTCCTCCTCTTGGGGCCCGCTCGTTCTTGTTTCCTTTTCGAACAAGACCCTCTTCTCAAAACCCTACCACCACTACTCCCAGTCCCATTATCATCATCGTCGTAAACCCTTTCGATATTTTCAAGCGGAACCCTAAAATACAACTCATTATTATTATCATCATCGTCGTCATCATTGTCTTCATTAGCACGAGTTAAATAAGGATGGACTTGGTTCGTCATCCAAACTTTGCCGCACCATCTCCCCGCAACGACAATCTTTTTCTGACGCGCCGAACTCGGTTTATCACGGACCGGGTCTTGACCGAAAGCTTTGTATATAACCGCATTATAAGGCAATTGTTTGCAGTACAAAGGAGATTTGCTTTGGTTCGCGCTGTAATAAAGATTTATCCCCATTTTAACCGCCCAGTCGCTTTTCGTCGGTACGGCTTCTTCGTCTTCTAGTGCAGATTTTATTTGTCTTTTGTACTGCTCTGACGAGTCTCTGAAGTTGAACTCTTTCCAGTGGTATATCATTCCTAAATCTCGAGCCATTCGTTTCGCTTCCGCTTCTATTTTTGGATATTCTGCATTTTATTCATCGAGGGACTTATTTGTGAGAATTAAGTTTTCAGGGACTAATTTGCGAAAAAATTGAAATAATAATAATAACCTGGATGGCATAAGAGGATAATATCAGCACCGCCAATTTTCTGAAGCTCTCTCCAGACCTTCAAAGCGTGTTCGAGACAAAACACGTGTTTTCTAGAAGAATCCTTCTCAAAGCTCAAAATGCTGGGATCCACATCCTCTCCAGTTAAATGCTCTCCAGTGAATCGTCCAGTGATATTTTCGTTCAGTACTTCTTCCTCCGAATCGGAGACGCTATAAGCCGAAGCCAAAAGCTCCAGCGCATTATTCTTTTGCGTTTCTTCCTCGCATCGATTCAAATTCGAATTATTCACAATATTATCCAAACCATTTCCTATCAAAATGAGACGAAAATAAGACAAAAATATTAAAGTAAATAATTAAATTAAATAACATTACGTGGATCTTGATCCCAAGAAGGCATGATGTCATCAACATCGCTAGAATCATCATTGCAACTTTTAGACCGATCATTAAAAAACCCACAATTCATACTCGTCATGAGAAATTTCGCGGCTTTTTCTCTCGGCGAAATAATAGCCACACAAGCAAAGCTCAAAATACCGCACATCACGCACGACAATAATCCTTCGTCCAACAAACCCGCCTCGATACCAAACCCTAATTTCGGGGATGTCATGCTGATGTGGTCGCCACCTCCGCGAGGGAGGATCATGCACGAGCCTCCTCGATCGATAAGCATGCTAATTAAATTATTATTTTGCATCATGCTTTCGACGAAGGTTTCTTTCACCATGGTTTCGACTTCGTTTTTCGCCTTGTGTTTTAATCGAGAACTTTTCGGCTCTGTTACTGGGTTTTTCGGTGCCCTGTAATGAGTAGTTTAGTAGGTGGTAAACAGATTGTTTTGTGGTGGTAAGCGGAATGAATACCTTGGCCATGAAGAGAGAGCAAGAGAGTAAAGGAGTTGGTAATGAGAGACCATTGGTGGAGTATTTGTCGAAGCTCGTCGAATCGCTGCGTCTTTGGCCACTCGTAACCAGCCAGGTGTCGCGACATTAGCAGCCTCCGCACAATTAAACCCTAAAAATAATTATAGTTAAATATATAATTATATTAAAATTAGTTTAAAAAATTAAGTAATTACCATGGCTGAAGCCTGAATGATAAGCTCCGGGAAAAGTGACTACAAACTCGCCAGCATTCTGCACCAATCTGGTTTACGAAAATTCGAAATTTAAATTTCAAAATTTTAAAATTTCAGAAATTCAAATTTTAGAAAACCTGCAGCAAGGAATTCCAGCAGCGAGGAGTACTTCAGGAGACATGACTGTAGTCTTTTCGCCCAACATAGTAAAAGTCACTGCAATTCAAAATATAAAAATATTAAATTATAAACTTATTAGCGATATATTAATTCCGTGAAAATAAATGAAATAAAAAGCGGACCAATAGGATTGACTTCTTCGCCATAGCCATGAACTCTAATGGCATCTTCGAAAGCGAGTCTCGCATCTCGAGGCACGCCATACCAAGTTTTACCCGCACCGAAATGCAAATAATTCATGCTGTGCAAATCGTGGTCCTCGACGTGCCATGCGAACCAGCTGTACATCATCGCCACGTAGACCATTGGTGATGTCACTCCTGGTATTTCCTCCTTCATAAATCGTAACAGAGATCCTCTCGCTCTCGAAACTCCTCTCATGTTCCATGCCGTTTCTGCCACGTTCCTCACTTCTCCTTCTTGTTCGTCTTCGATGATTTTTTGTTCGTTGTAGTTCTCATGGTGTTTCTCAAATCCTGAACCAGGCATGTCATTGGCGTACTCGATAGTAAATGGCTTGTCGGCACAAGATCGCCAGAATAGAGTTTCCACTTCGAGAGAGGAGAGAGATTTTTTAGTGGTACTGACTCTGCGGAGCTGAGATTTCTCGAATTGACGCACTTTTTCTTCAAATTGGGGCAAAGTGTACCTTTCACCGCTTTGCCAGACTGAACGTTGTACAGGGCGGGGCCGGCGAGGGCAGAGTCCAACCTGCTGTTTACGGGTTGCGAAGGTGGGAAGGGAACAGTCCGGATCCGAACCTGAGGACCCGGTAATGGAAGCAAAGGAACGGGTTAAGTTGGTTAAAGCTGAGTTCTTTGAAGGAGGAGGGAGTGGCGGAATGATTTTGCATATGCCGTATTGTGAAGCTTCCTTTTCGATTTTGAGGATGAACGTGATTGGGTCTAGAAATTCAGCAAGGGTTGGGCGGTACTCTGGTGCTACGGGTAGAGTTTTGAGCCACGGCGGCGGTTCTAAGTGTACCTGCGGCGGTTCGGCCGCCATTGCCGACTGATTGAACCAATTATGAGTTCAATTAGCTTCTCGCATTGAGGTGAAAGCAGGGGAAAACAGAGGTGGAAGAAACCAAAAAAGATTCTAGCTTTACAGTTCCAATTTGATATAAAAAATTACCCTTTCTTGGTTAAAGACGGATCGGCATTTCTCGTCCTTTCTTTTCTTCCCCTCTTGGCCCAATCTGCTTCTCGTTCTTTGCGAAGTAAAATAAAGGAGAGAAGCAGAAGAGAGAGAGTGCGAGTGGGAGAGGAGAGGCCGAGGGCAGAGAGAGTGAGAGCGGCGTATTTTACTACTTTATGTTGGGGACAGAGCATATGTTGTTCGCTTTCTTGCCTGCACCCGGTCTATAAATACTTTTGGTAAAAAAGTTTGACATTAAGTAATAAAATATAAATAATTATATAAAACAATTATATTTGTATCACCCGGTCTATGAGTATCTCGAAAATATTTCCGATCATTCAAAACTTATCTAAAAACTGTCGTTTAGTGAATATAATATTTGTATTTGTATTACGATATTAATCTTTGCAATCAAACAAGCTCATTTGACTACAATCTTTTTATGCATATCAACCAACATGTATACGAAATCCGGTTCGACGGAACATTTTCTTAACGAACATGAATACAATAATATAATATTTTTTCGATAAATATTTTTATTATAATAATATTTCTCCACTGTTAATTTTTTTTTATCTTATAGGTTATGTGCGAAGTAAGTTCTAAACGCGCAATAAGCCAAAAAAATAATATGTAATTGACACGTTGATAATTAATATAATAATTAAGATAGTTTGTTTTTACATAAATGCATGAATATTTAAATAATAGTTAACATATAATTAGTAAAACAATTAAGATATATTATATTACTTTATACATTAAAAGTATATCAATTTGTATTCATTATATCTATTTTGTCGAACTACTTATATGCTATTTTTATATTAAATATATATATTAATTAATATTTTATTATTTTAATTACTTGTTATTAATTTTATTAACTAAATTTTAATCATATTTTAAAAAATAGCGCTTTTAGTTCGGTTCAGTAGACCGTGGGTCTCTAAAATCCAATGTGATATGTTCAAATCATGCAGTGCGTGATTCCAATCTTCTTGTTTTGAGGATGAGGCCGTGGTCTGAAAATGTGACCGTTCCTCAATTTTAGGGATAAATTTTCGCTATTTTTTCGACGTAAATCATAAATTCTTAAATTGGATTAAACTAGTCCCATTTTTTCAATGTATAAAGATCTATGAATAAAGATGTTGTAATATAACATTAGGGGATTACCAAACATTATTATTTATTTATTTAATCATATTTTGAAATTTTAAAAAAATATCATGGGATTTGCTAAAAAATATATAAAGTAGAGGATATTTTCATCATAAAAATATTTAACCATATTTAAAAAGGTAGAGATATTTTCATCATAAAAATATTTAAAAAAATATCATGGGATTTGTTAGCGAGGGTATCTTAAAACAAAATTACTCGGAGATTGTTTGGGAAGTGAAAATTCGGAGCAGAACCAAATCCTAAAAACCTGTTCCAATGAACTATATATTCAAAACAACTACTCGAATAGAGAAATTTAATTATGAAGTATTTTCTCTTTACTGAACAAATAAACATAATTGTCTTCGGGTATTGGATCATCCCGGTGAAACATCTCGTCAATACAACAACTCAAATTTATTATTTTTTTTCCTCGTCTAATCTCTTCCCCGATCGGATAGTTGAAAGCTTACGGTCACTTAACCTCTATTCCCTCTTGCTTTTGTTTAAGCACCTCGATCTTTCTCTTTGTTCTAATTTTTATTTTGCAATGTGATTTAGTTATTTAACTGGACTTGAATTGACTTCATTACTTTTTATTTCGATAAGTTTGAACCATCTATACAAGACGGAGATATTAACCATCTTAAGTTTGAACCATGTATTATTGTCAAATTGATTTGATTGTTGAAGTTGATCTTAAGTTTCAACAAATAATGTATGATTATAAAAGACGGAGATATTAACTATCAGAGAAGTTGAAGATGTTTTTTTGCAATTTTTGAAACTTAAGATGGACAATTGCCAATGAATGGGCACTGGTTATAGTTTTGAATTCAAAATTGCCGAAGCTCAATGATAAAGATTTGACAATAATAAAATATCAACTTTGAGGAGTTTGCATACTTGGCTTTTTGGTCGGGAATGGTATCTATTCATCCGACTGGAAAATTTTGAACTCGCAACCTCTTTGAAGCTTAGGTGGGTGCCTAACCACTTGAGTTAACAAGATTGGACGATGTACGTAATTATTACATGACTTCTACGATACATGTTGTTTTGAAATTTTAATTTTTTGGCATCTATGCTAATTCAGTTATTAATGAACAAGAATTCTTTGAATCACCAAAAAATTATAAGTAGTTTTATATTCAAAATAACATAATTCAATAATTTTTCAAACAAACCAATCATAAAATTATATTTTCAATATCATGTTTTTCAAATATAAAAGAAACTATAAAATTATTTCATTCATAATCATTTCTTCCTCTACCTTGTAATTCGGTTTTATTTTTTAATTTCAGCAAGTCCTAACTTTTTTTACGAGTATAAAATGTTATGTTTTTTTTAGAGATTTTTTTTTTTCACGCTAATGAATTGACCTCCAAATGACCGCCAATGCATTTGGAATGCACTCAAATGCATGCATTTCGCGCTGATCTCGGTGTCCGCTTCCCTTTCGTCTTCTACTATGTGAAGTGCGTTTGGAGTGCGTTAAACCGGCGTGCTGGAGCAAATCTTTTTTTATATTCATAAAAGTTAAGGTATTTTTTTGAAAATACCTTTTCTTTTTAGTTACTTATGAATGAGGGATTCGGTACACCGGGTCTAGTTAAATAAATTGCGTTGGTAGAGGGGGCTGGAAATGGAGCCGTTACCGCTAGTAAATATCATCAATGCCCTTCCGGTGGGCTCCTGTGAGGCCGTGCCGCCATCCTGAATGCATGTTATCTTTTTTCATTACACTGACATGTGGGTCCATATTATCATAAAGCATACGGGTCCGGAGTTAGTTCTATTATCAGAGTGATCAATAAGTAATTCAACCCGGCCTGTTAAAACCGCTTATTCGGCCCATGGGCTTTTCAACTAAGTATATTAAGGGATGCATCTGCCCGTGATTCCCTCCAGATTCGTATCGTGCTTTTCCGATTTTGCCCCTGTCCGTAGTAAGTAAACCTGTGTATTTCGCAATGGTACGTTTGCAAATACTATGAACTCTGAGTGCTTTTTATTATGGAGTTTCACTTCAATGATGGACTTGTACTTGCGTCTTCTTCTTGATCATTGGCCCCTTGACCTGAGAGAGGGAGGAATAAGCTGAGAAGAAGGATTGAGTGGTAATGGCGTCATGGAATTCAGTTTACTGGGAAATCACGTATAACGTTCTTGGATGGATCGCGTTTTTTGCTTGGTCTTTCAGCTTCTATCCTCAAGTTATCCTCAATTACCGCCGGAAAAGGTACCAATTGTCAATTTGAGGGTTATCAGTTCAATCTAGGCGCAATTGAGGCTCTGTATTGATTAATTTGCTTTTAATTCACTGTATTTTTGGCATCTATGCCCGTTTAATTGACAAATCTTACCTATATTTTGTCTGATCGATTTGATTCTTGAATGTGTATTGTAGTGTGGTTGGATTAAACTTTGACTTTTTGGTGCTGAACATGACAAAGCACTCTTCATATCTTATATACAACGCTGCTATGTTCTTCAGTCCTGCAATCCAAAAGCAATACCATGAAAAGTACGGTTATGATCAGGTTAGACTTACTAATTGTGCATATTTGTCGGTTTTTTCAATTGTAACTCGATATAATTGAATTCAAAAATAATTTTGCTGAAATTGCAGTTGATTCCAGTTGCGGCCAGTGACGTCGCATTCTCCGTTCATGCCGTTGCTCTAACTGCTTTTACCTTATTTCAAGTATCCATCTACGAAGTGAGTAAATAATAAATATTGTTGGTAATTTTAGGAATACCTGTGGAAAATCTCAAAATATCATGTACACCCTTACAAAATTAGAAATATCATCGACGACCTTACAAAACATAAAAACGTCATCTATACTCCCAAGACGGGTACTTTAGACATTTGTTTGAAAAATTAGGAAAGGAAGGCTAGTCATGACATTACTTACTTTTGTAGGGGTACAAGTGATATTTTGAGGTTTTGTAGAGGTTCACGTGAAATTCCACCATTTTAGTATAGTAAACTGAAATATTAAAATTTTATTGTACTTACCGTTTGTTTTCTCATAACTCGCGAAAAGTACAGCGTGGAACTCAGAAAATATCTAAACCCACAATTGGAATTACCGCAGTTGTTTTGGCTGCAATTGGGGTTATTCTTATCATAGCCTGTCCTCATCATTCTTGGCTCTGGCTGATCTCTATGTTCAAGTACTTTTTTTCTCTTATACTCATTAAATATCACATATACCCCTCCAAAATGTGAAATATCACGAATACCCCCTACACGGTAGTTTGCGGATATGCTTCATATTTTCTATGTTTTGCAGAAGTATCCATGATATTTCTAATTTTGCAGGGACCTCCATGATAAATTATGTAATAAAATCCTAAATTTGTTATTTCAGCACAATACAAGTAATAATGACAGCAATAAAGTATATTCCTCAGGTACTAATCAAGCTCCTATCTTAATTTAAAATAGCACTTTAATTAAAATTAGCTGACAAAACAAAACTAATGACGAGTTTGCCCTTTTGAAATAATTATAGGTGGTGATGAACTTCAATAGGAAGAGCACGGTAGGATGGAGCATAGGCAATATCTTACTTGACATAACTGGAGGCATCCTGAACTTCGTTCAATTGGGCGTCCAATCTATTGACCAAAGTATTCTACCTTTCATATCCTTCAAATATATTTTTTTGTTACTAATATTTGTATATATATACTCGTGCAGATTCTCTTGTGAATTTCTATGGGAATATCGGCAAAACACTTCTTTCACTGGTAAATTTAAATCGCGATTTTGCCCTTGCTTTGCATTAATTTTCCTCATTGTTTAATTATTCGAGTTGAATGGATTTGCAGGAAGTAGTATTCTTTGATCTTATATTTATAGTACAACATTATGTACTCTACCCGGAGAGGAGGGACAGGGGCAAAGCCGTAATTGTGTCCGAGCAAGTCGAACCTCTCATTGGATCGTCAGACAAGCCTGAATCCGCACAAGTGTGAGTTTTCTTTAACCTGCTATCATATCCATATTTGATAGAAAAGGGGTATAATTTGTTTTTATTTGTTTTTCCTTCTTAGTCGTAATTGTATTTGTGAATTGTGAAAATATATATTGTGATTCTATAAAGTAACAATTGGATCCTTATCCATAATATTCTAGCAGATACTATTTTTCTTCAATATATTTATTAATATGACGTGCAAACTTGTACTTGTTCTATATAATATATATTTTTCGCCTTGCCCTCCAAGAAACCATTCTAATATAAATGTTTAACCTAATTGAGAAGCTAAACACAAAAACCAAATTGTATTCATTTCCTTTTCCCCAAACTTGTTAAAATGAGAAGAGAAGGGAGACAACATGGAATGGTGACTTTTTACAATATCATTCTCACTTCTACGAGTCGTCTCGAGAATGTAGTGAACAAGTTCGAAACTCTACCAACAACAAAGTCGAGCACCAAAGTCTCCTCCAAACCGACAAACCACTCGCGATACACGAGCCGGTGTAAACGACCCAGATGCCAAGGCTGTCATGATCGCCCTGTTTGCAGAGCTCAAAAGAAAACTAAGAAGTCATATAAGAATCGAAATTACGACGTAACATTAAATCCTTTGCTTATTTCATACGAGGTGGTTGGACCGGGACGTGGAATGCGTGAGGTTCGGTTAGATTGGCAATCGGCTAGTTGGTTGCTTGATGACTTGACGAGTCGTGTATATGATGAGTTTGATCTTGCTTATGAGTGGTTTTACGAGTCGAGTGACAGGTTTGGCATAGTTGAGGACGAAAGAGGAATTGGATTAGAAGATGAAATTGCGGATCAGGGTGATATGGCTTTTGTTTTTGTTGAATTTGTGAGGGAGTTGGAAGATGAAGAGGAAGATTGGTGTCTTGTTGGTACTAACGGGTTTTAACATGGACTATAATAGGCCATCATGGCCCCCGAAATCGAAGAATATACACAATTTAGCGGGGAGTTCTACCTTGTGCTCCTTTTGTTTTATGGTATATTTTTAATTGGATGAATAAGAGTAAAAAATTAATCGCAACGCAAGGATCCTCATTACATCTACCATATTTTTTTTTGATGAAGTTTATTCTACACACCAATTTAAGGTTAAAATTATGGAGTCGTTGATCTCATCGCCTATCTTTATTTTTCTCATTTTCCATTAACAAACAGTGTTCTTCGTGATACGATTGATATCACAAAGCAAAGAATGAGAATGTAATGATTCTAATTTGATATAGCAAAACTTATTTTTCTATCGTTGTAGAAGAGAAAAAAGAGATATCAATACTTGATTAAAAGACTGTCAATGATTCCATGATTTCATAGTCCAGTTGGTTCAGTGTCCGACACAATAAAATTATGTGTTGAAGAAGTTATAAATTCGAATCTCATCGATATCAATGTAAAAACAGAAACATATAATCATCACAATTAATGGTATATGATTATCTTAAAAAAAATACTCGATTAAAAGACCCGGAGGAGAGAAGAAATATTTTAAGCTATTTGGAAGTTATGTTTGAAGTTCCGGAACAGTCTTTTCGGGGGAACCAACTAGAGCCTCAAATGTGAGAACAACACGTGACATATCGATTTTTTCAATTTTAACCGTATTTAATCGTATTTGTGCACTCCAAACAATTCAATATATCTTGCTCGGATGCCAGCCAGCCGCAAGATATAAATTTGTATACAAAATGTATATATCTAGTCCAATTTTTTTATACAAAATGTTTTCGCGCAAAAATACTATATTTTAAAAAATTTATCACATATGGATATCAAGGTATATCATACATATAAAAAAAATACAATATATATATATATATATATATATATATATATATATATATATATATATATATATATATATATATATATATATATATATATATATATATATATATATAAGGGATGCTAAACTAATTAATTAAGTACCAACATTTTGGTATTTAATGTTTTTTCACCATTGGATTTGCATTGATATTTGTGTTTTTCCATGATGATCATGAAAGTTTGTGTACATCATTAAATGCACAAATCTCAATACAAATCCAATGGTGCAAAAACGTTAAGTACCAAAATATCGGTACTTAATTAAGTAGTTTAGCCTCCCTATATATATATTAACAAACAAAAAGCGATATATGTAAAAAAAATACAACATGTATTTTATTTAAAAAATGTATATCACGTTGGCTCAAGATGACTTAAATTAACTATCATATTTGTTTAAAAAAGATCAAATTAATGCCTAAAACATATGCCTAAAACATATTAAATACTCAATTTTCATCCTTCTTTTTTTTTCTTAAAAAAACTGCGTAATTGAAGATTAACACACAAAAAAAATCCATTTTTTAATAAAAAAATTCACAAAAATACAAAATGTCAAGTCTAAAAACCTTAAAAAAAACAATTAACGTATTTTTTTAAATAATGCCAAAATTGATGTCTTCAACGAGCAAAATTTTCAATTTTCAATTTTCATTTTTTCCTCAAAAAACTCCGTAATAAAATACTAACACGTGCAAATTCACTTTTTTTTGCAAAAAAATTTCATAAATGCAAAATATGACGTTGAAAACGTTAATTGTCATACCTTTCGGGAAATACCAAAATTTATATCTAAAACGAGCAAAATACTCAATTCTCATGTTTTTCTAAAAACATGCGAGTTTCATTTTTTTCAATTTTTTTACAAAAATACAAGAAGTGAAGTCCAACACCTACATAAAGTCATTTATCTCATTTTTCTAAAAGTTGTCAAATTCAATGTCCAAATAGAGCAAAATACTCAATTTAATGTTTTCCTCAAAAAAACTTGTAATTTAAGACTAACACAATTAAATTTCAATTTTTTTCAAATATTTCGCTGAAAAGCAAAAATTATAGTCTTAACACCTTCCAGAAAATCAATTATCTTATCTTTATATAAAATGCCAAATTAATATCTAAAACGAGAAAAATACTACATTTTCTTTATTTTCAATAAACTGTGTATTTGAAAATTAACATATTCAAATTTTTATTTTTTCAAAACTATTGGAAAAGTACAAAAACTGAAGCCTAACGCCTTAAAAAAATCAATTGTCATATTTTTCAAAAAAATACCAAAATGATTGCCTAAAACGAGAGAAATACTCAATTTTTCATATTTTCCTAAAAAAATTCTACAATTGAAGACTTACACATGCAATTTTCTTTTTATTAAAAATATTTGCAAAAATAAAAAAAGTAAAGTCCAACACCCGAAAAAAATCAGTTATCATGTTTTTTTTTAAATACCAAATTGAAATCTAACATGAGAAAAATACTGTATTTTCATTTTTCTCTCAAAAAACCCCGTAATAGTAGACTAGCACATGCAAATTTTAATTTTTTTCAAAAATTCTCATGAATGCAAAAACTGAAGTCTAACATCTACAAGAAATTCAATTATCATATTTTTATAAAATATGCCAAAATGGATATCTAAAACGAACCAAAAACTCAATTTTAATGTTTTTCTCAAAAAATCTTTAATTGAAGACTAACACTAGAAAATTTCAATTTTTTTTCAAATATTTCGCAAAAATGAAAAATTCAAAAATGTGATATCGATCACCTTAAAAAAATCAATTATCATTTTTTTTAAAAAAACTCCGTAATTGAAGACTAACACAATCAAAGTTTTATTTTTTTCACAAAGTTACAAAAATACAAAAAGTGAAGTTTAACACTTTAAAAAAAATCAATTGTTCAATTTTCTAAAAATTACCAAAATTGAAGTTTAACTCAAGCAAAAGAATTAATTTTGATTTTTTTCTCAAAAAAACACTATTTTCATATTTTTTTTTCTTAAAAGATACCGTAATTGAAGACTAATGCATGCAAATTTCTATATTTTTAAAAAAATTCGGAAAAATGCAAAAAATTAACGTAGACTAACATCTTAAAAAAAATTAATTATCATATTTTTCTAGATGAATGTCTAAAACGAGGAAAATACTCAATTCTCATGTTTTTCTTAAAAAATACCAAAATTTAAGACTAACACATGCGTTTAATTTTTTCAATTATTTACAAAAAAATGCAAAAATTAAATTCCAACATCTGAAAAAAAATTATTTATCTAATTTTTCTAAAAGATGCCAAATTGAATGTCTAAAACGAGTAAAATACTTATTTTTATGTTTTCCCCAAATAACTCCGTATGAGAAGTGATGAATCCCAGAAAACCGAAACTGGATGATAAAACTTGAAGCACCGCCAACAAATCCGTACACACAAAATAATATATGCAACGAAAAATAATAAAATACATTGGACTTGAGTATTATTTTTAAGAATAAAATTAGATATTCCTCTCATAGTTAATTTATTAATTCGTTGTTAAATCATACATTAAAATAATCATATCATAAATTATGATACTAAATTATAATTTAATGTTTATAAATTAAAATTTAAAAATCCTGTCATATCATGTCATGACATCGAAATTTTGAAGAGAGACTTGATTTAAAAATCAATACCATCTCATCAATTTTCCCAAGAAGAGTTGTTGAGAATGTGCATCGCTGCTTTAGTTTTATCAGTAGTCTAGTAATGCCATGACCGTATGACTGGAACTTGACAAGGATAATGATATTGACAGAAAAAATAAATATTAGATACTGGAAATTTTATTCAAATTTGACTTTAATTAAAAATAAAATTATCATTTTAAATTTAAATTTCTTGTTTCCAATCATATTATTTTTTGTCAATTTTATTATCCACACGACAATTGGTTGCAATAATTTTTTTGTATGGAATTGATGAGGATGACCCAGGGATTCACATTCACCTTGGAAAGGCCGAATATTTCTCTTTTAATGCATTACCACACGTTAATTTTTAGCAACCACTGTATCTTTTTGTGCCTCACGTTTATTTTTGGGGAATTCTTCAAAAATCCCCCAACTTTTCTGCAATTTCTGAAAAACCCCCGTACTTTTAAAAAAATCCCTACATTTTTTTGATTCTCTAAAAAACCACCTATATTTTTTGCTTCTTCCAAAACCCCCTAATTTTTTTAGATTCCCTCAAAAACCCCCTATCTTTTTGTTATATTTTTTTAAAAATGACCATTATACCCTCATAATTGTATTTTATATATTTTTATAATTTTATAAATAATAAATACATATTAAACTATTCTCAAAAAATAAAAAAATGTTAAAAATAAATAATACATGATATTAAAATATTATAATATATAATACATAAATATTAAAATATTATAATAAATAATATATTGATATTAAAATATCATTTTCAACAATTATTAATATTTTAAGTAATACATAGGTATTAAAATATATTAAAATATTAATAATTGTTGAAAATGATATTTTAATATCAATATATTATTTATTATAATATTTTAATTTCAATATATTATTTATTAAAGGAAAAAGTCTGATTTTGCCCCCCAACAATTACCAAAATGTTCAAGTTGCCCCCTCACTTTTTTTTTGCGCGTTTTTGCCCCCTAAACTTGTTTAATTTGTTCGTTTTGCCCCCTTCCGTCAAATAATGAAGCCCCCCCAGTTACTTGACGTTATATCCGTTAACTGCAGCGTTAGACCCGTTACTTAACCCCTCTCTCACTGCAGTCTCTCTCTCTCTCTCTCTCTCTCTCTCTCTCTCTCTCTCTCTCTCTCTCTCTCTCTCTCTCTCTCTCTCTCGCAGCACTCCAGCAGCAAAATCGTCAAGCCTCCCTGCTCTCTCTTGCGTCGCGTCTGATCCAGCTCCGCTGAAATTGAAACCCTAAATCTGAAATTGAAATTGAAATCTGAAATTGAAGTTTAAATTGAAACCCTAAATCGCGAGAGACCAGGAGAGAGAGAGAACAGGACAGCGAGACCAGGAGAGAGAGAGAGAGAGAGAGAGAGAGAGAGAGAGACCAGGAGAGCGAGAGAGAGAGAGAGAGAGAGAGACCAGGAGAGCGAGAGAGAGAGAGAGACTGACCTGGCTGGAGCGGAGCGGAGCACGGCGCGAGAGAGAGAGACGCAGCGCGAGCGATTTGAAGAGAGAGACGCTGCAGTGAGTAAAGAGAGGGGTTAAGTAACGGGTCGGCTCGGCTTAATGGGTCGGGTTAACGGATCTAACGGTCAAGTAACTAGGGGGGGGGGGGGGGGGGAGGGATCTATTATTTGACGGAAGGGGGCAAAACGAACAAATTAAACAAGTTTAGGGGGCAAAAACGCGCAAAAATAAAGTGAGGGGGCAACTTGAACATTTTGGTAATTGTTGGGGGGCAAAATCAGACTTTTTCCTTTATTAAAATATATCAAAATATCAATATATTATTTATTATAATATATTAAAATATTAATAATTGTTGACAATGATATTTTCTATAAAATATATTATTTTAAGTAATACATAGGTATTAAAATAATACATAGGTATTAAAATATTAATAATTGTTGAAAATGATATTTTAATATCAATATATTATTTATGATAATATTTTAATATTTATGTATTATTTATTATAATATTTTAATATCATGTATTATTTATTTTTAACATTTTTTTATTTTTTGAGAATAGTTTAATATGTATTTATTATTTATTAAATTATAGAAATAGATGCTTTTTAACTATGAAGCATTAGAGGGATGGGAAAGCTACGAGCTGTGAAGGAGAGTAATGGCGAGTGGTTTAGAATGGAGAAGAAAGACATCCACGCGATGCCTTTTACTCCCTTCACCCCTATAAAGCAAGCCCCCATTCGAGACCCCATACTTTCAGCACCCCCTACAACCACACACACCAACAAACACTCCCTCCAGAGCAGTATGGCACCCCCACGCCCCAACAAAGGAGAAAAAAGAGCTGATAACAACGACAATGAGGACCACTTCAGCCGTAGGCCTGGCAAGGAACCTATGGTCTACCAGCCTAAGGAAAAGACACGTCAAACTGGACCAAAGCTTCTTGCCGCCTCCATGGCGGCAGCCAATACCAACACCGCCAGACCAGCCGGCGACAACATTGACCATCGCCGCCCATTGGCTAGAGAAACGCCCATCATCACTCTCCCAGCCCATAACCCTCATCGTCAGATACCCCCCCAGCCCATCATCGCCAAGCAACCACAACCTCCACCATGCAAGCCCTCATATGCGTCCAAGGTGAGATCCGGCAACAAACGTAAAGGAAACCACCACAAAACCCAACCACGTTCACTGCCCAAACCAAGGCTGACCTGGCCTCCTTCCCCAGATGACCCGGCCTGGTTTGGTCTGTGCCATCGTTGCCTCGAAGAGGGTCATCAAATGGAGGATTGCAAAAACAAATTTGCTTGTGTCAAATGCAGACAATCGGGTCACACTGCCAAATATTGCAATAAAACAGTAAAACCGCCTACTATTCCGAACAAGGTAATTATCCCGAACACCATGGAACCGAGAGGCCAAGTAGGGGCCGACTACATGCCCCAAAACAGGCCGGTTAATCCAATCCTCTACATTCGCCAGTCCGAGCGGCACTTTCAGGAGACTAGCCGAATCCGTAAGCATGGAATCGTTATTGATGCCCGATGTGTCCCCCACCATTCCCGTTATGCGATCAACGTCCTAATGACCAACTGTCACCCATGGCAGGAGGATTTCCAGCTAGTCTATTGGGGTAACTCTGAAGGAAATACAGTTTCAGGATCAACCGTAAAAGTGTACACAAGGATAAACGAATGTAGTCGTACATTCGTAGCCATATCTTTCTGTAGGAAAATCCGATTTGAATGGTTCAAATTGGGTAAGATAGATAATTAGATTATCTATAACCTTCATGTAGAAATATATTTCATATGAACGAAGTATAAGTGTCGTTTCTGTGAAATACCGAAAGGGTGCAACAGTATGACATACAGTTAGTAAAACAGTCATAACTTTTGCATACGAACTCCAATTGGGCTGGGCCAAATTGGGTCGTGTAGATAATAAGATTATCTACAACTTTCGTGTTGGTTGAGTTTCTGTCAGAGAAATTTATCAATTTCGTCTGGACAGAATACTGACCAGGTTCATGCAGTTTTCTGTGTGAGAGGGTGTATATTGGATATACATGCCTTTTGGCTAATCCTGATCCTATTATATATAAATAGGATTTTCTCTCTCATCTTAACCAAGCAATTCATTCAGAATTATCCAGAAAATTGTGAGACAAATTTCTAGAGAGTGAAAAGGTGTAAAAGAGAGAAACCGTGAAAAGGTGTTTTACGGTTTAGAGAATCAATTCGATTAAGCAAGTTCACCGGTGCATCGTCTAGGCAGGTGCATCCGTGACCGACGTCTTGCGATTCAAGGTGGATACACGTAGAGGAGCAACAACTGAGGCTCTCACGATTGTGATCGATTCGGACGAGTAGATTGAGTCGGAGACGAAATCAAGCGAATCGGCGAAGTCAACGAGCGGTGAAAGACGCGTGGTGTGGGACGCGCGTATTGTCACCAACGTGACAAGAGAAAGAAGGCAGGGATGAACCCTTCGTGTGCAATCAATTTTGCACCGGTAAAGATCTAACCTTCTATTTGCATCGTACCCTCGAAGTCGTGGCGTGATCTCGGGAATCGGGGAATCGGACCGGGCCTACATATCCGCTGCGCGGGCCCGGGGCCGGGGATATTCCCCTACAGTGGTATCAGAGCGATCGCCATCGATTCGAGGGTCGAATCATAGTCGTATATTAGATATACGCACGGGTTATCAAAGTTCGTACCCGTTTGCATGATGTTACATATTTAGAATGTCAAATTCCATTAAAATCACAAGTGAAATTCGCTAGAGATCGATCAATAGTTGATTGAGAGTATCTAGGAATAATCGTGAAAAGGTTTCATGATTGATCG
Source organism: Luzula sylvatica (assembly GCA_946800325.1). Lineage (NCBI taxonomy): Eukaryota > Viridiplantae > Streptophyta > Magnoliopsida > Poales > Juncaceae > Luzula > Luzula sylvatica. Next base: position 64,263,735 of record OX326959.1, on the reverse strand, counting down.
TTTTGGAAACGAGCGAAAACAGCAGTTCAAAAATCGCATAGTCCGTTATAACGGACTGCTCAGTATAGGATGCGGGGGTGTGAGGAGGACCGTGAAAACTGCATATTCCGTTGTAACGGACTTGGAGTCCGTTGTAACGGACCTTGTATCTGATACGAGGTTGCAGGGATGCCTAGGGTTTCTATTGGAGTCCGTTGTAACGGACTGGGTCCGTTGTAACGGAGCTCTACACAGTTTGTCCGTTGTAACGGACTGTATGTTGCGTTGTAACGGACTGGTCTCTGGAAATTTGGACGAAAGTTTGCAGAAAATAGCGTTGTAACGGACCTAGGTTGCGTTGTAACGGACATGTTTCTGGCAAAATTTGGCCAAACTCCGAAATAAATAGCGTTGTAACGGACTGGACTTCCGTTGTAACGGAGTGCCAAGTATACTGGAGGTCCGTTGTAACGGACTATGTTGCGTTACAACGGACTGGTTTCTGGTTGCTGATTTTGTTTTCGTGATAACTTTGGCTACACAACTTGGAATATTGAGTTCTTTATATCGATTTGATCGGCATCAATCATACTAGCATATAATTAGATAATTATTTAGAATAATTAGACTCCCAAATAAATACATATGCATTTATGAAAATCTTGTGATAGTGATATAATTGGATTATGTCACGGATTTAGAAACGTGCAATGGCATGATCCCTCATAATATTTAAGTCATGGAAATGCCTTCCATATTCACAACCACTATGATCGGTACTACGTCTCACATGGGTTAAGGCCAAAGCCGACATGGGTTATTGTAGTCATCGACGGGGTGGCAAGCGTTAAATAGGGACTGATAAGGGTTAAGGCCAAAGCCGACTTATTAGTAGTTTATTTGAACGATACGATGAGTATGGTTGTGACTTAACCGTTCTAGCCAGTAAGGGTTGAGGCCAAAGCCGACTTGATTGGAAGTTCGGGGCATATATAGGATGCACACACGGAACTGGGATTGTATTGGATACGATTCATCACCGAAATCCTATAAAGGTTCAAGAGTCGCATTGGATGCGATTGGATATAATCCTACCTAAATAGCGAGATCCCATTCGTCTGCCAAAGCAACTTATGGGAGGATCGTGATATATGGATCTTGAGTGTTATGGACTTGGAGTCCCGTATCGGTATGAGGGTTATCGATTCGATAAAATAACACTATCATATAATTATCATATAAGCATATAGATTAAGTACGCACGGTTAGGAATTAATCTTCATCATCCGTTTAGAATTATGTTTTCAAGCAACACCAAATATATCGATTAGATCGATATGATAGATGGCTTTTGGGTCGGAATTACCGTTATTAACCTTGATAGTCAAAGAATAGTTCTTAGACTTAAAGGAACGTGTTGGACACGGAAATGGTAGATTCGGGGCTCGAGGCTTTGGCTTTAGAGAAAGCCGGGTTCCATAAACTTAAGAAGGAATCGAACAATATTACGTGCCTTGTGGTGGCATGTATAGACGCAAATTTCTCAAAATTGTTTTGAGAATTCGGGTGTATATGAAAGTAAAACACAACGCTCATGAAATAGTTTCAAGAGCTAGAGCGCGTTGAATGAATCAATGCGGCTCAAAGAGTAAGTTAATTTTGAGACGCCTTATGGGTCTTTGATTAACACTCGTGTGTTGATGGTACGAGATTTGATGTTCGTGACCGAATATCATATGCATTCGATAGATAAGTCGATCCCGAAATTGCATATGATGCGATTTAAATTTGAATTGGAGATGCTCAGAGTTTCCGAGGAATCCAATGCATATAGATGCGTGGATGTCCTTGTAATTCAAAAGCGGGATCGAAAGAAATGTATGTCTAAGGGTATTTTGGGAAAATGTTTTCCAAAATGGAAAGTTCGGACAAGGAGTTGTCCAAACTAGTGACTCAAAGAATGGTGAAATCCGAGGAGGATTAAACCTAGAAGTTGATTGCTTCTTTTGGCATTGCCGTCTTGGCCATATAAACGAGATACGCGTATCTAGATTCCATGTGATGGAATGCTAGAATCATTCGAATTAGATTTGATTGATTAATGCAATACTTATTTATTAGGCAAAACGACAAATGGCATCATTCTCCAAAGTATTGGAGAAAGATCCAGCGAATTATGGGAAATTATATTTACATATGATGTTCCGATAAGTTCCGAGGCAAGAGGAGGCTATCGGTATTTTGTTAAGTTTATGGACGGTTAAAGTAGATATGAAAATATCTATTTAATACGTGCCGAAACAGAGACTTTTGAAAGATTCAAAGAGTTTCAAAAACGAAATACGAAATCAACTAAGCAAGAAAATCAAAGCTTTTCGATAGGATCGAGAAGGCGAGTATTTGAGCTAAACCTTTCGATAGGATCGAAGAGGCGATATTTGAGTTATGAATATTAATGATCATTTATGATTGTGGAATCGTTTCACGATTGCCTTTATTCGGAACATTGAGATGTGTCCGAAAAGAGGAAATGAACGCATGTTGGACATGGTTCGATAAATGATGAGTCAATAAGATCTCCCAAAAATGTTTTGGGGATACGCCCTTGAGACAGTGGCACTAATGAATGGTTGCATATAAGATATGAACCATAAACCTTCTAATCGGTACAAAAGACGCCATATGAGATATGGATCGGAATGGTTCCGAAGTTGTCACTTGTACAGATTTGAGGATGTGAGTGTATTTCGAAATTTGTTTCGGTTAAACTCAATCCCAAATCTGGAAATTGTTCGTTTATCCTTAAGGAAACTAAAGGGTATTAGTTAAAACGTCCCGACGAAAATGAGATTTTCGTGGCTCGAAGAGATGCCTTCTTGGAGGAGGACTAGATGCGCACAAGTTTGGAACTTGGTGCCATTTCTCTCTATACGGGCTAGTGGGAGTAGAATAAATCTCGAAAGAGTTCGTGATTTGAAAATGAACATTGTACCGAGTTATCGGATTTATGGTTCAAGGATACATGACCAAACTCTAGTAGTCACGAGTTATCGGATTTATGGTTGTTTATTGCGTGAGACGCAATAGTACAAGCCAAAAATGCCGAGGTCACAACCACTTCTAGCCAATACTCAGAAAATTTCATTTGATCCATGAAATTTTGTGAAAAGATGTGATCGTAGGTATTGGAAATGTTCCAATCCTGATGATGATTAACACTAGCGGGAACGTGCGGACCCGTTTACAAAACCGCTCTCTCTAGTCGCGCGTGACTGTCATGCGATGACTATGGGTATGGAGATACCTAGAGGAGGAAGAAGAGAGTAGAGTGTAGTTATCTAATACGATAGTCCTTGCAGGTTATGGGTATGGAGATACCCATAGGTAAACGTTGTATCACCCAAATACTTAGTCCATATGAATGCATCCCTTTTAAACTTTTGTTTACTTAAATTAATATGCATTCACCTTATATGAAAACTGTGTGCTGGGTTGTGTAATATGATTGTTACATGAACCTTGATTTGAACTTGTGTGGACGTCGACATGGTTGAGGACCATGTGCAGCGAAACCGTCACACTTAAAGTGTCATTTCTAAACATCCCTAGTCGCGGGTCAGTTTGCTTAAGAGACAAGCATTACTATTACAAGGGAATAGACTGAACGCGTACACTAGTACGTTTGCCGAGGAGATGATTATGTTTTGCTAATCATGGGACAAAGGAGTTTGTCGAATCGGGAACGTAGATATATGTTAGGTTACATGTATTGGATATGACCGAAGCCGCGAGACCATGACATGGTTTAGTCATTATAGATGGACTTGCGACGGATGGGGTTTTAGATTCTTCAAACTTGAGGGGATCATTGATTGCGTTTCGTGCGTAACACAATGCTTTGATATGATCTTACGCTCACCGTAACAGGGAGTTAAAAGGGTCATCATTGGGTATTGTCCGAAACACGGAATTCAATGTGAGTCTCCAAGATAGGAATTGTTTATTCCGAAAGGAAGAGATATCTCTTAGGCGCCGCTCGATGAGTCGATTAACGAAACCTGCGGCCGCAGTCAATGATATTAATGGTTAATATCGATTGAAATTTGTTAACTCAACTCGGAATCGGGGAATAAGTGTAGTTAATCAAATTATAAGGATGACTATTACCATGCCTTTTGATTAACGGATATCGCAAACAAGAGAACTAGTAACCGCTATTCGAGATAGGCACAATGATCACAATCATTATTCGTTTAACATGGGTAGCTATGATGGAGTGACTAGATCCCGCTCATGAGCTTGTAGGTATTGGAAACAACCTACTGCCATCGTTAAGTCGAACCTACATGGTCACACAACGAGTCGTACTAAGTCGGGCTTGATCATAAAATTGGCACATAGGATGTGCATAGCTTGGTATTTGATACGCGAGCTATATTCTCTAAAATCGTGCGTATTGGATATGCATGAGTACATTTTAGGTAGATCTGAAATTGAGTGGGAGACTGAAGGAAATACAGTTTCAGGATCAACCGTAAAAGTGTACACAAGGATAAACGAATGTAGTCGTACAGTCGTAGCCATATCTTTCTGTAGGAAAATCCGATTTGAATGGTTCAAATTGGGTAAGATAGATAATTAGATTATCTATAACCTTCATGTAGAAATATATCTCATATGAACGAAGTATAAGTGTCGTTTCTGTGAAATACCGAAAGGGTGCAACAGTATGACATACAGTTAGTAAAACAGTCATAACTTTTGCATACGAACTCCAATTGGGCTGGGCCAAATTGGGTCGTGTAGATAATAAGATTATCTACAACTTTCGTGTTGGTTGAGTTTCTGTCAGAGAAATTTATCAATTTCGTCTGGACAGAATACTGACCAGGTTCATGCAGTTTTCTGTGTGAGAGGGTGTATATTGGATATACATGCCTTTTGGCTAATCCTGATCCTATTATATATAAATAGGATTTTCTCTCTCATCTTAACCAAGCAATTCATTCAGAATTATCCAGAAAATTGTGAGACAAATTTCTAGAGAGTGAAAAGGTGTAAAAGAGAGAAACCGTGAAAAGGTGTTTTACGGTTTAGAGAATCAATTCGATTAAGCAAGTTCACCGGTGCATCGTCTAGGCAGGTGCATCCGTGACCGACGTCTTGCGATTCAAGGTGGATACACGTAGAGGAGCAACAACTGAGGCTCTCACGATTGTGATCGATTCGGACGAGTAGATTGAGTCGGAGACGAAATCAAGCGAATCGGCGAAGTCAACGAGCGGTGAAAGACGCGTGGTGTGGGACGCGCGTATTGTCACCAACGTGACAAGAGAAAGAAGGCAGGGATGAACCCTTCGTGTGCAATCAATTTTGCACCGGTAAAGATCTAACCTTCTATTTGCATCGTACCCTCGAAGTCGTGGCGTGATCTCGGGAATCGGGGAATCGGACCGGGCCTACATATCCGCTGCGCGGGCCCGGGGCCGGGGATATTCCCCTACAAACTCGAGATACCTAGCTATTCTGCCCCAATCCGTTGACAGAGAGGCCTTCCTTGCAAACCACACGGATCCGCTCACGAGAGCCGGCTTTGTTATCTTCCCATGGGACACCACCATTAATGGCAAGCCGGTGGAATTCCGTTACAGAGTCTGGATAAAGATTGCACATCTCCCTCCCCAGTTCTGGAACGCAACAGATATAGCAACAATCACCGGGTTCTTTGGAGCGATGATGTCTCATGATCCGATAGACTCAGTGGAACAAATCGAACTCCTATCGGTCTTGGTTGCCACTTCGGACTTAGCTCAAGTCCCGGAATCAATGATCCTTCGCTCCGCCGGACTTGACTACTACATCGAGATCATCGTTGCGAGCCACGATGTAGAGCCTCTGCTATTTCACATACCGGCCGATCCTACCCCCACTGCAGCGGTGTACGAACAAGCCATGTTTCTTGCCACATCGACAAACTCACCGGATTACTCACCCTCCCCTGAGCCCATGGGTGAACAAGAATGGTCAAGCGACTCCTCCGGCAACACAGCTGAGGCAGCTAATCAGAGCATCTTCAATGACCACATCCAAGTGGATGCGATATGGCTGCACAGCATCATCAACTCACTGCCGTCGCGGTTCCAAACCAACCTTCCTAAGAACGTAGCCGCCAGATTCCGCTGTAACAGGCCGGCGGAAGAAATGGACCCGTTGGGACTCCTACCGGACCGCGGCATTAACGCACACCCAGGTGCGCCACAATCCATCCATACAGCCGTAGAACTTTCTGGTCAGGGCCCAGCAGCATTTCAGACAGGGTACTCTGAGATTCCTGCAAATCAGAAGAATCAGAAGGAGAAGACGACGAAAAGGACATCTGAGAATTCTGGGATCCCGACTGCACAGGAGACAGCCCTTGCTCGTGCGAATATCTGCATAGACGCGGTTCTGAGACTGGAGGGTCCACCTGGTGAGTTTGCGCCAATCAGCCCGAATCTATCTGACCACGACTCACCGCTATCGGAGCATGAAAGCCAGGACTGTGAAGAACTTTATGAAGGTATAATTTCTTCTCCCCTAATGGTTATAACGGATCCGGACATAAGTGCACCAAACCCACTTATCCAATCCATTAGTCCACTTAAAATATTGGGCCCGGCGGGCCAAAATCCAGGAAGCCCATTCACACAACTCTCTCCTCTAACAATTAAAAATCCAACCATACATAAAACAAAGGAAAAAAAAATGATGATGGGCCGTGGTTTGTTTAAACCACACCATGTAAAATGAATCAGCCCAAACTTAATTAAGCCAACCTTAATTAAAACTGCCAGTAGAATGAGCAAAGTGGCTAAAGCAAATAAAAAATCCATAAACACAAAAATATCGAAACCAATGAATAATATAAAGGACTCTCTTCCAAACACATATGTCAAAACTAAAAGGGCTATCAAATCCATGGGTCTCATTAACTCACTGGACGAGGAAAAAATTACTCGCTCTAGTTTATCTTTGGAAGATATTACGAAAGTGGTTACCTGTTTAGGAATAAGCAAAGTAAAGGACCCTTCTATAATAATTGAAAACATAAACAATAACCCAACTCTGGCCATGATTCAACAGGACTTACACAATAAAAAGGGTTTACTTAACTCAACTCTAGTGGATCCATCTTGCTCTTCCAGGACAATTGTGACTAATAAACACGAAAAAATCATTGTAGATTTGGAGCTCAACCAAGAAGAGGAGGATGAGCAACTCATCGACTACGGTGAGGGGCTCGAGGATGGCGCTTTCTAGGAACCATGTCTTGACATGGCTTATTTCCAACTTTCTTATATGGACATTTAATCTAGTTTTTATGATGAGTAATGAACTTAAAATTATTTCTTGGAATGTTCGAGGATTAGGAAATACGCAAAAATGCAATGTAGTTAAGGAAAATATTAGATCCTCTCATGGAAACCTAGTATGTATCCAGGAAACTAAATGGAGTAATACTTCCTTCTTCGATTTTAAAAAAATCTGTCCTCAAAACTATAAACATTTCGTAGCTAAAAATGCCAACGGATCTAAAGGCGGACTCCTAACAGCATGGTCCGACAATTTCAAGGCATCCAATACCCAAATCCATGACTTCTCCATCTCGATCACCCTCACCACTAAGGAAGGTTTTCAATTTGTCTTAACAAATGTTTATGGTCCAACCTCACACGATCTCAAACGTCTTTTCTTAGAGGAATTAAGTCAAGCAAACCCAATCTCTATCCCATGGATTATAATTGGAGACTTTAACATGCTTAGATCACCTAATGACTCTAACGCAAAAAGTTACAACATGTCACAAATAACTCTTTTCAACAATTTCATCAACTCCAATCTATTAGAGGAATCAAACCTAACTGGTAGAAACTTCACATGGTCTAATAAAAGAAAGAACCCTACACTTTCACGATTAGACAGGGCTTTTCTTTCACATCATTTTATGCCGCTAAATCTTGTTTCCACCCTCTCATACCTACCAGTTACCACTTCGGACCATACCCCTATCATGCTCGCTTTAAGGAAACAAAACAAATCCAAAGCAATCAACAACAAATTAGAAATCTTTTGGCTACAACACGAAGAGGCCATCAACACTATCACCAAATATTGGTCCTCCACCTACAAAGGAAATTGTGTAGCCAAATCTTTCATTTCCAAGGTTTTCAACGTTAAAAAGGAACTTAGAATTTGGGCAAAAGATAAATTCGCATCGATCAACCCAAAGATGGAAGTGTGCAAATTTCTAATTACCCAACTGGATCTAGCTGAGGAAACAAGAATGCTCTCTAACGACGAAATTACACTTCGAATTTCGTTAAAAGAAGAAATATTCATTTTAGCCAACATCCTCGAAGAGAAATGGAAGCAACGTTCCGCTTGCACCTGGTTAAGGCTGGGAGACCAAAACACCGCCTATTTTCACGCCATTGCCTCGGCAAAACACAAAGGAAACCACATTGCCAAAATCACACACCTAAACAAAGACATTATCTCGACAGAGCACATCTTGATCCTTTTCACAAATTACTATAAAACCATCCTAGGAACGTCCCACAACCAAAGGGTCATCTATAATTTAGCCGATCTTTATCCGCAAAGGTCAATCTACCTTAACAATCTAATAGAAGTATTCACAGAAGAAGAAATCAAGAAAACTATCTTCAGTATCGCCAAAGGAAAAACGTCGGGACCGGATGGTCTCCCAATTGAATTTTTTCAGAAAAACTGGGAAACACTGAAACCGGATATAATGCTCATTTTGTCGCACTTCCAAAATCACACACTAAATATGAGCCTCATAAACACTGCGCAAATAACCCTCATCCCAAAATGCGAAGGAGCCCATACGCTTTCTGATTTTAGACCAATTAGCATTATCACATCCGTGGTAAAGATAATCTCCAAAACAATGGCTTTGAGATTACAACCTTTTCTCCCAGCCCTAATTGATAAAAAACAATCGGCTTTCATCCAAAAGAGGTCCATCATAGAGACATTTTTGGTAGTCCGAGAAATTCTTTCCAACTTTCATAAAAGGAAAATTCCGGCCATCATGTTAAAACTGGATTTCACGAAGGCATTCGACAACATCTCCTGGGACTTCTTACAACAGATACTACTGGTCCGAGGATTCCCGAACAAATGGATTACGTGGATCATGGCAATGCTAAAATCGTCCTCATCAACCATCAAAATCAACGGCATCCAAGGCAAATCATTCGTCCATATGAAAGGACTTCGACAAGGGGATCCCCTATCTCCCATGATTTTCAATCTTGTGGTAGATTCCATCCAATCAATTATCACAAACCTAAACCTACTACTGGACACCTCCTTTACTAGGGCACCAACGGCACTGCAATACGCTGATGATACTCTTATATTTATGGAAGCCTCACCGAGGAATTTGAAAATTGTTGCGTTGGCCCTTAAACTTTTCTCTGAAATCTCCGATCTTCACATCAACTGGGCAAAATCCAGTTTTGTCCCCATCGCGGTCCCGGATAGACACCACCAAATGATAGCGGATATACTGGGGTGTCAAAAGAAAAGTTTACCAATACATTATCTGGGCCTACCACTATCGATACGGAAACCCAACCGCATTATCTTCCAACCACTCCTCAATAAGATCCAAAATAAATTATCGCTTTGGAAAGGAAAACTCCTATCATTAGGAGGTCGATTAACCCTGGTCAAATCAGTCATGAATGCCCTTCCGGTACACTACATGCAAGCAATGACTTTGCCTAAATGGGTAGTTCACCAAATCGATAAAGCATGTAGAGGATTCCTATGGAAAGGTAAGGAAACATGCTCAGGAGGCCACTGCCTTATCAACTGGAACAAAGTAACTCTCCCCAAAATTCATGGAGGACTGGGGATTCTCCATACCCAGACCCAAAATAACTCCCTGCTGCTAAAATGGTTATGGAAACTACAAACCGAACCGGATGGACTATGGGCCAACACGGTCAACACTATCTATAACAAGAAGGAACCCAAAGATCTCCATGCCATCTCTAACAACTTCTCTTCCTACTTTATCAAGGACCTCATAAAACTACTCCCCTTCTATAGGGTCTCCACACACATAGAAAATAACGAACTTAGATGGAAATGGTCAGCAAATGGTACCTTCTCAGCGGCCTCGGCTTATAAGGTATGGCAGAATCCGGGCATCATTATCCAATGGAATGCAAAGCTGTGGAAAGCCAGAATTCCTAACAAAATTAAATTTTTCGCATGGTTGGCCCTCAATCAAAAATTATTGACAGCAGACAACCTTGCAAAGAGGGGATGGCCACATCCAGGGTCATGCCCCAACTGCTCAAACGGAACCCAAGAGGACTCTAAACACTTATTCATTGATTGCCAATTTGCTAGACAAGTTTGGGGCAAACTCTCGGCCGCATTAGGATTCAACATATCATACGAAATTTCACTGATCTCGATGTGGATCTCCAACAAGGAAAGATGCCCACCCATATACAGGAAGCTTTGGGATAAATACTTCATGGCGGGTATCTGGAACATCTGGAAAAGAAGAAACGCAGCTCTCTTCACCAACAAGAAACAACCCAGCTCGCTCACATGCCACAGAAGTATCTCGGATGCGTTGAGCTGGAAACTTATGGATTAGAAGGATGACATAGGATGGAAAAAGAAGAAGAAGAAACGGTACAAGATAGGCACACTTACTTTTAGGATTAGTTTTTCTGAAGCTCGAGTCAGCCAAACCCTAACAAGGCTCTTATTGTAACTCTGTAATATACTACTTCATATTAATAAAAATCCCGAGCAACGTTTTCTCGTTGCTCACTCAAAAAAAAATTATAGAAATATATAAAATAAAACTATGGGGATATAATGGTCATTTTTAAAAAACATAACAAAAAGATAGGGGGTTTTTAGGGAATCTAAAAAAGTTAGGGGGTTTTGGAAGAAGCAAAAAATATAAGGGATTTTTTAGGAAATCAAAAAAATGTAGGGGGTTTTCTAAAAATACAGGGATTTTTTCACAAATTGCAGAAAAGTTTGGGTTTTTTTTGAAGAATTCCACTTTATTTTTAGCAAGTAGTTGATTATTTTATACCCCACTCATTTGGCGATGTGCAGAGAGTAGAAAAAGAATCATAATTTCTCTCATATTCATATTTTCTTTCTTTCCTCTAGGCTTGTCCCAAACGGATGATGGACGGAGGAAATGTGGTGAGTGCAACGGTAGATCAGAATGCAGCCACCAAAGTGCAGAAGATCTTTAGGAGTCACCGTGCCAGGCGCCAGTTAGCCGACTCTACCCTCGCCGAAGCGTTCTGGTCTGTCCTTTTTCCCTTTTCCTATCCATATTCGTTTTTGCTGACATTGTTGGGATTTTAGAGTTTATTTGTTGTATTAATTTGGATGGAATATAGGAGATTTTAGATTGGGGATCAATAAAAAAATTCAATAAACAATTTCACTGAAGAATAGATGACCAGGAGAGAGAAGAATGTGATTTTAGATTGGAGATTCAAAAAAAAGTTTTTTTTTTAATTTCCCTTTTTTTTAATGAATTATAGATTATAGATAAAGATACAAAACATCAAAACATACACACATAATAATAATCAATAGATATAATTTTTGAGATAATAATATAGAGCAATGCTTTCATACACCCAAAAATTAAGTAACTTCTTTTGTGAATGCAATCCTAGCCATTCAATCTTATATGGGTATTTTGGGAATAAACCGGCTATTGCATAAACAAAAAGATTGGTTACGGTTTTTACTTTTACCTACTTTGTTTTCGAAATGACAGCCAATTAAGATAGTAGACATTAATACAGTAGACATTGGATATGTTGATATTATTATTATAATAAGGCTAGACCGGATATATTATATTTTCTAATTTTAATATTTGAACAAAATAGTAGACTTTAAGATAATTAATACAACAATAATCAGCACATCCAACTAGGGATGTCAATGAGTCGGGTAAAACCCGAACTCGCATGTACCCGACCCGAACATAACAGCTAATATTCGGAAAAAAATACATGTATTATCCGAAAAAATTATTCGCTCCGGGTTTGAGTTTGGGTATGGGGGATAAATGTTTATCCGCGGTTATATCCAAACCCGAAAAAATATCCGAACCTGAAAAATACCCGAAAATATCCAATGATACGAAAATTTGTGATGTTTTATGGATTGATAATTTGTAAATTTGCATTTGTAACGTATTTTGTACAAGTTGTTTGTTTTATATATATATATATATATATATATATATATATATATATATATATATATATATATAATTGTTGGTGATTTTATATATTTTTACAATATTTTTTTTAAAAAAAATTTAGGTTTTGTATTGGTGATTTTCGAATAACGGGTTCGGATTCGGATATACCCGTTATCTGCGGGTTCGGTTCGGATACGATTTTTTTCCATGGGTTTAGTAATTATCGACCGTTGAAATATAGCCAGATTAATAGCCAAAGAATATATTTGTGTTCTAAACAATATATTATAATATATAATGATCAATTAAATTAAAACTAAATATATTATCATTAAATAATATTATATATTGACACTAAAAATTTTACATGGGCAATTAAAAATAATCGTTATTGGCAAAACAAGAAAATAAAAGTGTTAAAAAGTATGCATTAACAATAATAACAGATAAATTAATATAGTGGTATCGCAATTAAGATTATATAGTAGCATATATTAATAATTAAAATGATGTATTAACACTTAATTTTTTGACATAATAACACAAACAAATAATGTATTAATGTTGCAAATTATAACATCAATAGTATATTATGGTTGAAAATAATTATAGTTAGTATATGGTCATAAAAAATGATATAATAATATCAAAACATAAGAATGAAGAGGTATGTTTAATCCAATAATTGATATAACGACACAAAAATTATATGTTATGTTGGAATATAGAAATTAAACGTATGAATTCGGTCGATTCAATTCAATCTGAATCAAGTAAGATCCAACTTAATTGAACTAGATTCAAACCAAATCGATGCGAACATACAATTTGAACCGATTTTAAACCGAACCAAATAAAACGAAAAATCACATACAATATATTATAGTATTTATAATATAAATGAAATATTAAAATTTTCATAATTGAAAATAGCATTTTGTTTAGAGATATCTTTTAATACTGAAAAAAAAATGTTAGGATTTTATGATGAAATTTTGTATTTGTTTCCATAAAAAGATTGTGTGCACGGAATCAAGACATTTCATTGAAAAATAATCTGACAAATCGGCAATCTGTTGATTAAGGTAGGGATAATTATTGCAAATGAAAACTTACTACGATCATCTCCATTTGAGTCATGCTCTCATAGTATGTTTACTTCATAAAAATGGAGCGGAATTCAAAAATGTTTTTTTTTTTTTTTGCAAAAAAGAATATGTGCAACGGGCTGAATCGGAAAATACCTGCTGAACTCAGTTTTCAAAATTTACACGGTTAATATTGACCATAGATCTCAAAGAATGGACTGCTTAGAAAAATTTGGTGTATTGAAGCATTTCTTAATAATATAATTGTTTTCTACACTCCTCACTTTATTTTTCTTCTCTCTATTATTTCCTCTTACTATTCTCTCTCTAGGGTCGTTTGATTTGTGTTATAAGTTTTTCCTTCATTTATACATGTGTATTAACCATAACTTTAATTAATATATTATTTTGTAATTAATTTATATTTCGAATTACTTATATTTTTTTTTATTAAACATAATAGTAACTATCAAGCAACAAACTTATAAACTATAATACAAATTACTCAACTAATATAATTACTTAATATTTTAAAAATATCAATAAATTGATATGTACCGAGATTAACTAAATCAAAAGTAATATTATATACAATATTGTGTAATCAATATAATTTAGTTAGATTCAATAATCAGGAAAAATAACATTATTTAATTAATATATAGTATTAATTATATGTAATATTAATATATAATACATATATTACATATAATATAATATGTAATATTAATACAATATAATATTATTATTATTAATAGCAATAATAAAATAATAACATATAATATCATTATAATACAATATCAATATTAATAATATAATATAATATAATAATGTAATGTTAATATAATATTTATTTTAATTATTAATTAATATATTCCTATACTATTCTATATATTTAAAATAACAAAATCTAATTGCAAGCATTTTAATTTCCTTCACATCAAACAATAAATTTCACTTTTTATTATCTATCATTCTACCATAACATACAACACATGTGGAGAAATATATATCCTTCAAATACTTTACCCTCGCATCACTTTTTCTGGACAATACGAGAATTTTTCAATACCCTTCAAAGTCTTTTACATCAAACGGCCCCTATTTTACAATACCTGCGATATGTTACATTTATAAATTCACATGCATATTCTCAAACACAACTCAACATGACACACTAGTCCACACACTAATTTGTTTGTTACATAAATACATATAAATATATACATTAAAAAACATTAATTTCATACTTCCTTTAATGTTTTTTTCGATATATTCTTTTTTCTGTCATAATTTTTTTCATACTCTTTCGTAATATTTTTTTTTCATAACGCTCGTCATATTATTTTTCTCTCTTTAAACTCGCCTTTTTTTTCAAACTGTCTCCTTTCTTCATCATACCAATACCATCAACAATTTCTCCTCATTGTATTATTTTCATAGACTTTATGAGATCAAAATAGTTGTCGTCTTAATTCTCCAAAAAATATAGTTTCTCCATCGAAAAATAAATTCGTGGGAGCCCAAGTACACATTTTTCGGTTGTAATGATGATTTGCTTCTCCGACTTCTACTAAACTCGATAAATCGGAATCGGAAATGAGTTGTGAAGTTGTGCGAACTTAAATATACCTCTTTGGATTGTCTTGATGATTTCTTTTTCCGACTTTCTACAAAACTCGATAACCGTGTCCCTGGTACCAATTTGTTGAGATTTTAGGATTTATTTGTTATATTGATTTAATGAAATATGGGGGGATTCTAGATTGAGGATCAATAGAAAAATTCAATAAAGAATTCCACTATTTTCTATACTGCTTATTTTATTTTATTTTTAAATAGATACAATCTTCAAAATGTGCACACACAATAATAAATATATACAATCTTTACGAGAGGTGTGATTATTTTCTAAATTGCTTATTTTATTTTTTTCTCAGTATTTTCTCTCTCATTTATAAATAGATACAATCTTTGAAATAAGAGTGAAAATTGTGTGATGGTATATTAATCAACATTTTTCTTCAATTTTGCTGATACAATAATCAACATCGTCCAACCAAACTATTTTCACTAACCTTATCAATGCATTTTGTTGACCACCTGTCTGCGAGAACTGAGATTTCTAAATTTAATTTGTTCAAAGACCACCGAATTGTTAATTACAATTCTCAAATATATGCATGATTTGGTATCTGTTGAAAAAATAAGGTGGAAAGCATTGGATTCTGCACAACTAAGCAAGAACACAATATCCTTCTTTGTCAATAATAAGCCAGAGAATGCAGCTTCCAAATGGATACGCGTAGCCACCAACGCTTCGCAGGCCAGTTTCAATTTATTTTTCTAAAAATATTCCCTTAATTTGCAATTATGTTTTGTGTAGCTTTTAATTTATTTGCTTGTGTTCAATTAATTGTGAATGTTATTTTTGATTCCTTACATCAGATTGGTCAAGGATTATGCGAAGATGATCGAGCCCTTACAATGGCTTTTCAGCATTGGATTGAAGCTGTAAGGATATATATATTATTGCTAATTTATACACAGTTTGTACCAAATTTTTTCTTTTCTTTTCTGAAATACCTGTTTGTACGAAATGTCATATAAATATATTAAATCTTCTATTAAATGTTAATTTCTAATTATGTTTCATGATAATATATAGATTGACCCGAGACATAGATACGGGCAAAACCTGGAAGTATATTACAAGGAATGGTGTAAGAGCCAAGCAAACCAACCTTTTTTCTACTGGTTTGTTCTTTTTGACAACTCACATAAAATTCATAATTTTAGTTTCTTTTTCTCTATTTAAATAGCATTAAGAAATTTTATTATTGCCATAATTAATATTGTAACCTATACATACAGGCTTGATATAGGAGAAGGAAGAGATTTGGATATGGAGGAATGTCCTAGGTCTAAATTGAACACACAATGCATCAAATGTTTCTAGGGGGGGGGGGGGGGGGGGGGGGTGGCGGGGGAATGGGGGGCACAGTAAATGGCCTCTAATTTCTTTTATGAAAATGACTATCCAGGGCTAGCAAAGGCCAAATATTTCTATTTTAATGGCACGTTTATCATCACATGTTTAGTTTCTCTCTCCTAAAATGCAACCACTGCATTATTTTATACCCCATTCATTTGGCGATATGCACAGAGTAGAAAAAGAATCATAATTTCTCTCATATTCATATTTTCTTTCTACCCTCTAGGTTTGTCCAAACGGATGATGGACGGAGGAAATGTGGTGAGTGCAACGGTAGATCAGAATGCAGCCACCAAAGTGCAGAAGATCTTTAGGAGTCACCGTGCCAGGCGCCAGTTAGCCGACTCTACCGTCGTCGAAGCGTTCTGGTCTGTCCTTTTTCCCTTTTCCTATCCATATTCATTTTTGCTGATATGTGATCAGGAAATTGTGACAACCAAACTAGTTTCACTTACCGTGTCAATGCATTTTGTTGACCACCTGTTTGTGAACACGGAGATTTCTATCTAAATTTAAGTTGTTCAAAGACCACTGAAGTTTTTAATTAGAATTCTCATATATATGCATGATTTGGTATCTTGGAAAAAATAAGGTGGCAAGCATTGGATTCTGCAAAACTGAGCAAGAACACAACATCCTTCTTTATCAATAATAAGCCAGAGAATGCAGCTTCCAAATTGACACGTGTAGCCGCCAACGCTTCCAAGGCCAGTTTCGATTTATTTTTCTAAAACTATTCCCTTCTTTGCAATTACGTTTTGTTTAGCTTTAATTTTATTTGTTTGTGTTCAATTAATTATGAATGTTGGCTCCTTCATCAGATTGGTCAAGGATTATGCGAAGATGATCGAGCTCTTATAATGGCTTTTCGTCATTGGATTGAAGCTGTAAGGGTGTATATTATGCTAATTAATACACAATTTGTACCATTTTTTTTTTCTTTTTCGAAATACCTGTTTGTACCAAATGTCATATAAGTATATGAATTCTTCTGTTAAATGTTAATTTATCATTATGTTTCATAGATTGACCCGAGACATAGATACGGGCAAAACCTGGAACTGTATTACAAGGAATGGTGCAAGAGCCAAGCAAACCAACCTTTTTTCTACTGGTTTCTTCTAATTCGACAACTCCCATAAAATTAATAATTTAGTTTCTTTTTTTCTATTTAAATAGCATTCAGAAATTTGATTTATTGCATAATTAGTATTGTAACGTATACATACAGGCTCGATGTAGGAGAAGGAAGAGATTTGGATCTGGAGGAATGTCCGAGGTCTAAATTGAACAAACAATGCGTCAAATATCTCAGCCCTGTAATTTGCCCCTGTTTCATAAACATGTTCATATCTGCTTCGATTGGTAATAAATAGTAACAATAATTTTTTTTGTTCAGCAAGAAAGAGAGCAATATGAGTATGTAATCGAAGACGGTAAAATCATTCATAAACTATCTCGTGAGCTTATCGGAAGCAACGAACAATATGACGAGGAAATATATATCTACGTCATGAGTTCAACCAAGAAACTTTACGCCGGACTGGTCTAAAATATCCAACTATTATTTTTTTAATATCATACTATTTATCTTTTTGTTTGTTTACTTTTTCAGAAAAAGAAAGGCCAATTTCAGCACTCCAGTTTCCTTTCTGGCGGCGCCCTTATAGCTGCTGGGACTTTAGCCGTGAAGAATGGCATTTTGAAGGTATTCTCAGGCATCAAAATTTGCTATACATGAAGAATCAAACTTAATTCATGTGCAATTGTTTGTAGCGCATCTCGCCTCTCAGTGGCCATTACCGCCCAAAGCACGATAACGTTAAAACCTTCTTGGACTTCATCGGAGAAAAGGGAATTGACCTCAATGAAGTTGAGGTATATATATATATATATATATATATTCATGAACCTGGACTTTAAATCCAGCATGATAGATTGAATTGTAAATGCAGGTGAACATGGATCCAGTGTTAGAATTGCAGCGTATGCGACTCATGGAGCAGATGAAGAACTCTTTGAACGCTTCGACATGAATGCCACCAACAAAATTATGAGGATCGAAAATATCACGACCCCCCTTGTTTAAATTAAATAACTATGATTATTATTCAACAAATAATGATATTACTCGCGACATATATACATTATACAGCAAAGTCCAAAAAAATACAAAATGTCCCAAGAGCTATAATCTAAATATTATTTACACATTTACACGATCGACTCAAAGTGCCTTCTGATCGAGACGTTCGTTCCAATTCAAGCAGCGAATAAGACTGCGAAACCAGTCACCGGTTTGGTCTGATTTATTAACGGTCGGTAAAGGATGCTGACTCATGCAAATCCTCACCGAGTCTCCTCGAGATAATTGTTGCCGTCTTTTCCCGTCGAACGAAACCCACGCATTATTACGTGTATCCTCCGGTATCTATCCACGTATTATTTCACATTTTAGAGGGGTATATGTGATATTTTGATTTTTTTTTGAAAAATTAAGATTACGCTACCTTTAACTCGAGCTGTGCGGAATCGGGGAGAATGACGGGTCTGAAGGAGAGAGAGTGAGGACAAATTGGCGTGAACAGCATGCACGGCACGTTTGGATGAACCTGAATCACCAATTAATTATATTAATTATTTAATTGCGAATAAATTACAAAAAGGTCCAAAGAAAAATAAACTAATACCATCGAGCCTCCTGCAGCAGTGGAATAAGCCGTACTCCCAGTCGGCGTAGCCACTATTACTCCGTCTCCTTGAACCTTTCAAATCAATATTATATTTAGGTAAATTTGATAATAATAATAATAAAGGGGAAAAGGGGAGGGTACTTTGGTAATTAGGCGATTGTGTTCGTAGCATTCGATTTTGGAGAGATAAGGGTTGGAACCGCGATCGACAACAATTTCGTTCAAAACGTCAAACACTTTCCCGGGAATTGCTTTCCCGTTTCTGAATATCTCGCACCGCAGGCGCATTCTAAGCGTGATGTACACCCCGTCCATCGTGTTGTTCCCGTGAATTACCGCCCTCATATCCTGCCTAAAATCTTCAAACTACACAAACACGCAATTATTATAATTGCAGGGGCCTATATGCAAAAGTGACGAAAAGATAAAAGCTTACAGTATGAGAAGTTAGGAAGCCAAGAGAACCGAGATTGAAAGAGACGACGGGAGGGACGGCACTTCTGAATATATTGGAAGCGTGTAAAATTACACCGTCGCCCCCCAAACACGCCACGAAATCCACTCTCTCGTGAAGATCACTTCATTTCATTTTAATCCAACAAATAAAAATATAATCATTATTATTTTATATTTATTAATTCGTTAATACCTCGTATCTTGACTGTAGAAGGTTTGTACGAAGCCATAACCAGGCATTCTCGCAAACACATCATGCACATCCGGCTCCACAAGCACGTTCATTTTCTCTTGATAGTACAAATATTTCGCAACCTATTTTTTCAAAATATCATAAATACCCATGCAAAATTATAAATTTAATATTTATGTGCATATTACCTCTTTGGCCTCTTCCAAGAGTTCTTGGCCGAGTTTCTTCAGCAACAAGACGGTTTTAGGCGGTGATTTCCACATCAGCATTTGTTGTTGAGTGCTCGGATGAGTAAATGCTAAGGACGATTCGGTAACTTTCTCTCTCGTGCATGAAAACCCGTCCGTTCGTACCAAATACATTTCTGCTTTTTTCCTCGATTGTAACCGTACCACTCCTGTCGTGCTCGCACACATGCCGTTCTCCTCTACCAAATTCGCACTTTTCAAATTATTTGAATTTCGGTTTGGGTTTGGGTTTGTTGATTTGGTGGATTTAGGGTTTCCGTTTTTAACAACTGAATTGTTGATTATTTTTTTCTCTTTAATGGTTGTTTCCTTTGAAACGCGCAGTTTCTCCAATTGTTTCTTTCTACCGTTCAAATAATTCGCGGGGTAAATTTTTCTATTTTTGAAAAATTTACTCATTTCCTTTCTAGAGAAGATATCGCAAGTAGGAATCTGAGCCATAAATGAATTTCTATTCGTGCGAAAATCCTCCAAAGAAGATTCTTCTTTCAATTCATCAATTTTATCTTTCAAAACTCCATTATTCTCGGTCACTGACGAGTGGGCCACATTACCGTTTTCTCCACTAATTTCCTCAACCAGCTCCATAACTGAACCGCCATTTTTGTTCTCCAAAACTAAGGTACCGTTCGTACCGGTATTTTTCGCTATTTTACCATTTGAACTATTATTCTGCTTTGAGAAGCGTGCAAGAAGTTGTCTCCATCTAGAAACCATACCAGAGGTTCTATTGACTCCCTCCCTACTATGCAAGTAAATCCTCCTTTTATTAACATCATTAACGAGTAACCCGAATTCTCGTACCTGTTCCACGCTAGGAGCCGTACCGATCTCCACGGGTAAATTCACCACTTCGATCTTACCACTCAAAACCGCTTCGTTCAAAGCTTTTTTACAACACTCGTCTCTCGAACCCTCTTCTTCCTCTCTCAAATCTACTATGGTTTTGAACCCGTTATCCAGTAACCAATCCAAACCCTCTTCGGTCACTTGGCCTCCGCTCCAAAAAGCCGGTTCCGTATCCTCTTGATTTGCATAAACCGGGTACCAATTCGCTAAACGGGTCGGACATGGCGACCCGTCAACCCGTGAGAAACCCGCGTCGTAACACACGTTTCTCAATCTCTGCAATCTTCTCGAAATATTCGAAGTATTATCTTGGTAAGGAGATAAAAAGTTAAAAAGAGCGATTTCTAGACTGTCACAACAGTGTTTCATCTCGCGTCTGAAAATTGCGAGAGGAGGGAGTTTTTCTTCTAGAAGGTTTGCTTCGAAGGAATTCGATTTCCCGGATATCGGTCTCCCGGAAATGATTTCCTGTTTTGCGCGATTCGATAACGCGAGGATGTAGCCGAGAACCGCGACGACTTTCTCTTCCAATGCCGGTAATTCTTCCGAGGGAATCTCGTACGAAACCGAACACTCGCCTGTTTCGGGATTGCAAAGCGTTTCCATTATCGAAGTGTGGAGCTGTTCGGCAGATCTGAAAATGCGACAATACGCCTCGATTTCCGCAATGTCTCCTGGTGTGGGTCCCGTCCAGAGAAGCTTGAACGATTCACGTGATTTAAAAGTCTGTTGATAAATCAAACATATGAAATTGCAGAAATTCAGGACTGATTGATCTTAATTAGACTCAGACACTTAAAAATCAAGCAATAAACAGCAAAAAAAAAGGAGAAAAAAAAGGAAAGTACCGGAGAGTCGACACCGATGCGGGAGGAGAAGAAACTGGAGAGGTGACCTGCTTTGGCAACGACAAGTAGTACGGACCTGGATCGATTCCGTCGCCCCTTGCACAGCCGCGATCCGCCATAGATGGTGAGATTACTTCGACACGCTGCGAGCATATCAGAAGATCCAGAACTGCAGTGAATTCACGAGTTTATTCTACTTGTAGTAGAGAGAGAAAGAAGAGAAGTGGATAAATGTGGGAGAGACGTTGTTTTTTTTGTGTTAATTCATTCAAACAATCAAGGATTTATTCTAGGCGACGGGACATTGATAATTATAACCACAAAAATCGAATATATATATATATATATATATTTTATGTAGCGTATAAAAAAGCCTCACTTTGCAAAACTAACACTGGATTTATTCTGAAAAGACTTTTGTCAAAAGAAATTGATAAAAATAATTAAAATGGATTTAGGACCGTTATCACGGATCAAAATACCATCAGGATGGTCAAGAATGTAAATTTTTAGATTTGATGACTTTCGTCAGCCCACTTGAGAGAAATCACCTAATCTAAAATTAATCATTCGAATTATCAATGAAGAAATAACTCGGTTGGCCAAAAAACGATTAGTTATTTCATGAAAATTGTTTATGCGACTCCTTTTTCCTTTTGAATTTTTCGAACAATTCAAAATATGTAAGAATATTTTATTTACTTTTTATTTATATTAAAGATTTTTTTCCGACCAATTAATTGTTGGGAAAATGGTGCAACGACCTTGAGAAATTTCTAAGCTATAAAAGAAAATCGGATATTGATGAAAATGATTTATATATGGGGATAAAAATGAAGAATGGATTGTCTAAAGTAAAAAAAAAAAAGTTGAACTATTCAATTATTTGGAAACTATGTAATTATGTTATTTAAATTCTTGGATTGTGTATTGAATAGTTTTGACAATTCCGATCACAGTTGCGTCGGACGAAAAGAGTTTTCCAGAGTTGAAATTAGTAAAACTAGCATGACCCCCGCGCAATTGCGCGGGATTGTTCGGGTTTATAAGTAATGTAGTTGAAGAAAATTGTTGTCGTGAATTTCTTTTTGTAATCATTATTATATGTGTAATTTAGTGTGTTGTGTGCGAGTGAAATTTTGTAGCAAAAATCGTTTGAATATTTTAAGAGCCGGATTTCTTGAATAATTCAAACGGTTATTGCTAAAAAAATTATCTATATTTTATACATCATAAGCAAAATAAGGAAAAAGAACGAATGAGTCGTCATGAAATTTATTAAGAACCTAATATATCAGAAAACATTACTGAAAAAAAAAGTGTTCTTAATTTCACAAATCCTTAATTTCGCTACATATTTAGCACAAATATTTTTCGCCCTTTGTGTGGTCGGCCAACAACAAAGTTTCACGATGTCATCGCTAACCGTTTCGTTCGAACCTTTAATTTAAATTATGTCATGATTATTCGCACATCCGTGATTTGGTATATTTTTAATCCCCTAATTTTTTTTGGATATTGTAAAAAATCCTCTATCTTTTCGTAAACTCCAAAAAAAAATTCTTTACCAAACTTTTATTTTAAAATACTCCTTATGGATGATATTAATTTTTTTTTTTTCAAAATACCTTCCAAATCTCATATGTAATAATTAAAACTTATTTTTGTTATTTTTTATTAATTTTAAGAAAATTCATAAACACTTCTTAACATATAGTGATTTAAAAAAATTTAAATTATTACATATTTTGTTTATATAATTTTAATATTCCATTCTTTATTCATAAAAAAACTAACATTAAATAATAATAAATAAACATCTTGCAAATATATTCATAGAAAATATCTATTTAAACATCTACTTTTTATTTTAGTTTTCCTTTTATGTATTTTTTAATAGTTTTGTGATATTTTATTTTTAAATATTTGCAAGATGTTCTTTTATTAATATTGTTCAACTTATTATAACTTTATTTTAGTTTTTCAAGAAAAATAATACATAAGTTGAATATTTGTAATGAATGAAATATTAAAATTATATAACATATAACATATAGTAATTTTTTTTTAATTATTATGTATTAAAAAAAGTTTAAGAATTTTTTAAAATTAAAAAAACATTTTTTTTAAATGAATACATATGTAAATTAATTTTTTTGTACAATATCTAAAAATTTAAGGAGTCTTTTGAAAAAAATTCAAGTAAAGTGGTGATAGGGAGGCATAATAAGGTGTTGATGTGGACGCATGAGATGAGAGAAATTATTAATAATGTAAAAAAGGACCGAAATTTAAATTAAAAAGGACCAAAATGTTAATAAAAAGTACTAAAGTGTGAAGTAAAACTGAAAAGGACCAAGATATAAATAAAAAGGACTATAATATAAATTCAAAAATGTAAAAAAGGATGAAGATGTAAATATGAAGGACCAAAATGTAAGTTTCTAAACTCAAAATGACAAAAATGTAAATAGAAAGGATCAAAATATAGTTTTTTCAACTAAAAAGGACCAAAATGTAAATAAAAATGACCAAAATATAAATAAATTTTTTACAAAGAGGCCCCAAGACCAAAGTTTAATTTTTCAAACTTGAAAGGACTAAATGTAAATAAAAAGGACCAAAATGCAAATAAAAAAGGACCAAAATGTAAATAAAAAGGACCAAAATGTATTTTTTTTTCAGAAAAGTACCAAAATGTAAATAAATTATTTTTACAAAGAGGCCCCTGGACCAAAATGTAAATTTTAAAACTTCGAAGGATCAAAAAGCAAATATAAAGGACCAAAATGTGGAAAAAAGGACCAAAATGTAATTTTTAAAAAAAAATAGGACCAATTTGAGACCCCTGGACTAAAATGTAAATTTCAAAACTTCGAAGGACCAAAAAGCAAATATAAAGGACGAAAATGTAAGAAAAAAAGGACCTAAATGTAAATTTTTTTCAAAAAAAGGACCAATTTATAAATAAAAAAGGACCAAAATGTAAAAAAAAAAAAAATTTACGAATAGGCCCCTGGTGACGTGGCTGCACCAGGGGGCTGCAAATCCCCTTGAATTAGTATATAGTATAGATATTATCTTCCGATCAACCATGTACAATAAAGATTAAATGAATTAGATATATTATCTATTAAAAATGATTTCGCACAAAATTTAAATTATGCAAATTTAATTAATGTATTTGTTTTTAAAATTACGAGAAGAACGATCTTTAAGTGAATATGCTAGTTACATATTTATTTACTTTTACATTAAAGATTTTTAGATGATATAATTTCATAATTCTGAACTTTTAACATCATGACACGGTCCTCCAAATATACTGGGCCGAACTTGTTTCTATCGTCCTCCAAATATTCATTCATGAGATAATCCTCATTTTTTAATTGTCATGAGAAATATCCATTGTAAATGTAACATAAATATTAATTTTTCAATATCTAAATTTTCATCTGAATATATTAACAGAGATTCCAACATATATCAAATTGCAGTGGAAATGTTGAAGCGTAGAGCACGACAACAAAACACAAGGTATATTTATTTAAGCCAAATTGTTGAGTGTTTTAAAGTACTAGCTTCATGTAAAATTGTTCAATGCACTGACGTCTAAATTATAATATGTCAGTAGTATCATTAAACTATCATGATCAGATATTCGTTGGCGTGAGCTCCGCAAACATTTAGTCGTACATTTGGGAGATACGAATTAATTGTATTAAGTATGATTAATTACATACATAAAATCCAGTAAATTTTTACATCGAAGAAAAATGCTATTTTTCTAATATTCAAAACTATAAAAAAAAAATTGATTCGTACAAGTGTAAGTAAGCATTGGTTAACTCAGTGTGATGTGTTCACTGAAAGCATCACGGCTCGGGCATTCTTATGACCGAGTTATGGGTTCACTGGTATTATTATCTTGATTTCGAGTCCTACAAAACTAAACGAGTAATCAATTATTATGCATTAATTTCACTAAAAAGTTATAATTATTATGGTAAAGACATCTTTTTATTAAAATAAATAAACTTTTTAACCATTGTCGCGAAAAGGTAATTAGTGATTCGGGATTTTTTTCGCGATTTGTTTCAAAATGTTGTTCATCGGGCAATTTAGCATCTTGGTACAATATATATATATATATATATATATATATATATATATATATATATATATATATATATATATATATATATATATATATATATATATATATATGCTAACAAGAATCCATAAAAAAAATCCAAAAAAAAATCCAAAGAGCAAAATATACTATTGAAATTAGCAAAATATATTATTGTAATTATCAAAATATACTATTGAAATATATTATTTTATTCTCAATTTTAACTATATTAACATATTGGATTCATCAGTATATTTTGCTAATTTGAATAGTATATTTTGCTAGTTTCATCAGTATATTTTGAACGCGTGAATTTTTTTTGGATTCTTTTTTTTTATTCTCCTTAGTATATATATATATAAACAGAAAAGAGTTAAAATTTAAAAATACGGTAGCCCTACATAAGGGAAAAGTAATTTGTATTTGGTTTGGTGATAGGAAAAGGAAAGGGAAGGAGAAGATAAATGAACATATTAAATGGAGAAGATAAAAAAAATAATTTTGTTCTTTTAAAATATTATATGTCCATTTTTTATGTGATGTTTAAGATATTATATTTTAGAAGTAATGTTATTATATTTTTAAAAATTAATTTGATGCATTTGTATACACTAATTTAAAAATAAAAAAAAAAATTAATGAAATTTACCCTCTTATTAAATTTTCAATACTCAGTTTCTGAGTGGTGCCACGCTCATGCCTATCTCACCATCAAACCCTATTACATGATACATCTCACCGTTCGTCCACGACATACTTACTTTCCTACTTCACTTCTCTCCCAACGCCTCTCCGAGGTCTCTCCCCCCTCTTTCCTACTTCGTTTCTCTCCCAGGCCTCTCTTCCCCTCTCTCTCTCTCTCTCTTTCCTCTTCCGCCTCCAGCCCCCTCTCTCTCGTCGTGAGCAGCCTCCTCCGCCTCCTCTCTCTTTTCTCTTATACTCTCTCTCTCTCTCTCTCTCTCTCTCTCTCTCTCTCTCTCATGTTCCACCTCCAGCCCCATTTCTCTCGTGTGCGTGTGCTTCATGGAGCAGCCGACGGCACCACCTCTCGCCATCCTAAACCCCGTTCCTCTGCTTAATTACAAAATCGTTAAAGACATTGGTTGAGGCGTCAGAAAATTATATTTTGAACGCCGAGATTGAATCTATTAAGATCGAAAGTATGCTTAATTACCATCTGAAGAAGTATGCTTATTTTGAAAATGCCCCTATTTTGTTTTTGTTTTATGTTTTCAGGTCAGTTATAGACTGCAAGTATTAGCGAAGAACCAACTGGTACATTCAAGAGATGCCAAATTAACAAATGCTAAAGGCGAGGTACCAAAATATTCAGTTTTTTTTAGTTTCGGAAGGGCATATTTGATATATATTGAGTTTTGGAGGTGTCAATTTGATAATTACAGTTTCAAAGGGATAAAAAAATGTTGTTATTATGAGTTTTAAAAGGGCAAATATGATATTTACAATTCTTGTTCAAATAAATTTGATATTTCCAAATTTTTAGTTTCTAGAAGGGTATATTTGATATTTACAGCTTTGAAAGGGTACAATCCCAATGTACACTTCATTTCCTTTCTTTTCTTTCGAACCAAGCCGGACAAAGTCTTAGAGATTCAGCCAAGAAGTCTTCTAAAGTTTGTGCTAAGGGTGTTCATTCGGTTCATTCGGTTCAAATCGAACTGAATAAGACCAAATTAATTTAATCCGAATCAAACAAAATTCTAATTGAACATAATTGTTTAACTTTTGAACCGATTAAAAACCAAACCAAATAAATCAAACAAACTGTTATTTGATATATTCAATTGAACCGAATAAGAAACATTGTAATTTTAAAATAAAAATAAATTAATATCATAATTATATTTTAGGCACATTTTTTAAAGTAATCAAGTTTTGTAAGTTTATTCAGAAAATAATCAAGTATTAAAGATAATTGGAGAAATAAAATCCATGTGCGGGATCCCAAATCTCGTCAATTTCCCAAGTGACGGGATCTCAAAATCACTCAAAATTAAATATTCAAAATTAAAACTTGATTAAACTAACTGCACAGTAAAACGTGCTGGGAAAAAGAAAAAAAATTGGGTGGTTCTAGATCTCGTCAATTATTGAGAATTTCACCTTTCAAATCATTTCTGATTAAATAATTCTTAACTAACTTTAACTAATTTAATTTTTAATGATTTTTTTGTATTTACCTCCAATCATAATAATGAGCATAAACTATAAACTTTGATGATTACCACGAAAATCATAAATCTCACAACAATCTCAATGATTAAAAAGTCATAAACACCAAATATTTATATACTTAATTAATTATCTTAGTCATCCTCCATATCATAATATCAATATATAACAAATATGAACGCCAAAAAAATCGATGTTATCTAAGTTAGATTATGTTGTTTGACAACTAAATTTTTTAGGATTGCGATTATGATTATCCATTTCTTTTTTTTTTTTTGAAAACTAAAGAGGCGAAGCCTCTTTTAATATATTAAAGCATAGTTTAATACATTGGAGTGCGATTTTACATGATTAATGTAAAAAAATAATTTCAAAAGAAAGATACAAACCGAAAGACGATGCTTTCGGCCATCCTTAGACGATCGAATCGTCTCCATAATCGACCTCGTCGGAGCTGTCACCCTCTTCCTTGTCGCGGCACCGTCGCCCTCGCTGTGGCAACCCTCGCTGTCGCTGTCGCAGCCCTCACCGTTGCTGTCGGATCTCGCCCTCGGATCTCCGCCCGTCACTCTCGCTGTCGCTGTAAAATCTCCGCCCGTCGCTGTCGGATCTCGCCCTCAGGATCTCCACCCCTCAGATCTCCGCCCATCGGTGTCGCTGTCGCTGTCGGATCTCCGCCTTGGACCCTCGCTATCGCTGTCGCAGCCTGTCCGCCTCGGATCTCCCCTCGGATCTTCGTCAGATCTCCGTCTTGGACCCTCGCTGTCGCCGTCGCAGCCTGTCCGCCTCGGATCTCCTCCTTGTACCCTAGCTGTCGCCGTCGCCGTCGGACGCCTGCCTGTCTCGGATCTCCGTCGGACGCCCTCACTGTCGCTGACAGGGCTGTCGTTCTTCGCGAATCTGGAGCCGCGCCGTTCAGTTCTCCTCAGTCGCCACTCCTTCGCCTCAGTTCTTCGCCTCAGTCGCCGTTCAGCTCCGCTCGCGTCCGTTCGATTCAGTAGCCGCGGCTAGGGTTTCCTCTCGACTCAGTCGCGTCAGTCCCTCGCGTCAGTCGCCTCAATCCCTCGCGTCAGTCGCGGCTAGGGTTTCCTCAGCTCCGCTCGCGTCAGTCGCCTCAGTCCCTCGCCTCAGTCGCGGCTAGGGTTTCCTCAGCTCCGCTCGCGTCTCGATTCAGTCGCCACAGTCTCGTCCTTCGCAGAAAGCGGAGAGAGGAGGGGGTGGAGGCGGTGGCCAGCGTTTGCCTCCACCCCAAGATCGCCCCAAAATCGTCCCGCTTCTGTCTCCCCTTAATGGAATTTATGCTGTTTATATTGTTTTTGATGATTATCCATTTCATTGCATAAACTTCAAGAGATGAGTGGATCATTCTTATTTTGCGTCATGCTTCACATAATCATTCACGCATTCGACCTCATTTGTTGCACCGTCCTCAAAAATGTGAATTAGAACATAAATATAAATTTCTTCCAATATCTAAATTCCCATCATCATAATAACAATGAATATCTTAATAGAGATACCAACATATCAAATTGCAATATAACAAAAACAAATTATGTTTATTTTAACTACTCCATGCCAAGTTGTTGAATGCTTTAAAGTACCCGCTCCATACAAAAATGTCGAACGCATGATGCTTCACGCATTATTGATGATAACGCATCATCTCTACGTTATGCAAGCCTAGTTGTATCACGAAACTATCATGATTAGATAAAATAAAATAAAAAATTATAAATATTAAATCGGCAAATAATAAAGTTTTAAAAAAAGAAAAGAAAAACACGAGACCTGAGATTCGATCTGTATTTCATTGAAATTATCGTGGCTCGGGCTTTGTTTATGACCCCGCTACGGGTTCACAGGTATCTTGCTACTAAGCCTTAAAAAAACAAGCAATCAATTATTATGCATTAATTTCGCTGAAAAATTATAATTATGATAAAATGCATTTTTGTAATAACAAAAACATACTTCTCTAACCAATATATCATGTGTATTTGGGAGAAAATTGTTTTTTTTTACACACAAAATATCTATTTTATTTCAAGTCCAGAGACGTACCATTTTGGTTATCTCTGTCTTAAGAAATTACATTTGAGGTTCCGAATCTTCCAATTCAGTTGATCATAGAAAATAGAAACATGTCACTCATAATATTCTACACATCAAAGTTTCGCATCCTAATTGACACATTAATGCTTAATTTTATTAACTAAATTTGATCATTTTATTATAAGAATATAAATAACAGTAATAAAAACACATAAATATTATACATATAAATCTAACGTTAGAACAATATTTCGACATGTAAATATTATAATTTTATTGCCGGAAAGACACGGCTAATAACCAAATTTAGATGTTTGATACATACGTGTTATGTATTTGTTTCCATATCAAATCCAAGTGTAATTTTTTGTGATGCATAACAATTGTGATATGTTTACTAAATTTACTAAATATATATTGAAGTAAAAAAAATGAAGTTCTTAAACCCACAGAATTAAGTTTAATTATATCATTACAAGTATAAGATAAACCAGTAAATGGAATTCGAACAAACCCGCACAATCGCGCGAGTTTTTCCTAGTAAACATTCAGAAAATAGCAGATTATATAATTATTTAATAATTAATTATGACCGGTAAGTTAATTTCTTGGAACGTCTTAGACTTTTGGACATCTAGATATTAACAGAACTATATTCATATTTTGCATCATCCTACAAATAATCAATCCTCCAAATAATCAATATTCATGCGATCGCCCTCTTTTTTCTTATCATCGTCAAAAATATCCATTGTCACATAAATATTAATTTCTTCCAGTATCTAAATTCTCATCATAATAACATTGAATATGTTAAAACATATATCAAATTGCAAAAAGAAATGTCGAAGCATAAAGCACGACAACAAAACACGAGGTCCTTTATTTAAACTACTTTACGCCGAGTTGAATTATTAAGGTACTATTTTCATGCAAAATTGTTGATGAATGCATGATCATTTGCATGATGTTTCGCGCATTATTAATGCATCGCCTCTAAATTATGCAAGGCTAGTTGTATCATGAAACTATCATGATTAGATATTTAAATGGGGTGAGCTCCGCAAATTTTTACTCGTTCATTTGGGAGATACGAATTAATTGTATTATTAGGATTAATTAGGATAAATAAATAATCTATTTAATTTTAACCTCGAAAAATTGTTCGCTTTCTTACTATTAACTAGTCCTCAGTACGTGCAACTTAATTTAAGTAAAAATCAAATTTAATATGTTATTATGTGAAAATTCGTCATTTAACGACTAATTTTTGTATCTATGTAAATTAAAACACTATTAAAAAAAATTTAATCAAATTATGTTTTACTTAAACTACATGTATACCTAATTACCTGCATTAATTTGATAAACTTTTGTCTACTACATTATGATAATTAAAATATCTCTGTCATAATATCATTCACATGATATAGTATGTCATATAATCAAACTGGATTATTATAGTGTCTACATTTAAATAATACATATTGTCATACTTATTATTATCCCAATCAATATACAAGTTACAACTATAACAAGATAAAAATTATATAATGTAGGATTATATCTTCATATTGTTCATTTATGTTTTGAAATTTTGTGTAATATCATAATTATTATATAATATAAGAACTTTTTAAAGTTGATACAAATTTAAGGGTTTCTTAGGATTTTAGTTTTCGAAAAATTCCAATTAAATTTTTGACAAATTGTCATTTAGGGTTTAGGGTATGTAATAAACTTTGAATATCAAGAGAATGGTCTCAAATTATTATATTTTTATATGCAAGGTTAGTTGTATCACGAAACTATCGTGATTAGATAATTTACTCGTGCAGAGATATGAATTAATTGTATTATTAGGATTAATTAATGATACACGGATAATCTATTTAATTTTAACCTCGAAAAAAAAAAAATTTAATAATAAAAACTACAAAAATAATTTTGGATCATACAGGTGTAGGCAATTCATTGGTCAAGCTTTGTGATTTCACTCTATCTATTATTTTCTGTCTTCCCGTCAAATCTTCCTCGTATCCAACCACCTGAAACTCAATAAAATAATAAAATTAAACTAAAATTAATTATAAATATTCAATCGGTAATTAATAAAGTTTTAAAAAGAAAAGAAAAAGACGAGACCTGAGATTCAGTCTGTGTTTCGCTGAAATTATCATGGCTCGGGCTTTTTTTATGACCCGCTACATGACCCGTTACAGGTTCACTGGTATTATCTTGCTTCTGAGCCCTACAAAAAGATACTTGTTTAATTTTGCTGAAAAATTATAAATATGATAAGTACATTTTTTAATAACAAAAATATACTTGTTTAACCAGTGTCTCGAAATGGTAATTAGCGACTCGGGATTCTCGCGATTTATTTCAAAGTTTGGTCGGTCAGGCAATTTGGTATTTTGAATCTACAATTTAATCAGAAAATAAAACAAGAATTATTAAAAAACAAATATAAAAACAAAAAAAGAGTTCAAATTAAAAGTACCTTAGAAGATTGAGCCAAGAGATCCTCTATGGCCTCCGCCACGTCAGCAACGCCACCACTTGTATTTTTCGATAATTCAAATTTCATCTTTTTCGATGAAGTCTTCAAACTTTCTATTTCTTCGCAAATGCCCTCTTCTGAATTATCTTTTGAACAATTCGTTAATTGAGTTTGGCTCAGAAACATATTTTTATTCGCCTGAGTAGAAAATTGCGTAACGTTGCGTAATAATTCTTCTCTCTCCTCGCCACTCGCATTTTTAGGCCTATATTCATCCAAAGCCACTATCATATCCTAAATCAATAGAAAAATAAACCACATTTTAATAATGCACAATTTTATATTTACACCTGCAAATTTTGTTTTTGTAGGGGTATCCCATGGTATTTCCTGTTTTAGAGGGGCATATATGATATTTTGGGAATTTAAAGGACAAATTTAAATAATTAATTACCATTCTGACGCATTCAGAGATCCAGTCAGCAGTGACAGTCTGGACGTTCAACTTGCAAGAGGCTTCGTATTTGGGCCCACTTGCGAATTTACATAACAAATGGGTCACTCTTCTAGAGAACCTATCCGTTACTTTGGCACCGAGAATGAAGCACAAGTTTTTCAACAAGAGCCTTTCTCTCTCCTCGTATTGCGAGAAACAAAATCTGAAGTTTTCAAATCCAGGAATT
This sequence comes from Luzula sylvatica, assembly GCA_946800325.1. NCBI lineage: Eukaryota > Viridiplantae > Streptophyta > Magnoliopsida > Poales > Juncaceae > Luzula > Luzula sylvatica. The sequence goes on along the minus strand of OX326959.1, from coordinate 64,230,534 downwards.
GGAATCCGGCATTTCAACGGAGAGTATATTATGTGGCTTGTAACGTCTTGCATCGATCCCTCCTTCATTACAAAAATAGTAAATATAAAGTTAAATTGTAGAAAAAATATTAATTTTTTTAGAAGGGTACCTGTAGAGAGGAGCGAATCCACTGGGAAGAAACGAGAGTCGAATGAGGAGGAATCGTACCAGTGGTACCGATTCCATGGCATTCAATTATGAAATGAACTTTAATTCTTTTTGGATCCTCTACAATTATACCGCCTCCTTTATTCACCCATCCTATTATCTCAGCTCTCTAAAAACAAAATAAACAAGTTAAATTAAAGAAATATGGATTAATTAATTTTTTGAAAAGGGTATATTTGATATAAGCGTACGCGGTCAAGAGGAAATGAAGGAGAGAAGCAAAATATTTTGTTCTTGAAGGTATTTGAATTTTTGAACAAATCAGAATCTTTGTCTTTGGTACAAGTTTGAGTATATTTGGATCTGGCTTTATTTGCACCATTACTAGTTTGAGTAGAATTTTTGCACAGAGATCCGAATTCAAAAATTCCAGGGACATCTGCAATATTTTTCTCGGATTCGGACCGTCCTTTTCTTTTGTCTGACAAGTTCTCGTTGTCCTCGAGAGTGCTTTTCACTCCATTTACACCACAACTATCTGAATCCAAAAAATAAGGTATTAAAATTAAATCTGAGTACATAAAACTAAAAATTTCAAAATTAACCTTTTGAAGAGGTAATAAGATCAGAAGCAATATGCAAGGCCAAAACTGGAACTTCACTTTTTTTCTTATCGCATTCTTCAAGCCATGTCGCTTTCACCACATGTATTACTCCCCACGTCGCCAATTTCCTCACTTCCACCTTTTCCCTAAAAATTTCACATTTCAAAAATTCAGAATTCAAAAAAATTGAATTTGAGATTAATTAACTCACGCCTCGGAAGGAGAGCCAACGACAATATGAGTCAATTTCTCGCTGAGCCTGACAAGGCGGGTCCCACCGCCTCTCCACACGAGCCCAACCAATCTCTTCATTTCCTTCTCTTCAAAACCAACAAATGAAATCTTACATTCTGACAAATAAAGATCATCATCATTGTCTTCGGAATCCTCAGCCACTCGCGAATCACACGCTGCCACCTCACCACCCCTTTTCGACCCCTCCTTTACCACTTCGAAAAGCGTGTTCGTGCTAGGAATAGGCCAGGATTCGGTTTGAGAAACGGAAGGTTCTGGCAACTCTGCTGATGTGGCGGTATTTTGACTGGGCTGTGGGGTCCAACTCGCTTTTTCCTTTTGAGACGAAATTGAAATTGAAATTGAATTTGAGATTTCATTGTTCGTGACTGGAAATGAGGATTCCTCTAGTCGAGCTGTATTAAAGATTAAAAAATATATAATTTAAAATAAATTATAAGCGTTTGATTTGAAGTTTTTAGTTTTAGTACCTTTTTTAATAATACACTGATCGACCCATCGTCTATTCACAATGTGTATTCGTTGCCATCTCCTTGCAACTAAATACTTATCGCCTCCAATACCGTATAGAATTGTCAAGGAAACAAATAAATAATATATATATAATTAATTAATTTAATGAAATTATAAAATAATAAGCAAACTTTTCATATTCAAAAGGATATATTTGAAACCAAATGGGTGCAAGTTCTTGTTAAATCAGCAGAATATTGGCCACCATTTTGCTCGATCATTTTCTGAATCTCTTTTCTTTGCTCTGTAGAAGAAACAAAATGTTGAATAATTTCATTTAAAATTTTAAACCCTTCAAATTATAAGATGTTACCCATACCTAGAGGAATTTTAGTCACGCAAATGGAGAGTCCAGTAAAAGGAAGAATCCTGTATGGTTCTAGCGGAACAACTCTGTGCTCTTGCCAGCACTGATCCAACCAGCTTTTCGTTACTATAGGCTTCTTTAGAACATTTAACGCCCACTACAAGAAAAAAAAAAAAGGATAAAGTGCAAAAATAAACAAAATGGAGATTATAGGTATTTACTTGGTATTTAGAGGCTGACACGTTCTTCACGATTACAAAATTCGCATCTTGTGTTGCTTCCTTGAGCACCACTCCACCCATTGCACTTACTTTTTCTTCTATTATAACCTAGAGAGAGAGAGAGAGATTTAGTGGATTCAAATCGACATTGAAATTGGATAATGAAATAAGTGATACCCTTTCAGCTTTATCGAAACCAGAAGTGAGTATTTTAACACAATCCAAAGCAAGACAACACGTGTAGCCTTGTTTAGGGAACGTTCTGTGCTCGTTCGCACAATAGAAGACACAAGGAGGCCCTGCCAAATGTACAATTCAGAGAAATTATATACTTTAAAACAGTATATTGATCAATTTTGTATTGTAAATAGTACAAATAATAGATAATGTTAAGATCTGGAAGCTCACCGAGTAGATTGCAACCCTTAGCCCTGAGATCAGCAAATTTCTCCTGCAAAAATTCAAAAAAGAATCACAAATTGAAGCAAATTTCACCTGTAATTTAAAATTTGATGAAAATTCAGTTGCGTACGAGATTTGCGGAGGAGATGACGTGGTAATCGGTAGAAGAGTTCTTATCGGGATCGCAGATAGTGTAGACAGTGGCGCCGTTCAAGCGGAGCGCGTCGTGCAAAGCATCGTACAAATCCGGCGCTACGAGGTTGCGGGAAAGGTAGACGTTGATACCTTCGAAGGTTCCTCCTCTTCTCCCTACATTACTCCCCATCTTCACTCTCTTCCTCGCCGTCTGAAGATCAATCGATCCAAGTGTTAACTAAACCGCGCATTTTGGAGTATAATTGCAAATCTACCCTTCTAAAAAATCTAAAATATTATAAAAGCCTTTCCAAAAATTAAAATCATTAACGTTTTTCTCGTTAATATTTATGTCAATAATCTAATAGTATATAATTCTATTTTATGGTTAATTAATTAATTTGAATTAAAAGATACTTTTTGTACTTTAACTCAGATTAAAAATCATATAAATCAAATATTATCGGACTTATTTCTTGATTACTTCCAAAAAATATTACTAAAAACAGTATTTTTCTCAAAACTGTTGAAAATATATTAAGTTACTACTATATTTTTATAGACATAAAATGAAAAAAAATTACATAAAATAATTAATATTTTTTTTTATTAAAAAATTAAATTCAGGGATATCCATGATATTCGAAAAGGATAAATATGATATTGTGTGTTTTTATAGACATAAATATGTAAATCCGTTTTAAGAAACGGGGGCGGGAACGGGAAAGCTTTTCGGCATTTTTACTATAAGGCCCATCATTTTGGCCCAATTATAACAGGGCCCTTCCATATAGAAACTTTATAAGGCAAGGAGGAGGGTTCTTTACTTTTTCGTCTCTTCTCTCTGTGGTTCGCAACGCCGTTGGTAGCCGAAATTCACCGAGACGAAGCTTCCGAGGTTTTTGCTTGTGTGATTCGGATTTCGAGCGATTTGAGAGAAGATGATCATCCCTGTACGATGCTTCACCTGTGGAAAGGTTCTTCTTCGTCCTTTTTGTTGATTTTTTTCTCTTTCCTAGGGTTTAGTTGCTCTTGCTGATTCCTGATTCTTTGTTTATACCGCTGTCTATTGTCACTGTTTAGTTTTTCTTTTCTTTAATAGTAATAATAATAGATTGATTGATCCAACTAGGGTTTTAGAAAATGGTTTCTCCATCTCTTCTAGGGTTTTAAGCTGGATTTAGGTTAATTTGTACACATATTTCTTCTCTTCATTACAGGTAATTGGAAACAAATGGGATACTTATCTCGATCTTCTACAGGCTGATTACTCCGAGGGGTAAAAATCTCTCTCTCTCTCTCTCTCTCTCTCTCTCTCTCTCTCTCTCTCCTAATATTGGATCAAATTTCATGACCAAACTTATAATATTATCTCTATAACAATTGAATACCTTGTTTATTTCAGCGATGCTTTGGATGCATTGGGACTGGTACGGTACTGTTGCAGACGCATGCTCATGACTCATGTCGACCTAATTGAGAAATTACTCAATTACAACAGTACGTTCTTTATTCTCTTTTCTTTTAACAATTATTCTTTTTCTCTTTTAATAAAACGAATTTTCGTTACGATTGAACAGCACTGGAGAAGACCGATAATAATAACAATTGACATTCTGGATCGCGCTATTATTTTGTTTTGAGATTTGCAAACGATCCGGATGTTTCGCTAATGTTTAAAATATCGTTTTGTATGCAAAATGCTGTTAACTAGTATCGTGATAATAATTGTGATTTCGTGATAACAGTATTCAAAAGCTATTGTTTCTTAACATTTAATTTTCTATTGTTATTTACTAACCTTTGGTTAAGGAAATTAGATATAACAACAAAAATCTTATTTTAGTGAAACAAAGTCCACACGATTAAAGGGCCCTAATGGAGTAATGGGTCCAAATTATTGATTGTTCCTTAATGGATCAAATATATATATTTTTGTTCAGGAACAACAAATAATTTGGCCCAAATTAAAGGCTTAGAGGAGGACTTCAAATTCAAGCCCTATATATATACCTCTTTTTCTAGACCAAATAAACTTCAAATCAAGCAAACCAAAATTCCACCTCTATACATAATTTAAAAAAAAAAAAAAAGACGAAACTGAAATTAATGCCAAAACAGATCAAATTATTGGAAACTTGATGTACGGCTCCATCTCCCCTTCAAATACTCTTCCAATGAAGTATTTGCCGTTATGAAATCAGGATTTTCGACGCTACTAATAGAGGCCGAATCATCATCGTTATCGAGAAATGCCAAGTTAATATATGACTGAATGTTATGTTTATTCGGTGTTCTAATTTCATATTCTTCCAATTCCGAGCTCAAATCCCCCGATAAGCTTACTTGCGACCTTGCCCATTTTAACATGTCTTTATCTCCTTGTAGTAGCTTCACAATCTATAAAACAAAAGTTTATACTCAAATCAGATCAAAATTAATATTTTAATTAGCTAATGCAAACTATATAATACGTACGAGTGATATATGAGGACGAGAATGTGGGGTCCTTCTGATACACAGAGAAGCCGAAAGAATCATTCTCTCGATTTCATCGGAAGCACCAGATTCGGTTGATAAACACGGATCGATTAGGTCTCCAGTTTTCCCTTCTTCTAGTATAGAATTCGCCTATAATATATTATTAGCATATGCATGGTTAGATTTTTATAATTACAAGTTCATATTTCAGTCTAAATTTATAAAAATGAACTGATAATCTACGTACCCAAATAACAAGGCTTTCTTGGCCTTTGGGATAGCCCGTGCAAACAGGTTTTCGTCCTGAAATAAGTTCGAGAAGTACGACTCCAAAAGCATACACGTCTATTTTCTCGCTAACTTTTCCATACATGAAATATTCCGGCGCCAAGTAGCTATTCGTGAAAATATAAACGAACATTATTAACATGCATATCAAAGTAACGAAGATCATGATTTAACGGCATAATTAAATTAAATAACTTACCCAAATGTGCCTAACACGTCGTTGCATGTGATTTGCGTAGAAGTTGATGCCCACAATGCCAATCCAAAATCAGACAACTAAAAAGATTAAAACAAAAAAATGTGTTAATTAAGATTTTCTCAAACAAGATAACAAAACTGAAATATCAAAATTTTAAAAACTAACCTTTGGTTCAAATTCTTCAGAAAGGAGAATATTTGAAGACTTGACATCTCTATGAATCACTGGTCTGTTACTTCCATGGTCGTGCAAATAATTTAGCGCACACGCAATGCCTAATGCGACCTTGTGTCTCTCGTTCCATCCAAATGAGTCCTTCATTTGGTTTTGCTTCTCGCCTAAACAACAACAAAAAATAGTCAATATACCATTTTAATCACGCTTATACTAAAAATAACATGACAAAACTTACCATGAAGAATTTCTTCGAGACTTCCTCTTGACAAGTATTCGTAGACCAATACGAGGCTTTCTTTCTCGAAACAAAAACCAACTAATGATATAACGTTCTCATCATGCAATTCGCTAATTATCTCAATTTCGGAAATGAATTCGTTCATGCAATTATCCTCGGTTGGCTTCAAAATTTTCACCGCGACTTCTCTATCATCAGACAAAACGCCTCTATATACACAACTACTACCTCCATTACCAATTATGTTGCCTACACGAAAATTACAAATTTCAATTAAATACAAAAAATACTTTATGATCAATGAATATATTGATGATATAAAAATATACCTTGTGCAAAATTAGATGTGATTTTCTCGATTTGTTTATAACTGAACAACGTGAAGACAGAGGAATACTTCTCTTTTAGAGAAGCCAATTCCTTGGGCAATCCTTTTGCCTCCAATTCATTGTCGAAATTTGCTAATATCCCAAAGGGACCAACTTTAGTCGCATTATTATTATTATTCGAATTCTCGGCACAATTGGAACTATAATCAGGATGACTCGGAGATACAGGTGCGTAACGATTTGGGAGACGCATAGCCCATTGCACAACCGATAATCTAGATTTCTCTAAAGCCGAAGTTTTTCTCTCTAATACAAACTTCTTTCTCAGAAAAGGCCAGCCTGGAGTTATATCGGACGAGACTTGAATCGATTTAGGATCCAAAACCGAATTGGTTTGGTTGGATTTAGGATACAAAAACGAACTTGGTTGATTGGATTTAGGATTGAAAGAATCAGTCTTTTTGGGTAAATTGGTTAGGTTCTTGATTTCTTTAGAATTTGACGGTAATGAAACAGAGCGAGTTGGGGGACCTCTGGTTCTTGTAATAGGCGAAGCCGCTGAAGTGGCATAGCTATTTCTCGGTGGCTCGTTGGGCTCGTAATAGGGATTATTGATAAATTTATCTGAAACTAAAACAAAGAAAGTGTTATACTTCAATAAAAAAAATTATCGAAATTTTTGTTCGGAGAAACAGAGAGATAAAATCAAGAATAATACCTTTTGGTTCCAAATTTGAGACTGTATCTCTCTTGAAGATAACCTTTCCATTGGTCGCAGCAAGAACAGAGCAATCACAAGGCAATTTCTTTGCGCAGTATTTGGCCAAAGAAGTCGAGGATGAACTATTTCAAATTCAAATTACAATCATAAATATATAAAAAAGAAGTATATTTACCAAGAAAAGAAAATAAAAATTGTAGAAAAATACCCAAAAGTAGTTTTCGCAACTCCTAAAATCAAGTTTGTTGCCTTGAGCAAGGCGGCTTCTTGCACGAGACCTTTACGCACTGAACGGCCTCGGCAAATTTTGAGCTTTAAATCAATCTAAATATACGAAAACACGAGGTTAATTAATAATGAAATTTGAAAAAAAAAATCAAGACGAGAATGGAAATTTAAGCAAGAAAATACCTGTTTCAGATTGCAGAACCCTTCATAAACTGAAAGAATCGAGAGTAGTGATTCTTCCAATCTTGAATTGAAGCCTGATGTATCTGAAAACACCAAAATCATTCACAAAGTTAGGTTCTTTTTGCTAATATAACCTCGCAAGAACTAATATTTTCATCTAAGAAGACAGTAATAAAAGTACCCGAATCAACATGCACGGCGAAAACACGATCACCATTACCGGCGACCTTGACGAGAGCCCATGTAAGAAGTTCTTTACTCTGAGCATCGAGCTTTATTCCAACGACGACAGTATTACCAATACCATCCTTATTCTCCCTACTCATACTCCCATCACGTTCTTGTTCTCGGTACATGGTTTCTTCATCGGAGCTCGCCGTGGCGGCAACGGCGCTGCACTTCTGCTTATTCTTGCTATTCCTCCTCATATTCCCGCCTTCTTGCTTACCAAACTTCGTATAACTTACGTATTATATCCTCGCGACGCTCTTTTCGATGCTGTCTCTCTCTTTCTCTCTCGTTCTTGGCGCTTTGGATCTCGGAGCGGAGCTTTGAAGGTAGCTCACATGGTAGTGATTCCATGTTTTATATTACTTAAGAAGGAGGTGGTTCACATGGAAGAGAAACAATTCCACACACTATTATTCTATTAATTGTAAACTCTGCAATTATGCCATCCCCATTTAATTAATTGCAAATATCTCCAATTTTTTCAAAATATTATAAATAATAAAAAAATTGAAATCTAACCTCTTCGATAATACATTATCATATATTGTTTTTAATTTTAAATTGATGTATAAAACAAGCAAAATACTTAATTTTATGTTTTCTATTACTTTAAAAAAAAATTCAAAAATTTATTTATAAAGGGAAAATTCCATGTTTTAAATTTGAAATAAGATTTTTTTTTTCATTAATGTAGAATCACAAAATATAAATATTAGATATTGTATATGCATAGTTTCATTGGGTATTTCTTTTATTTTATGGAGAGTATTAAGTTGAGTTAAATATGTTGAAATTAAGAAGAAAATGAAAAACTACCCACCAAATCAAATTAATTAATGAAGAAGATCTTTAATAAAATAGTTTATTGCAGAGAAAATGGAGTGGTGATGGAATTGGAATAGACGTATTAGTTGAGTTAAATATGTTGAAATTAAGAAGAAAATGAAAAACTACTAATTTTAGTTGAGAGTCAGCTTGTTTTCTTTATTCTATTAATAAAAAAGTATATTTTAATTATATTTTATAGTTTATTGGAATCAACTCATGACTTGATTAAAAAATTAGAAGACTTGTCTTCCTCAAATCTCGCGGTAAAATTTATTGCTTTTAGTCAAAAGTTTTACATGGTAATCAGGATTAATGTTGTTTATATAAATTTGTATTTTATGTTAATAAATATATAAAGTTTGTGTCTCTCAGATTTTAAGCAGTGAAATCAGTGTCTTGTTTACCCGTGAAATAAAATAATATTAATATTGAAAATAATAATATGTTAGAACCGAAAAATATATGACCAAATAATTCATTCACAAAGACAACAAAAAAAATCTTATTTCATGTAAGTTCATCTATTTAACGTGTAAATTCTGATAACAATGGAGGTCCAGAAGATAAACACGACTACAGCGAGGTTTTTCTTATTCTACGTAAATTTTCCTATTTGACTTAAATTCTTGTAAGAATTGAGGCCGAGAAAATGACAAAAAAAAAAAATCCTTATTTGACGTAAATTCTTTTATTTAACGCAATTTAATACAAATATGAAAATTAACAATATCAATAATTTAGGATAATGATATTGTCACATAAATTAATCATAAATACGACACAAATGATTTAGTTTGTGTTTTATTTGTGGTTCATAAATAAATAATTAATATTGTTAATTAAGTTATGTGGGTCATGTTGATTTATATGATCATATCATTAATGTATAAATTCAAAATAAAATATTAATTTAGATGTTTGTTTAAAATTTGTAAATTTGTGATTGAATATAATTTTCATTTGGTAGGGGCATTGATGATATTTTGAGAGTTTTCCATCTTGTAGATAGAGGGTCCTACGAGTTTATCTGAAAATTAACACAAAAGATATCCGTTGGGAATATGTCCCATACCAACGGCCATACCGAATTGGCTTGCTAATGTATAGATATACATTGTATTAACTAGGTAAGGGTAAGGTAGCCAACTATATTTCAATATTTCATACATGTCATTTATAACGGCCCTATAGGCTATAGGGCAGTTCATAGTCGACACTTGTCCAAATGTTCAAGAATATGTGACTAGATAAGCTGAATAAAATAATTGGTTGTCCCGTTATTACATCTTATATATATATATATATATATATATATATATATATACTAACCTACTTAATTAAGTACAAAAAATTTGATACTTAATATTTTTTCATGATTAAATTTATATTGATTTTTTTGCATTTAATAATGTACACAAAATTTCATTATCATCATGAGAAAATATAAATCTCAATGTAAATTCGTACCAAATTTCGTGTACTTAAGTAGGTTAGGCTCACTTTTATATATATATATATATATATATATATATATATATATATATATATATAGTATAATTGACAATAGAATAATGAATCGGCACAAACAAATATAAATCTCATCAAATTACATTATAATACGTTAAAAATACAATCCAACAAAACATTAATATTTTATCGTGTTGTGAAATAATGGTATGTATATTTATTATTATTATTTACATATAAGGACTATAGGGAAGACAGCATCATTATTTGTGTATTTTTTTTTAAAGATATTTTGAGCATGAATAATGAGAATGACTAAAAATTCTACGTAACTTTAATTGTTATTCAATTCAATATTGTGAAGTTGATTTGTGAAATAATGTTACCAACAAAAAAGTTAGGCAAAAATAAAACCTTTATATTTGCGTTTGAAGAAATGTCGTTTTCGAAGTTTTATTTGTTTTCGTATTGATTTTTTAAAAGCTATAGACACTTTTCGTGTGGAATAAGATGGAAAAGAGAAAAACAATTATTTATCGTTTTGAACCGTTCGGAGCGCAATTAAAATAAAATAAACGAGTTTTCAAAGTTGTAAAATAGTGTTTATGCAAAACCAATCATGAAAACATTTTTTTTTACATTACAATGTTATTTAAAAAAACTCATCAATATTATTTTACAACACCAATTGGTGTAAAACTTAAGAAAACAATATTTAATTAGCTAACTAATAATGATGGATTCCTAATTCCTCACCATCTTTTTTTTGTTATAGTATATCTATCATGCTATTACATGTGTACATCAACTAATCTATATACTATAATTTATGTGGTTGAGGGTCGACATATTTGTAATTTGTTGCTCAATTAAGATAACCCCAAATTTCTAAATTTGGAATTACTTTTCTTAAAAATATAAATTGGAATATCAAAGGAGATTGAATTACCACATATAATATTTTTGGCTTTATTTTCAATTAACAAAATAAAAAAAATAGCTCAAAAGAAAAATAATGAAATAGTTGTTACAAATATCAAAGGAGATTGAATTGCTTTTATTTTCATCTCAAATTTAACCAAAATTTACAAAAATTTAACCTAATTCTACAGGAGAATTCTAGAGGAAATTTTTTATTGTTACTTGTAAACCAGATAAATTATATCTTCTTGGGAAGTGCAAAAAACGGCGGGAAAGAAGGAAATATTTATTTTTTGTGAGACTTTTTCATAAATGACCTAAAAATTATTTATATATTATAATGCATCCTCTTTGTGAGATTACTTTCGTAAATTGATGGAATCTTAAGTTGTAGGAAAAATGAGAGACAAGTAAGTCGATTTATAGTAGTTTAACAAATTACATTAAACCAAAAAAAATAAAATAAACTAATGCAATAGATCAATTTACTAACTGACATAATTACTGCAAAACAAACATACCCTAAAAGAACATATATGGTTGCCGCCAGATTCCAATGAAATATCTCCGTATTATGATTATCTCACTTACTTAACATGATAATTAATACTCATTTGATTTAACATCTATCTGAATTGACAAAATATAATTTTTTTTTTTTTTAATGGGCTCAACTCAAAAGTATGTATTTAGGGTCCATGTGTTTATATGCAATGATGATGTAAATATACATTGTCATGGCTAAGAGACTGAGATTCATGTTCTACGGCACCGGCTTATTCACGTGTGATTAATATTACGGTGCTTTTGTGCTCCTCCACCAAATAGCTCCATGTGATATGCTTCTATGCTTCATTTATTATCTATCTATACACCTTAGATTATCTATGAAAATATAAGTTTCTTCTTTTATGAACACACATAAATAACATTATAAGTTATCATGGTTGAAATTTGTAAAAAAAATAAAAAAATCTAATATTTGAATTATACGAATAACATTTTCGAACTTAGGAATTAGGTAAGTATTGTTTTTGTTTCGAACTAAAGATTTCGGATGCTAAAATTTGTTATTTTTGGGCTCGTTCGGTAAGTGGAATAGAGAAATAGGAAATTAATCGCTATTTCATTTTATTTCGACGGTGTTCGGTAAATTTAATGGGATAAGAATGTTGTTTAAAATGTTAAATGGTGATTAATTATTAATATGTCATTATCTATAATGCGATTTTTTGTAATTAAAAGAAGGCACAAATTATACAATTTTACAAAAATAATATTATTATATGTATGACATAAAAAACTATTTTTGTTTTGGTTAAATCCTACTAATTACAAGATAATTTTATAAAAATTCTAAAAAGGTAATGCTCAATAACATGGTGCGAGCATTCTGATCATCATACCAACAAAATGATTAAAATACAGGGACACCTTTCACCAAAATCAAATTTTATAAACTTAAAATATTTCATTTTTTCAAGGAAATATTTCATATTTTTTTTATATGGTCGAAGTATAGTCTACTCAACTTAACTAACAAGCAGTGTTGTCGTAAATGGTAACATGTAATTGCACAACCATAAATTCATAACCAATCTCATGAAACATGGAAGCACCACCCTAATTAATCTTTCTTTCTCCTTGTCCTCTCAAACATAGCCACCTTTGTTTTATGACTCCTTTTTATTCACCAATCACTATTCAATATTCATAGAATCATAGGGTTTATTTTCTCCCCCCTCAATTCACATTTCAGGACCATAATCATTTAATTTAATTTAACTCAAATCAAATAATCACATAATCACCATTGTGTATTAATTGATGTGAAATATCTCAATTGCTTAAATGTTTGATACAATAAAATCATCGTTGTAAAAATTATTAGTTCGAGTCCTATCGACATCATAATAAAAAAATATATAGATAGCAGTAATGATAAGAGATCATTTGTTGGATACCGTTTAAATATATATATCCAAACACAAAATAATCAATACAAAACATGCATTGGTACAACAAAATAGTATATTGACATTTAACAGTACAAAACAGTATATAGATAACATGGCACTGTTGTATACAACTGTAACAAAATAATATATAAATAACATAACATAACACTATATAAGAATGCAACAAACAATACATAGATATAATAAATATAACATTACATTCAAGCAAATATTTTTAAAAGTATTTTGTTATTTCAAATTGTGTTACTTTCTTTTGCCAATATAGTTCTACTTGATATATCTAATAATCTCAAAATTAGTTGAAATGCAATAAACATTTGGATATCCATAACAACATGCACAAACTCAAAATAAAAAACAAAAAAATAATTTTTTCCTGATAATTATTGAAACCCTAATGTTGGGTTAACACAAAACAAGGCATTGTTGTACACATAATCTTGTCGTGTCAAAGCACTGTTTTCATCATATAATACGCATAATATGTTTGTTAACTTATTATGATTCGTGAATATTTAGTGAATTAATATGTTTGTTGAGAACTAAGATATGATAGATATCATGTGCATTATGAATTTATAATATTCGAACAACTGGAATTCAGAGTTGCATGTGAAATGAAATTATGAAACGAAACCCTAATTATATAATTTATATTTTCGTACGTTTATGCAATCGTGCAATTAGTCAACTCATAAGCCTCAATAGCTGGATTGGATTTTGTTGGGGGGACAAATTACTGTACAAAAATATTTTGTTTATTAGTATTGTACATATTGTTCATCATCTGTTATTAGCAATATAATATTTTGTTTACAAATACTAATGGGCCAATAATGGCCCATACAAGGCCTTATCTATAATTCTAAATCCGGGATTTGAATTCTGTATTGTGTACGAAATCGGGAATTGAAATCCAAGACCTGCTCTTCGGGACTGGCATATGCATAAACCTCTGTGAATTTCTCTGTCGTGCCTCTAATGGCTTCAATGAATCTCCTTCACTCGCAACCCACCATCTCCATTCGCCGAGTTTCTGCTTCGAACCCTCGAATTTCTTCGAATTACTTGCCTCCTCACTTTTTGTCGCGTCGTTTGAGCTGCAGGCGTTGTACTTCTTGCTCAGCTCTTTCTCTAGCTTCGTCTTCTTCTTCTAGGCCGTTCTTATCTTCTCTAAAGGTAATTTGATTCTTGGTCTTTACAATTTTGCTTGTTTATCCTTGCGAAATTTGAAATTGAGTGGTATGGGCATAATTTTCATCAAGACCCAACAATTCAATCTTTGATTGCATGCACCCAACATTTCATTTTTTAAATTTCGTGAATTTCAGGATGTAAAATGGAAAGATATATGGAATCTAAATAGCTGGGTGGTTCGTGATTACTACAGGCTTGTAAATTCGGTTAATTCTTTCGAGCCTCAGATTCAGAGGCTTTCTGATGAACAGGTTATACGCGTTATCTTAGTTACTAAAATTTCATCTATAATACTCATTTAATTAATTTTATTTATTTCATTCATGCAGCTTAGAGAAAAGACTACTGAATTTAAGGGTAGATTAAGTCAAGGAGAGACACTATCCGATATTCAAGCTGGTTGCTTTAAACTCATAATCAAACTTAAAAATATTTTCTTTTCCTAAAATACCCCTCAAAATCTATAAAAATATTCTTTTTAAAAATATCTAGAGGCATTTGCGGTTGTAAGAGAGGCAGCGAGAAGAAAGCTTGGAATGCGTCATTTTGACGTTCAGGTCCTTCCATTTATAAATTTCTCTTTTTTTCTCACATTTAAAACCCTTAAAATCTCATTGATATTTAAAAGTTTTGTAATATAGATAATTGGAGGGGCTGTTTTGCATGATGGATGCATCGCAGAGATGAAAACCGGAGAAGGCAAAACCCTAGTTTCAACCCTAGCAGCCTATCTTAACGCCCTACCTGGAAATGGAGTTCACGGTACCCTATTTACTTATTTATTTATTTAGTTTAATTCTGGTTTTTAATTGAATTTTTTGGATTTTAGTGGTGACAGTTAATGATTACTTGGCGCAACGTGATGCTGAGTGGATGGGACGAGTTCATCGATTTCTCGGTCTATCTGTTGGTCTAATTCAAGTACCATTTTCAAACCCTAAATTTATAATTATACAAGTATATAATATACGAATTATTTTGATTTATCGAATCATTTTGGTTTTGTTTTAATAGGTAGGAATGTTGTCAACGGAGAGAAGAGAGAACTATAATCGTGACATCACGTATACTAATAACTCAGTAATTTTGTAAAATAATTTTTTAATAGAGTTTACGGAATTTCGCAACTCTTGAGGGCTTAAATGCAAAATTACCTTTTTTAGGAACTTGGTTTTGACTATTTGAGGGATAATCTAACAACAAGAAAAGAGGATTTCGTTATGAGATGGTAAAATTACAATAATACTATTTTTTTTTTTAACTATTTTCTTTCTATAAATTTGATGAGAAAATTACAATTAAGTCCAACTTTTTTGTATATTGAGGCCGAAGCCCTTTCAATTTGCAATTGTCGACGAAGTCGATTCTGTATTAATTGACGAGGGAAGAAATCCATTAATAATTAGCGGTGAGGTATTCCATTTATTTTATTTTTTTCCAAATAATAAGAAAAATAAGGTTTTTATTTTTTGAAAAATTTCCAATTCTAATATACCTTTATTTATTTATTTTCTTAGGATAAACAAGACGCTGCGAAATTCCCCGTTGCAGCTAAAGTCGCAAACCTTCTCTTTAGAGACATTGTAACTCCTTTAATTTAATTAATTAATTTTATTTTTAGTTACTAATATTTTATTTTTGGTAAATGAAAAGCATTATAATGTGGATATGAAGAATCATACAATAGATTTGAGTGAACAAGGTGTTCATTTAGCCGAAATGATTTTGCAAACCGACGATTTATGGGACGAAAATGACCCTTGGGCCAGGTCATCATCATTATAATTTAATAATAACAATAATAATAATAATAATTATTATTATATTTCTTATTGTATAGGTTTATAACGAATGCAATAAAGGCAAAGGAGATGTACAGAAGGGACGTGCAATATATAATTAGAAACGGCAAAGCTCTTATGATTAACGAGGTACTTTAGTAATTCATTTTTAATATGAAATATCATAAACGCCCCTAGAAAATACGAGCAATATCATCAATACCCTTCCTCTCCTAATTTTTTTTGTAAAGAGGTGTCTAAACTACCCTTCTTTCTCACTCAATACATGTCTAAATAAAAAGGCAATGAAATGAAGGTATATAGCCATATAGATGATATTTTATAAACTTTGTAGGGGTATTTATGGTATTTTTATATTTTGCAGTTGACAGGGAGAGTAGAAGAGAAGAGGAGATGGTCTCAAGGAATTCACCAAGCTGTAGAAGCTAAAGAAGGCCTTCAAATCAAAGTATTTTTAATTTTTGTGAAATTTTTCAAAAATAACCCTAAAACTGAAAGTTTTTAAATTTTTAAGGCAGATACAGTTGTAGTGGCGCAAATTACGTACCAGTCCCTGTTTAAATTATATCCAAAGCTCTCAGGGATGACCGGTACCGCTAAAACCGAGGTACCATTTTCAATTTTTTTAAATTTTTTTTCTCTTTTTTTTAGCAAATTTGGAAATAATAATATTTTTTTTGTAGGAAAAAGAGTTTCTAAAAATGTTTAAAATACCAGTTATTGAAATTCCTACAAATTTACCGAATATACGCCACGACTTGCCAATCCAAGCTTTTGCAGTATAAATCTTTTTTAGTTTAATTTGAACTTTTATGAAATTACAAATACATCCCTGTGATATTTTTTGTAGACTGCGCGAGGAAAATGGGAACATGTACGTGCCGAAGTAGAATCTATGTTCCATTTGGGCCGCCCTGTTTTAGTCGGTACCACAAGGTCAAAATTAATTCCTTATTTTCATAAAAGCCCCTAAATTATTCTTAAATCCCAAAAAAACCCTCCATCCTGTTAAATGCTCACTAATAGTATATGCAAAAATTTGATATTTGTCTAGAATGGAGGGTATTTTTGTAATTTTAAGTAAGATATGGGCCTTTTTGCAAATTTATTGTATTTTGTTTCAGCGTGGAGAATTCTGAATACTTATCAGACCTACTCAGAGATAGAAACATTCCTCATAACGTCCTCAACGCTCGGCCCAAGGTACATTCCAAATAAATAATACACAATAAAAATTCAAAATTTTATTTTTATTAATTTTTTATTTAAAAATAAATTTATATAGTATGCTGCAAGAGAGGCAGAAATAATAGCACAAGCAGGTAAAAAACACGCCATTACTATTTCGACTAATATGGCTGGTAGAGGGACCGATATTATCCTTGGTGGCAATTTCAAGGTTCTTTTATTTTATTAATAAACTAATTAGAGATTTATTTAGGGACTAATTAGTAATTAATTAATTCTGTTTAATTAATTAGATGCTTGCTAGAGGGATTGTAGAGGATAATATTCTGCCTTTTCTTACGAGAGAGCCCTTAGAAACCGAGCGAATTTCACTTAACCAAAAGGTGATTTTTCATTATTACCCTTCCAAAATCGCAAATTACAATTTCTTTTCTGTGTATAGGGTTTTTCAAAAATTAAATTGGGACCGTATTCATTAGCTTTGCTCGCAAAATCTGCATTAATGGGTATGCGTAAAATAATTTCAATAAATAAATATCATTTACTATATATTAATTTAATATTAATTTTATATAGCGAGATTTGTGCACAAAAGTGAGGGGAATAATTGGTCGACGGAAAAGGGCAAGACGGTAATTTCAGAAGCCATAGAAATTAGCGATGTATTTTCAGCGCAAGAGCTAGAAACACAAATAAAAGACGAAGAGAGAGAAACTTATCCTCTCTCACCTTCAATTGCCCTCGCTTATCTCTCCGTGTTGAAAGATTGCGAGGTACACTGTACCAGTGAAGGTACCGAAGTTAAATTATTAGGAGGCCTTCACGTTATCGCTACCTCTTTGCACGAATCACGACGCATCGATAACCAGGCAAATTTAATAATATATTTTTTTAATATTCAGAAAATTTATAGTATTTTTGAAATATTTCCAATTTTTTTAGCTTCGAGGTAGAGCGGGAAGACAAGGGGATCCAGGGTCGACGAGATTCATGATTAGGTATAATTTATTTTGATGGTATTTTTTTTGTAAATATGGATAAAGAGTGGGCATTTTTGCAAATATGATTATTTTTGTTTTTTATAGTTTGCAAGACGAAATGTTTAAGAAATTCAATTTTGACACGGAATGGGCGGTGAACGTTATTTCTAGCATAACTAATGACGATACTCCAATTGAAGGCAACATTATTGTCAAACAAGTTAGTTAAATTAGTTAATTAGTTAGTTAATTAGTTAGTTATAACTGAATTTCGTCTTATTATCAGCTTTTAGGGCTACAAATAAATGCGGAGAAATATTTCTTTGGAATCAGGAAGACTCTTGTTGAATTTGACGAAGTCTTGGAGGTGGCTATCTCTTCTTGATTTTTTTTTTTAATTTCTTTTCTTTTTTGAATGTCTATTTTTATTTAATTAAAAATAATCATGTTAAATTGAAATATGAATTTATGATTTTAATAGGTGCAAAGACAGCATGTATACAATCTTAGACAATTGATATTAAATGGAGATGGTCAAAGCTCCTCTGACCAAATTCTACAGTCAGAAATTTCAAATTTTATTGTAATTAAATACTTTTTTTAAATTTATTTAAATTTGACAAAAAATGGTTTTAGGTACATGCAAGCAGTAGTGGACGAGATTATTTTTGAAAATACAGATCCCCAAACGGTACATTTATTTTTATTGGATCATATTATACACATATTAATTTAATTTCTTATTTTAGTCTCCAACAAAATGGAATTTGGCTAAACTTCTCGATGAATTTATTACTATTGGAGGCCGATTATTACCTGGTAAAATTACATTATTATAATTTAAAATCTAAAAAACTATATAAATTTAACGATAAAAATGAAAATCTAACAGAATCACTAAAGGAGATAAAACCAGAGGATTTACTCAAATCAATAGAGAAAATAAAAGGATTGAATTCCATCGATGTAGATAATTTTTCTCTTCCGAATTTGCCCCTGAGACCCGATTCCTTCAGAGGGATTTGGAAAAAGGCTTCTTTGCTAAAACGCTGGTTTTTTATTTCTTCCCACGATGATGATCCAAAGTAAGATTTATATATTTTTGTACGAATTATATTTGTTAAATTAATAATTTGAATATTGTAGGGATGGGAAATATTTGGGGACGATAAATCTTCTAAGGAAATATTTTGGGGATTTTATAATTGCTTGTTACCTCGAAGTGACTGACGAGTCTGGTTATGATCATTCACACATTAGAGATATTGAGGTAATATTAAGTTAAAAACATTTTCTTTTATATAGTCAATTAATTATATTTTTGTTTTGCGATTAACAGAGAGAGGCAATTGTGAAGTCGCTTGATAGATTTTGGAGGGACCATTTGGTAAATATGAACCGGCTTAGTTCAGCAGTAATTTTTTCTCTCTCTAACGAACAATTCTTTCTCTCTCTAAACTTGTACTTTATTTTTAAACGATTTTGGGTTTTTTTTGTAGGTAAATGTGAGGAGTTTTGGGCACAGAAATCCTTTGGAAGAATATAAAATAGATGGGTGTAGATTTTTCATATCGATGCTCAGCGCAACTAGGAGATCAACGGTGGAATCTTTATTTCAATTTTGGTCTAAATTGGCTTCTATAGAACTAAATTAGAGCTAAATTGGCTTCTATAAAATTTATAAACTTATTTGTATTTTAATATGTAAACTATTTTTCTTTAATTTTAGACTAAGCATTAAAAAATGGCGAAAGTAAGCAAAATATTTTATTTATTAATTGTTTTTTTAACATTTATGTGAACTTGCTTTGTTCATTGCTTTTGGATGTACACATCAAGCAATGTCCATTTTGTTGGATCGACACATCAAGCAATGTTCATTGCTTTTGGTCTAAATTGCTTTGTTCATCCACTCGTGGGCGGCTTGGTTGCCACCCAATCACGATTTACGATGTAAAATTTTTTTTATCTCAATTTACGACGTAACAACACCAAATTATCTCAATTTCACACACTCAAAATTACCACTCATTGAAATTAGAATGTTTGGTTTGAAATTTGAATCAAAACTTGACTTGGATTAGATCAACACGTCATGGTCATGAATCTCAAGATCTTTTCCTTTGATTACTATTGTACACACTCGTGTCACTCTAGGATAGAACCATATATATTTTTTGGTATAAATGAGAGGATAATAGCATATTGATAAGGGTTCATTTATTTTTTTTATTTGATTAGAACATTCATGATAGGATCGATACATCCGTGCAAGTGTATAAAAATGTTGTTGTATGATTTGATGCTTCGTTGACGTGAACTTTTGTCTTATGCTGACAAACTAGTTTGAAATTTTACTAAGTCGACCAATTAAAATTTTAATTTACTTGCCACTTTGCTAATACAGTGTTTAGGGTTTATCATTTTGGGTAAGAGTAGGATTAGCTAGAATTTTCTCTTTTTATTTCGGGGTCAACATGTTCAAAGCAATTATTACTTCTATATTAAAGATTGGAGAGAGACATGAATGCATGCTCTTAATTATCATATTTAACCTGATAGAGATATAATTAATTATTTGCAAATTATTACTTAGATTAAGGTGGGCGACTATATTAACATGATTAAAATTATTATTATCGGTTCTATTCAAATATTGAAGTACGGACGGCAAAGAGTAATAATATGGCCACTTAATTTATCCACACTTTCATTTTGAACCTAAATTTTATGTGTGCCACATTATCACATTTATTTCAATCATTATATTATAATAGATAACAAAATTTAAACAATTAATTAATCGTTGATTTTTATAGTCATATTTTTTTTGCCATTTATGTGTTGATTATTTGCAACATACTTTGAGCATTCTTAAAAATCCGCGTCATCTTACATTAATGACATTGAGTATTATTATTCGTTGGGTTTGTATTAGACTAAGCTTATTGAATTGTTTAACTTTTCACATTAAGTTATATAATCAAATATGAATACAATGAAAGATAAAATATTATATATGAAATAGTAATGAATTAATATACAATATTATAAAAAAATACATCATATATTAATATTATTTATAGAACTCTTATTTCAAAAATTCATCAAATGTATTATTTACATTTTCTGTTTATTGTGACATCCATATTAGCATAGTTCATACATACATTTTTCTCTAATTTGAATTTGTAAATATATTACGTAAGCAAATATATTACGTAAGCAAATACAATGCAAAAATGCATATTGACATAATAAAATTTTAAAATATTAAAATAAAAAAATAATTTATTTATAAAAGCATAAATAATTTCTTAAACTTATAAACATCCATCGAATAGTATTTTTAAAAATGTAATAAGTCTCGTGACATTAAATATTGTATATTTCTGCCGAATTAAATTTGATATTAGTTTTTAAATTACCGTCACTATTAAATCTGGCACTATTATTTATAATTTTAATTGCATTTTGAATCAATAATATTTTATTAGTACTACTACATAATTAATGATGTGCTATTACTACATTTCTCGCAGGGTTCATTATTTTTTATATTTTGTATTGCATGAAATATTGTAAACAACAATGATGTAATATTTGTTGTTATGTTTTTTGTAAAATTGTGTTATACCCGAAATATTATTATACAATGACACTAATATATGTATTATTATTTGATGAAAAATAAGTCATTTGCTATAATAAAGTAATACTAGTAAAACAAACATATACATAATTATCAATGATTTCTCAACCGTGTCAAGTGGAGTCCGGCTTAATACAAATCGAGCCAGTCCGATGGCGAGAAAGAAAAAACAACAAAATTATCATGCGACCCTATAACAATTTTGTATGTAATATTGGTTAGAGCTTATCTTATTATTATCGGAGGATGATTAAGATACTTAATTAAGTATCATGAGTTTGATACTTAAGAGTTTTTAATCTTGGTTTTAGATTTGTGTTTTTTCATGATATATACGTGCATTTATTAATGTGCACAAATTTTCATGATTATCACGAAAAAAACATAAATTTCAAAGTAAATATAATGGCTAAATTAATTAAGTATTTTAACCATCCTCTTATTATCATTATTATTATCATGTAAACTTGCGAGTTGCTTTCAAATAAAAAAAGAAGAAAATGACAAGTTGTATAGGTGTTATGATTTTTTTTTCAAGTTAATTATAGAGCTATGTAGCGTATAAGGTTTGAGTTTGGGTTAAATGCGAGTTAAAATTTTGGTTTATAGAAATATCGAGTCAAGACTCAAGAGTCGATCTCGGACGAGTTAGATTTAGTCCGAACTTGACTCGATTTGAATTCTAACTGGTTTAGTGCAGGTCAAATTCATTCGAATGAATTATTATCGAACAATCTTCGAGTCGAATTAATATCGAGTCAACACCATGTTTTTGTGAAACTATACAAAAAAATAGTGGGGTTTTGATACCTATAGGCTATGGGCTATAAGCTTACAAAACCTCCACTTGTAAAAAAAACTGGTGTCAAATTTACAAAAACAAAACCATTGTCAAGCATGTCATTATCCACATAACGTGTATGAAGAAAGAATAAATAAACCAAACCCCCAATTCCCACACCTTCTCAGAAATTAACCATGGATGCAAGAACCCAACCTGCAACCTCCATGTAAGTTCGCCTCATGCGTGAGTATATAAATCTTTCAATCTTTTTCTGACTTCAATTTGGTGCTGGATTCAAGGTTCGAAACAAGTCACGTTTTGGGTTCTCTTCTCGCTTCGTCTTCGATCTTGCCCCAATCATGGCACCACTGCTCTCTGGCGGATTCTGGCGTGGCTGTCCACGTGGCGGGTTTATGTGGAAACACGGTCTATGTGGCGTTCTCTGGGACACGTGCTGCAGTTTCACTGGCTGGACTCGGAACAGAAGCGTTTGAAATGGTCCAATTAGGATGGAATACAAATGGATTGTTTAAATCATTGATTGGAGGTGAAGGCGAGGAAGGAGATAAGGTTAAAATTCAACCTTTTGCTTTGCACTTGTTCTTGGCCCTGTTCAATACCCCTAATTTTCAGGTATATTGTCTTTTCCCCCCTATATTTTAATCAATTATTGGTGATTAATGGCTTTTTTTTATGATACTTCAAGACCCAATTAACTAAATTCATGGAACAATTTTCAGATGCTATTACAAGAGATCAAGGACAAATCGGTAATTTTCACCGGCCATGCTTTAGGCGGCTCTTTAGCCTCTCTTACTACTCTCTACTTATTATGCAACCCAAATTCTTTGAACTCCACTTCCGCATCCATTTCCACTCCACCACTCATGTGCGTTACTTTTGGTGCTCCATTATTGGGAAATGAATCGTTTTCCAACGCGATTTTACGCGAAAGGTGGGCCTCTCATTTTTGCCACGTGACATCACAACACGACATCATCCCGAGACTTTTCTTCTGCCCTTTCGAGTCCATTTCTCCGGTACTGAAATCCCACGTGCACTCGCACAACCTGTTATCGCCAGAAGAGAAGGGGCAATTGCGTAAATTTGTTTCCCTGCATGTTGCTACGGCTATAACGGGAAAAGAGATTAAGAGTCCGTACCATCCATTTGGGAATTATGTGATGTGTTCGAATGAAGGCGCGTGTTGTATCGATAATCCTACCGGGGTGGTACAAATGTTGTACCTGACGTTTTTGGCCGGTACCGAAGTGGGCGAGGTCTCTTATGGAGATATTGTGGTGAAAATAATGAAAAGTTTGTTGGCAAGAAATATTAGAGGAATTTGCGATGAAGATCGAGAAGATTTTGATGGAGGAATTTCTCTTGCACTCGAAGCCTCTGGCATTGGAACTAAGGTACGCAAAATAAAAATTATATTAATATTAATTATATTTTCTTAATAAAATTTGAATTTTGTTTGAAACACTTAATGAAATGTAGGGAATTGGAGCCTCGGCAGCTAAGGACTGTCTAAATGTGTCGAAACATATTGGTTGGAGTCCAAATCAAAATTGTGCAAATTTAGCAATAAAATTAGGAAAAATAACTCCATGTCGCGCGCAAATCGAGTGGTACAAAGCCTTGTGTGACGATGACATGGGCTATTACGACTCGTTTAAATTACGAGTCTCGCCAAAAAAATATTCAAAAGCAAATCTAAACCGAATAAAACTCGGTCAATTTTGGGACAAGGTGATTGAGATGTTGCAAAACAACTTGTTGCCTTATGATTTTCCCAAACGGGCCAAATGGGTCAACGCGGCCCAATTTTATATGCTTTTAGTCGAGCCGCTCGATATTGCGGATTATTATCGTAACGAAAAGCATAAAATAAAAGGGCATTATTTGACTCAAGGAAGAGAAAGGCGGTACGAGGTTTTCGATAAGTGGTGGAGGGGTAAAAAGGACATTTTAGAGAATGGGTTTGTGAGGAGAAGCAAATTTGCGGGATTGACTCAAGATTCTTGCTTTTGGGCTCGAGTCGAAGAGGCGAAGGAATTGGTCGAGAGTTTTAAGAGTGAGAACGATGGAGAGAGAATGTGGAAAGTTTGGAAGGATTTGTGTGGGTTCGAGTGTTATGCGAAGGATTTGATTAAGAGGAAAGAGGTTTCGATTGATGTGTTGGCCCCTCGCTCGAGTTATGGATTGTGGGTCGAAGAATGGAACTCGATCAAGTATACACGTGGATTTAATTCTTAAAAGATAGTAAATTTTGAAATTTTAAGTTATCTTTCTAAGATTTGGCAATATTAATTCAAGTAGAAAATGTAGAAGGCTATATTGTATATATAATAATCTGTACATAATTATTTACCTAGTTTTCTTTCAAATGTATTAAAAAAGATTGAAATTATTGGAGAAATTTATTTTTATATTAAAACTTGATATTAATAGATATATTTTTTTTTTCCCAACAAACTCAATACATTAACCCATGTTCTTTATTTTTCATCTATTTTTAAGTCTATGCATAAATTCACATCCTACTGTACGGGTCAGATATTATCTCACCAAACCGTAATCGTATTCGAATAAAAATATATGTATCTTAACAGATAACAGATACATATACGAATATATTTTGTCCAAATATGGATAGGTAAACGATTTTATTTGTGGATATGAATACAAATACGGCTAATATCCGTAATACAAATACCAATTTTGGATATACTATTCATACACGTATCACCATCTTTTTTTTTTGTCTTTAATTTCTTTGTGATTTTATTTATATTTTCTTATATTGTTTTTATTAATGATATTTCAATCTCTCGAATAAGAAAAATACTTGCTACATCAAAAGTTGACATATTAATATATTTTTATATATTAATAAAAATAATAATTAAAAATAATATTTATGATAAATTTTATATTTGCAATGAGATTTATATTTCTTTATTGGAATTTTTTAGTAACTAATATAATTAGGGAAATTTACAAATAACCCCCTATCTTTTCTTGAATTTACAAAAAAACCCCTAACTTTTGAGAAACTCCAAAAAAACCCCTACATACAAAGTTTTCTTTTCAATTACCCCCCTAAAGGGTATTTCATGGTATTGCAATTTTTTTTGGACCAAAATACCCCTCTATTTTTCATCTTTAAATTTAATAAACATATTTTTGTATTATTATATTAATTTAAAATCACTATAAATATATTTTAACATATACTAATTTTAAAAAACTATATGTCATATACATAATTTTAATTTTTAATTTATTATATATTTTATCATAGAAAACTAAAATTAAATAAAAATATGATATACAAAATATTCATGTTAATATCTTGACAAATTAATATTATTCTAGTATTTAATTTTAATGTTAAATATTTATTAATAAAAATAGTTATTAAATAGTATTTCTGACCAAATTAGCAATGCATAAGTGAATCTCAAAACTAGCATTAAAATAATATTGTCGTTAGTTCTAATTTCAACATCTAATTTTATTTCAGCAGTTAATTTTGTAGTAATTATTTTTATTAACTATTAGCAAATTAATTTATGAAATCAATAGTTGTTAATAAAAATAATTACTAAAAACTAGCTACTAAAATAAAAATAGTTACTACAAAACGAGCTGCGGAAATAAAAATAGTTGTTGAAATTAAAATTAGCGACCATATTATTTTAATCCTAATTTTAATTAAAATTAGCTGCGAAAAAAATTCATTCATTCATTATTAAAATTAATATAATAATACAAAAATTTTAAAGATGAAAAATAGAGGGGTATTTTGGTCCAAAAAATTGCAATATCATGAAATACCCCTTTAGGGGGGTAATTGAAAAGAAAACTTTGTATGTAGGGTTTTTTTTGGAGTTTCTCAAAAGTTAGGGTTTTTTTTGTAAATTCAAGAAAAGATAGGGGGTTATTTGTAAATTTCCCATATAATTATGATATAATAAAAGTTTATGTGTATGATATTAATTCGTATTTGATAATATCCGAGTTGTACATATTTGTATAACATCCGAACCGAATCAGTATCTGGTGACTATTCGTATTTGTATCTGAAAAAATTAAACGGATACAAATACGGTGTAACTATTATTCGTCCGTGTCCGCTCCATTTACATTCCTAGATACGACTTCATTTTATTCATTGATTATATATATGATCTTTTATTATGTATATTTTTGTGTAATCAGTTGTGTCATATTTTCTACAGTTGGATATTGTGATGTGTTTTGATAGCATCCACTGATAATGTGCTTAATTTTTGGAACCTTATATTATATGTAATTAATTAGGTTTCATTATTTTACATCTTTTGTAAACAATACATTTGGTTTGTGTTTTTTAATCCAAATCATACGATATAAATCCGATATATATAAATCCTACACATCATATTTTATGTTTAAATGTTTTTCGGCACACGATTCTATACTTTTATTTGAACTGAATATTTTTAATAATATTTATCATATATCGTCTCTTTCATTTTCAAATAATAAATACACAATTGTGGGATTATTTTATTTACATGTAGCAAAATGTGTAAAAAATAATTGTTTAGAAATAAGAAAAAAAAGGTTTGCTACGAAAAAATAAATACTATTTTGAAATATATTATCATAATATAATATATTATGACTAAAATATTTTAATCCTCAAAATAATAAACTGAATAATATAAATTTTTGTAGAATAGTACATGATTGCCAGCTAAAAATGGCTTAGTTATAGCGCATTTAATGCACGCCTCCCTCATCCAGATATTTTATACCTTTTAAACGTATGTTTTGTTTTTTTAACATTTATCTTATAAATGTGTAGTATACCTTTTAGATTCATGTTATCTATTTTTACATGTACGATATAATTTCGTGTGTTACATTTTTTTTCAGATATATCATATATTTTTTTGATGTACGATATATATTTTTAAATAAGCATTTTGTATAATTTGTTTACGAGATATATATTTTTGGTCTTAACAATTTATATCTTTTTGATCGGCATGCATTCGACGATAAAAATGAATTTTTTGTTTTTGTTTTGTAAAAATAAATAAAATAAAATGTCAAGTGGCGAGTCAGAGTGAATCATGACGGACTAGCGGCCTAAATCGAAAAATTCTCCGACCCAACGCACATTAGTCGGCCCCTAAATATTATTCATAATATATATAAATTACGATTAAGGTTGGTAAACCCCGCATTCTAGAAGATTATTAGGGTTATTATTCACTTATTCTCCATGTTTGAACTGTATATATTGGGGGCAATGTAGGAACAATTGGCCAATGTCTTTCTTTGTGATTGGAGTTGCACAACATGCATCTTCATTAGCCACCCTCTTTGTAATTTGTTGTCGAGTAGGATCCATATAGGTATGTATGGGGCCATAAAGTAAAGATAAATTTTCAAAAAAATCCTTAATGTTTTGATATTGTAAAAAATTCATAATGTTTTTTGAAAATCCAAAAAACTTATTTTACCAAACTTTTATTTTCAAATACTCCCTATAGGAATTAAACCTAAATAAATATTATATGTTATATTTATATAATTTTAATATTTCATAAATTATATATTTTTGACTTTTATATTTTTTTTCCTGAAGAACTGACATAAAATATTGATAAGATGAACAACAATATTAAAAAACAACGAACAAATATTTAAAAAATAAAATATCATGAAACTATTACAAAAAATACATAAAAGGACAATGAAAATAAAAAAACTAGATGGTTAAACAAATATTTTCTATCAAATATTTTCAAGGTGTTTATTTATTGTTGTTTATTTTATTATTATCTGGTGTTAATTTTTCATGAATAATAAATGAAATATTAAAATTATATAAACACAACATGTAATATTTTTTTTTTAAATCACTACATGTTAAAAAATATTTATTAATTTTCTTAAAATTAAGAAAATTAATAAAAAATAATATATTTTTTTAATTACTACATATGAAATTAGAAATGTATTTTGGTAAAAAATAATATAATATCATCAATGGTTAGTTTTAAACCCTAAAGGGGTATTTGAAAATAAAAATTTGTTAGAAGAATTTTTTTGGAGTGTTAAAAAAATTAGGGATTTTATTACAATATCCACAAAAGTTATGTTTTTTTTGTGAAAATTTCCCTAAAGAAAAATTAATTAAAAGAACAACTTGTATAGTAAAAATGATTCGCATTATACTGGGCTTTATATAGCATTCAGGCCATTGGACCATAAATGACCGAGCCCATATCATTATAAATATTCTGTTTCCTGCCCGTATCACTTATATTATAATCAATGTTGCACGAATACGGATACGGCCATACGGGTATCATATCCGATACGATACAAATACAACGATACGGTAATTTTCAAAAAATCAAGGATACGAATACGGCTATATAATTATTATTTTAATATATTTATATCGGATATAATTAATAAATAAATAAATAATTAAATAATAAATTAATAATATTTTTAAATTAAATATCATGACAATAAATAAAATCAACACAACAATACAAGTATCATAAAAGTATCCTAAATTTATTATAGAAGTATCCTGGAACTAATTTTGAAGTATCCTATATAATTTATTTAAAAATATTATGGATCAAAATATATAATGAGCCGAAGTATACTAAATGAAGTATCCCAGCCGTATCCCTGCTGTTTTCGAAAAAAATAAATATTAAAATAATCGGATACGCCACGTGGCGTATCCGATACGTATCCGAGCCGTATCGTACCCGTATCCGTATCGGATACTCGTATCCTCATGATACTTCTGCATTTTTGAAATATTCGCGTAACATAGATTATAAGTTATAACTCTGTGATTTATCGTTGGACGAAGGATAAGTTGGGTATAACCTACTTTATTAGTTTTATTCTCGTCAAACACATAATTTATTTAGATGAGATAAAAGGGGATAAGTATATAAAGAGAAGATTAATCTTTCACCATTTTTTTTGTGGTGATAAATTTGTTACTTCTTATACCTGTAACATTTTACTAAAATATTCCCATTTATCATAATATAATATAATATGAAATAATATAATATGATATGATATGATATAATATGAAATAATATAATATAATATAATGTGATTTAATATGAAATAGAATAATATAATAGAATAATATATATTGTAATATAATATAATATAATATATCATAATATATTATACAAATGATATACAATAATAATTAATATAATATATAATACTTAATATGATATTTAACATAATATAATATGATGTAAAATAATATTATATTATATGTAATATAATATAATATAATACATGATACTTTATATAATATAATATAATATAATATAATATAATACTAATGTAATATTATATACTTTAATAGAATATATTATACTAATGATATAAAATAATATTTAATATAATCTATGACATGATATTTAATATAATACAATATAATGTAATATAATATAAAAATAATAATATATTATATAATAATATATAATACAACATAATATAATATAATATAATATAATGTAATTAATAAGATATGATGCAATATGAAATAATGTAATATAACATAATATAATGTAATATAATATAATATAGTATAAAATAATGCAATATTATATAATATAATATAATATAGTGTAATACAATGTATTATATTATATTATATTATATTATATTATAATATATTTTTCGTATATAATAATATCATCAAATACTACGTAATATATTCTAATATATTCTAATATAATAATCTAATGAAATGTAACATAATATAATATAATATAATATAAAATAATATAATATAATGTAGTTTAAATTTTAATCAAAACTTTATATTCAATATATTTGTTTCAAATTTATAAACAAAAGGATTTTTTGGTCACTTTGAAATATTTTATTTTTCAATCAATACTATATCAAAATTTATCCATATACCTTTACCAAACACTATTCAAAAATTAAGAAATAAATAAAGATAACTTATTATCTCTCAAAAAAGTTATATCCATTTTATCCTCTTTCCAAACGAAGCCTGCAAATATATATCCATTTTAATGCATCTAACAAGTCCTCAGTCAAAAGTTTTGCATGGTAATCAGGATTAATGTTGTTTATAACTTTTGTACTTTATGTTAATAAATATATATATTTTGTATCTCTCAGATTTTAAGCAGTGAAATTAGTGTCTTATTTACACGTAAAATAAAACAATAAGTTAGTACTGAAAAACTATATTGACGTTAAAAATATTTAATATAAATATTTAAATTAATAATATAAATATTTTGAATGTAGAAAATATTACCACATAATGATCTCATAGCAAATCACAATTAACACAATAATTAAGAAAAGCCAATTCATGAACCTATGTCGAGTCGTGTCGTGTCGTATGGAGCCAGTTTACCAGTTTAATTTGTCATTATTTATTCATTATTGCCCTCTAATTTTAAGTGGGGTCTCATTTATGTATACGTTGCTCTGCCCATTTCTTGCCATGATGGCCATTGATGGGTATCTCCATTTTTAACAGCACTACCATTTTTTTATAATTTGTA
The DNA here is from genome assembly GCA_946800325.1 of Luzula sylvatica. Lineage (NCBI taxonomy): Eukaryota > Viridiplantae > Streptophyta > Magnoliopsida > Poales > Juncaceae > Luzula > Luzula sylvatica. The sequence continues at coordinate 64,199,482 of OX326959.1, read as the reverse complement.
ACTTCTATTTTTACTTTTATTTTTATGATTTTTTCTGTTTTATTATGTTTTAATTTTGTTATTATTTCTGATGCATGTTATGAACTTGTTTCATATATAATTTGTCTATATATTGTATTAAATAAAGAAAATCCTAACATAATTTGAATCTACACTATATATCTTGAGTTATATACAATCAGTGACGGATCTTGACACGATTTCTTTAGGAGGGGGCAAAATGAAATACTGATTATGAAATTATACTGCACTATCCATTGATCAATTGGTAATATCCATAAGTAATAATAAGTCCAATTGTTTGATATATACGATGCATAAAAAAAGACGGAGAAGTGTCACTATCTAAGTTCGATCGAACGTCGGGCTACGCGTTTTTTTATTCGTCCTATATATAATACACTTAGCCAGCCAAGTTATGAGTCATCATTTTTAATTTTTAATAATAGAACTATCAATTAAGTAATTTTGTTCCAAACAATTTTATATAAATACTGTTGGTTAATTTAGATCTAGAGGAGGGTGAATAGGAAGTCCTACGGTCTAATTTTCGTGGTAATGGATACAATTACAATTTTGTGCGGAATCGTAAATAAATTAGAGAAAGAAATACAATACCGAAACAAATAACACGCGATATTTGTTTACGGAGTTCGGTAGGTGGTTGCTTTGTAGCTTTAACTTACCGGTTACTTGCTCAATCGACCGACTCGATTGATTGCAAGTACCTACGTCTCCGGGGTTCCCTTGCGCCTTTTCGGCTTTCGATTGAATACCCAACTCAAACAATTACAATGTTTGCCTTGATCGATTTACACGAATTTATCGATCAATGACGGGCTTTACAATTAGTGACTAGCCTATTACAATTTACTACTAACGAACTAGTCGTGATCGGTCACGCAAGTTGGGAATCGTTTAGTAGTGGATTCGAAATTGGATCTAATAATCTCTAAGAATGTTTAGATGATTAAGCTCAAGATTTAAAGCTAGGATTCTCTCTTTCGATTGAGAAAATATATTGGTTGAGATTGTATGAGAGAGTGAGGGAAGGGTTCTATTTATAGAACACATAGATCCTTCCCTTAATATGTTTTTTCTGCATAGTTCGTTACAACGGACTTGCACACATAGACCCTTCCCTTAATATGTTTTTTCTGCATAGTCTGTTACAACGGACTGCAAGTCCGTTGTAACGAACCATAAGTCAAACTAGCCGTTACGGCTGTTATATTCGAATTATAACACAGTCCGTTACAACGGAATATATGTCCGTTACAACGGAAGTCTGTGTTAGGAAGTCCGTTACAACGAACTGACATGTCCGTTACAACGGACATCATACTGAGACTTCACTTCAGATTGATTTTAATGTCCGTTACAACGGAGAATACTCCGTTACAACGTTCTGAGGCTTTCCGTTGTAACGGATTGGTTAATCCGTCACAACGGACATGCAGAGGAAAGTGTTATACTGAAGTGAGTTCAATGTCCGTTATAACGGACAGATATGTCCGTTGTAACGGACATAGTTCTGTGAGATCCTTCAAGTTTGGATTTAATTAGCGTTATAACGTACATTCTTCCGTTACAACGCTTTGGTGGTGTCCGTTACAACGGACTGGTTGATCCGTTATAACGGACTATACTGTGTTTTCCAATCTTGAATAGGACGAGCATGTCCGTTGTAACGGACAATGAGTTCCGTTATAACGGACATCCTACTATCAGCCTGATTTATTATTTCATCATTTTGATGAATTTCGAATATATTTATTTGACTAATTTTGAGCTTAATAATTCATAAACAAGTTTAGGGATACCTATAAATTGTTTTGGTGATTTGTGTGATACCCCAACTTGCGGAATCTTCGATGTCTTGATATATGTGTATCTTCGCGATTCTTCGACATCTTGATCATGCGCTTTCGTGCCATCGTTTCTTCATAGTCTTGACTTCTGATGTCTTGATTCTTCTTTTGATCCTTTTGTGAGTTACATCTTCTATCTCTATAAATATCACTCCCATAAATAGATTAGTGGATCGACATTATTTTGAGATAATCAAACCCTAGAAAATTTGAACCAACAAATACTACGTAATATTAGAAATGGATGAAGTCTTTGTTTTTGTTTTGTTTTGTTTCTAATGGAGATAATAGAAAAGACAGTACATGTTTGCTCTTAATGAAAATTGTTTACTGAAAATGAACTCACTAGCTATATGTTTATAGGTACATGTGTAACATTAATTAACTAATGTACTGATAATTACTGTATTAATTAATGAAGTACTTGTTCCAATGCACATAGAGTATTTAGGTCCACATCACATGCAGGGACGGATCTTAGTAGGGGCCGGAGAGGGAGGGGGTCGCTCTTCTCATTTTTTTTGTCGAACAATGTATATATATCTAGTGATCCAGTATATTTTATCATTATAACAGTGTAAAATTTACTGTTTGTCCCCCAAAAAATCGAATTTCAAAACCAGTCTTTCATTTTGTCCCTCAAAAAATTATGTCAAGATCCGACACTAATCACATGTCTATCACGAACCTACACATATATTATCTAGATACTTTTAAACTAGTTTTGTTTTGTGTGGGAATGATATGATGTGGTAGGTAAATTAGCTAAATAACTCATATTAATCAGTGTTTATTTTCTCATATATAATTACATTACTTTCATTTATAAGTCCATACATCAATACATGACAATCTTTTCAAATATAAAAGAATAGAGGAAATTAGTTAATGCCTAGAAAAATACATGATACCAACCATTTATTTAATTACATATAAAACTAAGTGATAGAGGCTTAACACACTTATTGTTTTCCACTTAAGACGAGATATCATATAAATTATAATTAATAGTTTTCATTAATAGAGTAGTGACTCTTAACAATGATAATTAAAATGACCACCTAACTCGCTATTGTATAACATGCTTGATACGTCTATATTGACAGCTCCTTAATTTCATATAGTTGATGTGATTTAATTAAATTGCTTTATCAAGTAAAAGCGGCCTTAGAACATACATTAATTTTTGCATGATAGACTTGAACTACTGGTAAAATATTTGAGTAGTGATGTATATCCCTAGTATTCTCCCCTAAAAAACTTGATGACTTAATATGATTTAACAACTTAAAAATAAACACATAAATACATGATTTAATGTCTTAATTTATGATTAAATTATCTTAATTTATAATTAAATATTTAATTAAGATATCAAATTATAAATAAATGTGTTAATTCTTAATGTGTTAAAAACATATTTACGTCATTAAAATTTTAGGAGGTGATGTGAGGGTATGTCGAACATTTTCCAAATATTTTAGTTTTACGGGAACTTCTTGTTGTTGGACAAGATTAATTGAGAAAACAAAATTTGTTGGTGGTTGAGTTCAAATCCTGGTTGCATTAATTGAGACCATAGGGTCCATAATCATATGCATGCATCCAGTGTACTGACTCCATTTAATGGTTTAGATGACGTGATTTGTTTCACACTTTCACCTCTGTTACAGAGGAAATTTTTTGATCCGTCCGAAACTGAATGATTTAAAATCCGAACGATTCAAAACTCATAATCCAACGACAGTCATTTGGACGTCCCGTGATCCAAATAATGCAATGCTCAATTGACTGGTAACGCGAATGCAGGGCCGGCCCTGTCCATTGGCCGGTTTGGCGGACGCCACATGCCTCCAAAAATACGAGGCCTTCATTTTTTTGGAATCTTTATGTGTTGAGAAAAAAAATAACGGGTCGTCCTCAAGATGTTCGATGAAATGTCCAACATAAAATACAAACATAATTACGATGATTTTATATTTTCCAAATGAGTTTAATACGCTATTATAATGATATAATGCAAATGACCATTTTTATGAGAAACTTATTTATCGAAAAATATATTTTTACATGTCGTAGTCAAGGTGTTCGATGAAATGTTTAAGATAGAACGTAAACATGATTATGAAATTTTTTTGTTTTGAGAAATTGATTTTATGGTTATATCAATGATGTAGTGCAATGTGAGGCCTCCAAAAATGCTAGGCCTCAATTTTTTTGGAATGTTTATGTGTTGAGAAAAAAATGACGGGTCGTGCTCAAGGTGTTCGATGAAATGTCTAACATAAAATATAAACATAATTACGATGAATTTATATTTCTAAAAATGAGTTTAATACGTTATTACAATGATATAGTGCAAGGCAACCATTTTTATGAGAAATTTATTTATAGAAAAATATGTTTTTATATGTCGTAGTCAAGGTGTTCGATGAAATGTTTTAGATAGAACGTAAACATGATTATGGGAGATTTTTGTTTTGAGTAATTGATTTTTATGGTTATATCAATGATGTAGTGCAATGCAAGACCTTCATTTTCATGTGAGGTTTATGTGTAGTAAAAAATAATTTTTTCAGAATTGTGTCCAAAGTGTTTGATGAAATGTCCAAGATAAAATTTAAAGGTGTTTGAAATGTCTAAGATGAAATATCTAAAAATTAGTACAATGCACTGCCTTCGTTTGTTGTGTGTATATATGTGTCATATTGTAAGAATCAAGTTGAATTTTGTTATTATTTTAGAATTTTCATATTTACAATTGTCTTTTTATATATTTTTTCGAGATCATGTGATGTTGTTCGTCATAGGCCTCCAAAATAACAGGACCGGGCATGCGCGAATGACTCGTACCCTGATAGCCTGACATTTTTAATCCAAACCATACGATTAAAATTGAACATTTGAGTATATATTTTGTATTGCATGAACTATTGTAAGCAATAATGCTATATTTTTGTCATTATATTTCTTTTCCGTAAGATTATGTTATACTTATATCTCATATGCTATTAAAATGAAAAACATAACTAAATACCCGCTGTGTATAACACGAATATTATCCTAATTATATATAATAATAGTTCCTATGATATTACATGAAGCACCAATAAAAATGACCTGAAACAAAAATGGTAAGAACCATAGGGGTAAATATAAATAATCAAAATATCTACCTATTTATTCAAACCTTAAATTGTCCCGTACTAAAATAACTCGACTATTCAATGTCATGAAATACGAATAATTCGAAGACCAAATATCGTAAAATCCGAATAACCCGAACACCAAATATCATGAAATCATAATGTCCCGAAAATCAAATGTCTCTTCACCGGAAAGATTCGAAAACCAAATTTTCTGAAAACCGAATGAATTAGAACCGAATGATCCGAAACCGAACGATTTGAAAATCGAATTACCCAAAAACCGAACGATGCGAGAACCGGATGACTTGAGAACGGAATGAGTCTAAACTCGATTGACCCGAAAATCGAAAGATACGAAAAATAATGCGAACGATTCGAAATCCGAACGATTTGAAATCCGAACGATTCGAAACTCATAATCCAACGACAGTCATTTGGACGACCCGTGATCCAAATAATGCGATGCTCAATTGACTGGTAACACGAATGACTCGTATCATGAACGGACTAACATTTTTTAATCCAACTGTACAATTAAGATCAAACGAATGAAAAGAGACTTTTATCATATATCCTTTCAAAAATGTATTTTGGATATTTGGAAGGGGGATAATTATATCATGTCCTTCAAATTCCCCCTCCCACACACACATCTTATATATTACCAATTAACAATTAATTAACATGGTAATTAACAAAAATACATTCATTAACGTTTAATTGATATTGATTAAGAATTACTAATTTATATGTACTTTAATTATATATCCGTTAATCGTTAATGGAGTGTATTTTTATTAATTACCATGCTAATTATGAACTTTTAGAAGAGTGCATCATAAAATTTATTTTTTTTGAATATTTTTTGTTTAATGAACAATACATATTTCCTATTTAGTCTATCATTCCATGATAAATATAGTCACTTGAATTTTCTGTCACACACAAGTTATGTATTCTTTTTATTTAATAAATCATTTTGTTGGTATTTAATATCTACACATATGATATTTCTCTCTCGTTCAATTAATAAATATATATAATTTTTGTATATGAGACATTATATTACATTTTGTATGATAGTATTTTAAAAAAACTTTAATTTTAAATTTTCGTAAAATATATTCACTTGAGTTTTCTCTTTCTTTTGACATCCATATTAGTATATTTCTTGCATGACATTTTTTTTTCTAACTGAAATTTATGAAGGTATTATGTAAGAAAATGCAATGCAAAAAAATTCATATTTAATATTTAAATAATTAAATTTTAATTATTAAGTTTTTAACATCTATAACAATAATAAACCTAAAAATACTAAGAATATTATATTTGTGTTTTTATTTAAACACCTTTAATACTATTGTTTTTCAAATTTTACATACATAAAAAAATAGCTTACTTATTAAAATATAAATAACCTTCTAAACTTATAAACATATATAGAATACTTTTGTTATTTTTGAAGATAATGTTTTTCAAAATACCATATTATCCTATGGATAATTCGGAATTATAATTTTGCTCAATTAAATTCAATATTATTATTTAATTAATTTCATAGTTAAATGTGATATTGTGTATAATTTTTGTTGTCTTGTTTATTAATAAAAGAATATTAATAGTTATTTGCATGCATTGAGTATATATTTTGTATTGCATGAACTATTGTAAGACATAATGCTATAATTTTATCATTATATTTTTTTTCGTAAAATTGTGTTATACTTATATATCATATAGTATGTTTGAAGGAAATACAGTTTTGGATCAACGCTAAAATGGTACGTAGGACAAACGAACGTACGCGTTCGTGGACATACGAAACAGATTAGTAACACTGGTATAACTTTCAGTAGGAAACTCCGATTTGAATGCTTCAAATTGGGTGAGTTAGATAATGAGATTATTTAGAACTTTCATGTTGTAATATATTTCATTTGAGCGCAGTATCAGTGTCGTTCTAATGAAATACCGAAATGGTGCGACAGTTTGACATACAGTCAGAACAACGGCCGTAACTTTCGGGTCCGAACTCCAATTGGGCTGGGCCAAATTGGGTTTGAAAGATAATGAGATTATCTACAACTTTCGTGTTATTTGATTTTCTGTCAGAGGAATTTACCATTTTCGTTCTGACAGATTACTGAAAGGGGTGTATGCAGTTTTCTGTTTGAAAATGTGTATAGAAGATATACATAACTTTTGGCCCATCCTTATCCTATGGAATATATATAGGATGTTTCTCTCTCTCTCTTATCAGTAAAAATTAGATAAGTTTTGACCAGGAAATTAATGGAGTTAATTCAGAAATTAAGAGACTCTAATCACTTGATGAAAGAGTGCGAAGAGATTGAGAGAAAGAGAAAAAGAGGAGAAAAGAGTTTTCTCCGTCTAGAGAATCAAAACGCAATCATGCAAGTTCACCGGTGCATCGTCTAGGCAGGTGCATCCGCGACCGAGGTGTTACGACTCACGGTGGATACGGGTAGAGGAGCGACACATGTGGCTCTTCGTTGTGATCAAACCGGAGAAGTAAACGAGTAACGGGCTGTGGAAGCATGCGGGCATGGAACGCACGAAGACAACCCGAGGCGTGTCGAAACGGTGGGAGACGTGCGGTATGGGACGTATGGGCTAGTCACCAACGTGACACCGAAAGAAGAGAAGGATGAGAGCGATCAACCCGTCGTGCGTGATCAATTTCATGCTGGTAATCGTCTATCCTACTTTGCATCGTACCCTCGATATCAAAGCGTGATCTTTGATTTTGGGAACCGGACCGGGCCTTCATATCCGCTGCGCGGGACCGGGGTCGGGATAATACCCAATAGTGGTATCAGAGCGATCGCTGAGATTCGAGGGTCGAATCATAGTCGTATATTCGATATACGCACGGGTTATCAAAGTTCGTACCCGTTTGCATGATGTTACATATAGAGAATGTCAAATTCCATTAAAATCACAAGTGAAATTCGCTAGAGATCGATCAAAAGTTGATTGAGAGTATCTAGGAATGATCGTGAAAAGGTTTCATGATTGATCGTTTTGGAAACGAGCGAAAACAGGCTAAACAGCGCAAAAATCGCTTAGTCCGTTACAACAGACTTGGAGTTCCGTTGTAACGGACACTGTATAGGATAAAGGAATTGGGAAAAGTTTGCCAGTATCACATAGTCCGTTACAACGGACTTGGAGTTCCGTTGTAACGGACCCTGTATATGATACGAGGATGCGGGGATGCCTAGGGTGTCTTTTGGAGTCCGTTGTAACGGACATGGTCCGTTGTAACGGAAGTCTACGCAGTTGGTCCGTCGTAACGGACATTTTGTTGCGTTATAACGGACTGGTTACTGGAAATTTGGACACAGGTTTGCAGAAAATAACGTTGTAACAGACCTAGGTTGCGTTACAACGGACATGTTTTTGGCAATTTTGGACAATCTCCCGATTAAATAGCGTTGTAACGGACTAGAGTTCCGTTGTAACGGAGTGCCAAGGAGACTGGAGGTCCGTTATAACGGACTATGGTGCTTTATAACGGACTGGTTTCTGGTTGCTGATTTTGTTTTCATGATAACTTTTGCTACACAACTTGGAATTTTGAGTTCTTTATATCGATTTGATCGGCATCAATCATACTAGCATATAATTAATTAATTATTTAGAATAATTAGTCTCCCTAAATAAATCATATGCATTTTGAAAATCTTGTGATAGTGATATAATATGATTATGTCACGAATTTAGAAACATGAATGTCATGATCCCACATAATATTTAAGTCATGGAAATGCCTTCCATATCCACAACCATCGAGATTGATATGATATAGTGCGTGGTTTCAGGCCATAGTCGGGCACGTACTATTGTATATATTGGTGCGGGTGGTAAGCGTTAATTCAGAGCGCATTGAATGATTCAATGCGGCTCAAAGAGCTAGAGCGCATTGGACTGGGCCAAATTGGGTTGGAAAGATAATAAGATTATCTACAACGTTTATGTTAGTTGATTTTCTGTCAGAGGAATGTACCATTTTCGTTATGACAGATTACTGAAAGGGTGTATGCAGTTTTCTGTTTGAAAAGGTGTATATGAGATATACATATCTTTAGGCCTATCTTTATCTCTGATCAATTAATTCAATCATACTAGCATATAGATTAGTATTTTATGTTGTAATATATTTCATTTGAGCGAAGTATCAGTGTCATTCTAATGAAATACCGAAAGGGTACGACAGTTTGACATATAGTCGGTAAAACGGCCGTAACTTTCGGGTCCGAACTCCAATTGGACTGGGCCAAATTGGGTTGGAAAGATAATAAGATTATCTTCAACGTTTGTGTTAGTTGATTTTCTGTCAGAGGAATGTACCATTTTCGTTATGACAGATTACTGAAAGGGTGTATGCAGTTTTCTGTTTGAAAAGGTGTATATGAGATATACATATCTTTAGGCCTATCTTTATCTCTGATCAATTAATTCAATCATACTAGCATATAGATTAGTATTTATTTAGAATAATTAGTCTCCCTAAATAAATCATATGCATTTAGAAATCTTGTGATAGTGATATAATATGATTATGTCACGAATTTAGAAACATGAATGTCATGATCCCTCATAATATTTAAGTCATGGAAATGCCTTCCATATCATCAACCATCGAAATTGGTATCACAATATGTGTGTTTCTAGGCCTTCGTCATGCACACATGTTGATGGTACTAATGGGTGGCAAGCGTTAAATGGGGACTTACGTGTTTCTAGGCCTTCGTCATGCACGTGAGTAGTTCATTTGAACTATACGTTTGATATGGTTATGACTTAACCGTCCAAGCCAATCCGATTGGAGTTCGGGGCATAGTTAGAATGCACACACAGAACTGGGATTGTATGTGATACGATCCATCACCGAAATTCTAAAATGTTCGAGAGTTGCATATGATGCGATTGGATTATATCCTACCTAAATAAGCGAGATCCCACTCGATAGGCCTTCGTCACTTGTGGGAGGATTGCGAAATATGGATCTCGGGTGTTATAGACTTGGAGTCCCGTATCGGTATGAGGGTTATCGATTCGATAAAATAACACTATCATATAATTATCATATAAGCATATAGATTAAGTACGCACGGTTAGGAGCTTAATCTTCATCATCCGCTTAGAATTATGTTTTTAAGCAAACACCAAATATATATCGATGAGATCGATATGATAGATGGCTTTTGGGTCGGAATTACCGTAATTAACCTTGATAGTCAAACAATAGTTCTTAGACTTAAAGGAACGTGTTGGACACGGAAACGGTAGATTCGGGGCTCGAGGCTTTGGCTTTAGAGAAAGCCGGGTTCGATACACTTTAAGAAGGAATCGAACAATATTACATGCCTTGTGGTGGCATGTGTAGACGCAAATTTCTCAAAATTATTTTGAGAATTCGGGTGTATATGAAAATAAAACACAACGCTCATGAAATAGTTTCAAGAGCTAGAGCGCGTTGAATGGTTCAATGCGGCTCAAAGAGTAGGTTAATTTTGAGACGCCTTGCGGGTCTTTGATTAACACTCACGTGTTGATGGTACGAGATTTGATCTTCGTGACCGAATATCATATGCATTCAATAGATAAGTCGATCCCGGAATTGCATGAGATGCGATGTAAATTTCAATTGGAGATGCTTGGAGCATCCAAGAAATCCAATGCATTGAGATGCGTGGATGTCCTTGTAATTCAAAGGCGGGATCGAAAGAAATAAATGTCTAAGGGTATTTTGGGAAAATGTTTTCCAAACAGAAAGTTCGGACAAGGAGTTGTCCAAACTAATGACTCAAAGAACGGTGAAATCCGAGGAGGATTAAACCTAGAAGTTGATTGTTTCCTTTGGCATTGCCGTCTTGGCCACATGAATGAGATACGCGTATCTAGATTCCATATGATGGATTGCTAGAATCATTCGAATTAGATCCGATTGATTAATGCGATACTTATTTATTAGGCAAAATGACAAAGGGCATCATTCTCCAAAGGTTGGAGAAAGATCCAACGAATTATTGGAAATTACATTTAAATGTAATGTTCCGATAAGTTCCAAGGCAAGAGGAGGCTATCGGTATTTTGTTACGTTTACGGACGGTTAAAGTAGATACGGTAATATCTGTTTAATGCGTGCCGAAATGGACACTTTTGAAAGGTTCAAAGAGTTTCAAAAACAAAATACAATATCGACTTAGCAAGAAAATCAAAGCCCTTTGATAGGATCGAGGAGGCAAGTATTTGAGCTACGAACTTCGATAGGATTGAAGAGGCGATATTTGAGTTATGAGTATTGATGATCATTTATGATTGTGGAATCGTTTCACGATTACCTTTATTCGGAACATTAAAGATGTATTCGAAAAGAGGAAATGAACGCATGTTAAACATGGTTCGATAAATGATAAGTCAATAAGATCTCCCAAAAATATTTTGGAGATACGCCCTTGCACTACAACAGATTGGAGTATCAGCGACGGTAAAAATCGTCGCTAAAAATCCAAAAAACCGTCGCTAAAAGTATTACCGACGGCTAACCGTCGCTAAAAGACCGTCGCTGAAAGTGGCGTCGCTGATGCCACTTTCAGCGGCGGGCCGTCGCTGATGCCACTTTCAGCGACGGCCCGTCGCTGAAAGTCTGTATTAAATTCAATTAAATTCACCGACGGCCCGTCGTCTGTATTAAAGTCTGTATTAAATATGATTATTTATATATGTAATTAATACATATTTCATACATACATGTTAAATGTACTTAATTAAATATTAGATTAATTTTGATAATTATAATTATCTAAAGAATTACTATAAATGATAATTATAATTATACTCATCATATTAATTTTCATACAAAGTCCACAATCATAATTATAATTTCGACACAACTACACAACACAATCCTAAACTCGACAAATCGAAAACAATCCTAAACTCGACAATCCCAAATTAACAGTTACAAAACACGACAAAAATGAAAAAATCGACAATATATCCTCTGATACCCGCCTCCGATTTCCGATTCATCGTCCATCTCGCACATCCACTGGTACGCGCCTCCTCAGCCTTCGCTGCTGGTACGCGCCTCCTCTGCTTAGTACCGACACCGAATTTCATATGCATTCGATAGATAAGTCAATCCCGAAATTGCATGAGATGCGATTTAAATTTGAATTGGAGATGCTCGGAGTATCGGAGGAATCCAATGCATATAGATGCGTGGATGTCCTTGTAATTCAAAAGCGGGATCGAAAGAAATGTATGTCTACGGGTATTTTGGGAAAATATTTTTCAAAACGGAGAGTTCGGACAAGGAGTTGTCCAAACTAATGACTCAAAGAATGGTGAAATCCGAGGAGGATTAAGCCAAGAGGTTGATTGCTTATTTTGGCATTGCCGTCTTGGCCATATAAACGAGATTCACGTATCTAGATTCCATATGATGGATTGCTAGAATCATTCGAATTAGATTCGATTGATTAATGTGATACTTATTTATTAGGCAAGATGACAAAGGGCATCATTCTCCAAAGGTTGGAGAAAGATCCAACGAATTATTGGAACTTACGTTCACGTGTAGATGATCCGATAAGTTCCGAGGCAAGAGGAGGCTATCGGTATTTTGTTGCATTTATGGACGGTTAAAGTAGATATGAAAATATCTATTTAATGCATGCCGAAATGGATACTTTTGAAAGGTTCAAAGAGTTTCAAAAACGAAATACGAAATCAACTAAGCAAGAAAATCAAAGCTTTTCGATAGGATCGAGAAAGCGAGTATTTGAGCTAAACCTTTCGATAGGATCGAAGAGACGATATTTGAGTTATGAATATTGATGATCATTTATGATTGTGGAATCGTTTCACGATTGCCTTTATTCGGAACATTGAGATATGTCCGAAAAGAGGAAATGAACGCATGTTGGACATGGTTCGATAAATGATAAGTCAATAAGATCTCCCAAAAATGTTTTGGGGATACGCCCTTGAGACAGCGGCACTAACGAATGGTTGCATATCAGATATGAACCATAAACCTTCTAATCGGTACAAAAGATGCCATATGAGATATGGATCGGAATGGTTCCGAAGTTGTCATTTGTACAGATTTGAGGATGTGGGTATATTTCGAAATTTGTTTCGGTTAAACTCAATCCCTAATCTGGAAATTGTTCGTTTATCCTTAAGGAAACTAAAGGGTATTAGTTCTAATATCCCGACGAAAATGAGATTTTCGTGGCTCGAAGAGATGCCTTCTTGGAGGAGGACTAGATGTGCACAAGTTTGGAACTTGGTGCCATTTATCTCTATGCGGGCTAGTGGGAATAGAATAAATCTCAAAAGAGTTCGAGATCTGAAAATGAACATTGTACCGATGAAAGTTGACATGGCTTCATCAAGAGTTGATGAACGGAAGTCGAACACACAAATGAATTTTTCGTAGATCAAGTAGGCTATATCATAAGCCGGTAAATACGGATTTATCGTGGCTAATGATGATAGATCGAAATGATATGATGATTCGATATCCTACAAGGATGCTATGAAAAGTTGATTCCACATGACATGGTGTCATGAAATCTGAGATTCGATCCATGTAAATTATCAAGTTCAGAACTTGATTTCATCACTTTCTGGGTTAGACCCATGAAATGTGAGTGGGTTTTTCAAGATGAAGAACCTACATGGATATGAATACGCATATATGTAAAGCGAGGCTTTTTGCGGAGAGTTTCATGCCATTCATAGTCGGACTATGAAGAAACGTTTTCGCATGTTGCCATGCTTTTCCATTCTCGAAATTCTGCTTGCCATAATCGCATATTATGGCTATATGATGTGGCAAGATGGATGTCGAAACCGAATTTCTTAACAGAAATTTTATTAAAGGACGTGTACTTGACACAACCTTACGGTTTTGTCGATTCATAAGAATCGGAATAGGATATGCATGCTTTAACGATCCATATGATGGATTAAAGAATGCTTCTCGGAATTGGAATATTCGTTTTGACGAAGTTATAAACAGTTATAACATTGTCGGAACGAATGGAAAATTTGTGTACACATGAAGGTTAGTGGGAGCTGCGTTATATTTCTTGTAATGACAAAGGATTTAGACGAGACCGCTTATGAATTAAGCGTGAAGATCTATAGGATAGATCTAAGAAGTTCCTCATTCTATGTTATAGCACATATATCGACATATTGAAAATTGTTTTCAACATATAACTCCTTTGAGGAGTTAAATCGAAATGTCGAATGGCAGAAATTTTCAACGGCTCGATGTGAGACATCAAGCAGCGCGAAAAGTAATAATATGATGCCTTACATTTGATGTTAGGATCTATTATTTCTGTCATGATATGTATGTGACTATCTGTCATACAAACAAAGCGTCTAGTTCACCGTCAATAAAATTCATGGGAATCACATGAGTTTGAATGTAATTCGATTACATGAGACTAACTCTTGTGAATGTATAATGGTTATACAAATATATACATAATGGTTATGTATATTTAAACCCATCGGGATTTGTATTGATAGAGGTGAAGTTTATCCTTGAATACTTTGCGAAAGAATTCAGGATTTTATTTTATCTATAATGGTGTGGAGGACGTGTTGGTTATAAAAATTTATAACAATAACAATTTCCAAAGATTAAGCACATCCAAATATGTAGCACGACTTTCGATCACAAAGTGTGTACATGTTTTGCTTAAATGAAAACACGGTTTTGTGGAAAGGTTCCACAAGATCAATAGTTTATGATTCTATTTACGGAGGCGAGTATATTGTGGTTATTAATCGCAAAAGGAAGTGGGATGGATCAAGGATACATGACCAAACTCTAGTAGTCACGAGTTATCGGATTTAAGGTTGTTTATTGCGTGTGAAAGAAAATATGGCTTAAGAATTAACTTGGAAGAATTTATATAAATAGGCAAATCTGCAGTCAGAATTGGGCCGTTAATATTATTAGGGATTTAATCAAATTTCAACCTATTAGGCTTTATCCTAATTCGGGCCCATTCAGATAATTAATCTTTATTTAACCTAATTTCGGCCTATTATATTCTGACCTAATTTTGCCTATAAATATATATTCTGATTTCGATTTTCTCTCTCCTAAGATTTACGTAGGCGTTATCCTAATTTTACCTATTAGGCTTTATCCTAATTCATTCTGACCTAATTCTGGCCGCCAAATACTTTTCTCCCTTTTGACAATAAGAATAGTAGTCTGGTGAGTTTCAGAGAGAGAATTTTGAGCAAAACTTTAAGAGAAATAATCGTAACGTCGACTAGAACGGCGTTGGCGGTTCCGATCAGACGAAATCGAGGTGGACATGAGTAGAGGGAGTGCAAGAGAAATCCTTGGAGAAGGTTCACGAGATCTGGATAAGAAGGCATCACGTACTAACTTGTACGAGGTACAATTCTGAATAACTCTTCCTTTTTCGTGGTTTTTCGAACGTGATCCCGGTAGAATTAGGTTATACATGTGTA
Source organism: Luzula sylvatica (assembly GCA_946800325.1). Taxonomy (NCBI): domain Eukaryota; kingdom Viridiplantae; phylum Streptophyta; class Magnoliopsida; order Poales; family Juncaceae; genus Luzula; species Luzula sylvatica. Next base: position 64,183,911 of record OX326959.1, on the reverse strand, counting down.
AATAATTCCGCTGCACATCTCTAATTCATGTGTATAACCCTACAGTGGTATCAGAGCAATTCCAGGACACATAGAACGACCAGGACACATAGAACGACCAGGATAATCGAATATCGTGTACTCATCGTGTTTCGAGCCCACGGCAACATCGAAATGACGATCAGGCTGATTCGCACGAGTTAAAACCTTGTGATCAAAATACAAGGCGCAAAAATTGGAAACCTCTTCAATTAGATAAGTTTCGACAATTGAACCCTCAACACGTGCTTTGTTTCTAACTTTTCGTTTTAACCTCCGCAAACATCTCTCAAATGGATACATCCACCGATACGAAACAGGCCCACCGACTCGAGCCTCGTATGCCAAATGAACCACAAGGTGTTCCATCGAGTCGAAAAAACTAGGAGGAAATATTTTCTCCAATTTACACAACGTTACAACAATACTTTTTTCTAATTCAAGCAGATGTGAAGGATCCAATTCAGTGGCAAAACAAAGAAAGATCGAGTCGAGATTTTGCGTTATCCTTCGTTTTAGTTTGCACGTCAAAAACTGTGTTAAATACATTACCGAAAACATTCGCTTCGATATGCATCACATCCAAATTATGACGAATTGAGTTCGTCGACCAATAAGGCAAATCCCAAAAGACACTCCTTTTTGTCCAATTATGGGTCTCTCCGAATCCTGGAATTTGTAACTTTCGAATGCCATTTTTTCTAACAACATTTTTTTTGAGTTTGGCAACTCGATCCACAATATCTCGGATCTGAAGACCCGATCGACGTGGAGGAGGGCGGTTGCGATCAGTTTTGTTTTTCCTAAATGAATTTCTTTGATTACGAAATTGATGGTGCTGCGGTAAAAATTGTCTATGACAATCAAACCAACTCTGTTTTCTACCATTTGTGAGAGTAAAGGATTTTGTATTTTCCATACAAATAGGACACGATAATCTACCGTGTGTTGACCATCCCGAAACCATCCCATACGCTGGAAAATCATTTATGGTCCAGAGAAGAGGCGCTTTCATATAAAAATTATTTCGACGATATGCGTCGTAAGTGAGTACCCCATTTTCCCACAACATTTTGAGTTCATCAATCAAAGGACTCAACAATACATCAATATTATCACCCGGATAATCTTGTCCGGGAATGACGAGAGCCAAGAAAACATTCTGATCTTTCATGCTCATTCCGGGATGTAGATTATACGGAACAACAAAAACAGGCCAACACGAATAAGGTTTGCCGCTTGAGAGGGTATATGGGCAGAAACCATCGGTGGACAACCCAAGCCGCACGTTTCGAGATTCGGAGGCAAATTGGGGGTAAGTGGAATCAAATTCTTTCCACATTTCCCCATCCGAGGGATGAATCATGACTCTCGGATTTTCACGAAAACCATCGCAATGCCAAGTCATTTGTTGAGAGGTTTGTTTGGCCATATACAACCTTTGTAGCCGAGGTGTAATAGGAATATAACGCAATAATTTACACGGAATGGGTTTTCCTTTTTTTTTCCCAATTCCATGGGTTTGTATCGAACTTTTTTACACTTATCGCATTTATCTTTCGAAATGTTATTACCATAGAAAAGCATGCAGTTATCCGGACAAACGTCAATTTTCTCATACTGCATACCCAAACCTTTGACCAATTTTTTGGATTGATTGAAATTTTCAGGAAAATCGTTCGTAGAAGGGGAAGGGATAATAAAATTCTTAATGATATACAAAAATCTATCGAAGGCAATTTTGGTTACTTCGCAATCAGATTTTACATTCAACAACATGGTAACGACTGACATTATTGAATTATCAAAACCGGCGAGTCCCTCCCATCAAGGTTGATCGGAAGCACGAAGCATCGCGAAAAAACGAGCAGCTTCAGAATTCGGATCCTCCTCTTCATTTTCATCCCCATTCCATTCGAAAGAAGGACCGGCCGCATCACGCACCATTTCTTCCATACGGTTCATGTTTCTCGAGTTCGATGCTTCAAAATTTGGTGAATCGGATACACGAAAGGATAAATTTGATTCTCCATGTTTTGACCAAACATAATAATCTGGTATGAAACCCGAACTACTCAAATGGGTCGCTATTACGTCATGTGAATGAAAAGAAACATTCTGACAATCGATACAGGGACAACGAACACACGTACGTCCCTGGGAATTAATTCGAATATTTTCCGAACGAAAGCAAATTGAAGGAAACCAATCATTCCATTCCAAAAATCATTACTAACGGAACGATCCACTATACGATTGTACATCCACGAACGATCAGACTCCATAGATATAAATATTCTACGATTAAAGAAGTACAATGTTAAAACATTATTTTTAATGACGTAAAATATTGGAATTGGACAGAACTATTAAGAGCTACGAATTATTATTGAAAATGAAGACGAAACGAGAAACCAATATTGGAAACTTTTCTTTGAAATTATTTAAAATATAACTTGACATCAATGGATACAGAATATTCGTCCAATTAATTTCACATCATAATAACCACTAATTATTTGTATAAGGTTATAGCCAACATTAAAATTATTTACTTGTAACATAAATTTCAAGTGTCCGACACCTTAAATCATAATCAAACTAAAAATACATACATAATACCTAACAGCAATTAATATATACAATACAATCAAAATACGAATTCTTACAACAATTGAAAATTTAAATAATTACCAACCTTTATTGGAAGATGAAGAGTTGTACGTTTTTGAACACCACTTGATCTTTTCCTCGAAATCTCGTTTCTTAAACCTTTGTTATATAAACAAATATTACACAAGAGTAACATACATATCTTAAACCTTTGTTATAATCAAACGAATTAATCAGAATTAAAAAACAACCTTATCTTTACTAAAAACAGGAGAGTTGAGCGTTTTCGAGAATCACTTAATCATCCTTAAAATCTTGTATTTCTGCCACCAAAACCTGACCTGAAAGCACAAAGTTGGGAGTTTAACTATTGTGATTAAATTGAAACAGATGCAAAAAAATACAAGTATAAACAAATAAAATTTGTATAAATCCAGGATTTCAAAAAACAGGAAAAAAAACCAAAGAATAAAAAACAAAACTACAAAAATCTGAACTTAATATTTATATAACACAATAAAAATCAGCATTTCAAATTTTAAAAATCAGAATTAATAAACAGAATTAATATTTATACACATATACAATAGAAAACCAAAAAAAGATTTTAAATTAAAAGCCACATTTAAATAAAGGCATACTTAAAAAATAATTCAACCAAGAAACAGAATTTAAAAAATAAGATTTAAATATATATAAAAAAATTTAAGATCTACAAAACAGAATTTGAAATTAAAAAACACCAGAAAAAAGAAGCGAAAAAAAGAAACAAGATTTAAATTTAAAAAGAAAACGAAAAAGTGAAATTCAAAAATTAAAGATCCAAACTCAATACAATTTATAAATAGATAAGTAGAATAAAAAATAGGTTTTCAAATATAAAAAAAGATTAAAAAAAAGCAAAAAAACTGAATAATAAAGCTGGATTTATATTAGAAAAAAAATCAGAAACAATATTCATAAAGAAACAGGATTTAAATAAGAACAGGATTTAAATTGAAAAAGAAAACGAAAAAGTGAAAATTCAAAAATAAAGATCCAAACTAATACAATTTATAAATAAATATGTAGAATAAAAAATAGATTTTCAAATAAAAAAAGAAATTAAAAGAAAGCAAAAAAACAGAATTAAAAAGCTGGATTTATATTAGAAAGAAAATCAGAACCCATATTCGAAATAAAAAATGTTAAAACAGGATTTTTGATAAAATCAAAATAAAACGAATAAATTGCCAATTAAATTCGAAATAAACTGATATAACAATGCAAAAATTGATAAAGAAAGTGGATCGAACAAAAAACCGAAAAAACCTTCTCGGTTTACAAAGCATTTCACAAACACAAGCATTTATAACAAAACAAGAGAGGGAAAATATATACGTAAAACAAAAACATAAGATCTATCTCGAAAATAAGAGAGGGAAAATACCATAAACGACTGCAAAATAGAAGTGCTCCAATCTCGACTAGTGATCTCGGCTCAAGTTCTATCAAAGAAGAAAATAGGAGAGAGGGAACCAATCTCGGTTCATCCCGAGTTCTATCAAAGAAGAAAATAGGAGAGGAGGGAACAAAGAAGAAGGGGGTAAGAAGGGGGTAAATGAGAAAAGAGGAATGGTAAAGGAGAAAAGAGGAAGCAATGGCTGCCGAGAGGGGGATATATCCCTAGTATCACCGACGGGCCGTGGGGGAAGGAGTTATTTGCGACGGGCCGTGGGGGAAGGAGTTATTTGCGACGGGCCGTAAGGGAAGGGGTTATCCGCGACGGTTGCATCTGCGACGGGCCGAGGTAAGAACACATTTGCGACGGGCCAATATCTGCGACGGGCCGAGGTAACAAAATATTGGCGACGGGCCGTAGCGGATACCCATTATCGACGGGCCGACGCAATAAAAGTTTGATTATTTCCGACGGGCTGACGCAAAATAACCGACGCAAAAAGAGCATTACCGACGGTTGGTCGCAGTTATGTGACCCGTTGAGTCATTTAAAATCATCACCTACGGTCCGTCGGTAAAAAATAACTTATCAGCTACGGCCGGTAGCAAAAAGGCCAATATTAGATGGTGAACCAGAATCTAATACACAAGCTCTACGTAGATCTGGTAGGATTCATCAAGAACCTGAGAGATATGGATTTCTCATTAGTAATGACGATGATGAGTTGACTCTAGATGATGAGCCAACCTCCTACAAAGGTGCTATGTCTAGCTTGGATTCCTCGAAATGGCATGACGTCATGAAAACCGAGATCCAGTCCATGTATGATAATAATGTTTGGAATCTTATTGATCTACCTAATGGTACTAAGACCGTTGGGTGCAAATGGGTTTTCAAAAAGAAAACCGACATGGATGGTAATGTACACACTTTTAAAGCAAGACTGGTGGAGAAAGGTTTCAAGCAAATTCATGGTATAGACTATGATGAAACGTTTTCTCCAGTAGCCATGTTTAAAAGTATTCGCATTCTTCTAGCGATAGCTGCATATCACGATTATGAGATATGGCAGACGGATGTCAAAACCGCTTTCCTTAATGGGAACCTTACCGAGGATGTGTATATGACACAACCCGAGGGTTTTGTCGATCCAAAGAATACGAATAAAGTGTGCAAGCTTATGAGATCCATTTATGGATTAAAACAAGCATCTCTTGCGTGGAACATACGATTCGATGAGGTTATCGCAAAGTATGGTTTCATTCAAAATATCGAGGAACCTTGTGTATACAAGAAATTTAGTGGGAGTTCGGTGGTATTCCTCATCTTGTACGTGGACGACATCTTACTCATTGGAAATGACATCCCGATGCTTAACCAGGTTAAGGCATATTTGGGTAGTCAATTCGCAATGAAGGACTTAGGAGAAGCTGCCTATATTTTAGGTGTGAAGATCTATAGAGATAGATCGAGGAGACTTCTCGGACTAAGTCAAAGTACATATATTGACAAAGTGATAACTAGGTTTCACATGGAGCAATCTAAGAAAGGATTTCTGCCAATGTCACATGGCATCACTCTCACTAAGGCTCGGTGTCCTTCAACGGACGCTGAACGTGAGCGAATAAGTCGGATCCCATACGCTTCGGCTATAGGATCGATCATGTATGCCATGATATGTACTAGACTAGATGTCGCATATGCGTTGAGTGTGACTTCCCGCTATCAGTCTGATCCCTGGGAAGCTCACTGGTCCGCAGTTAAGAGCGTTCTTAAGTATCTCAGGAATACTAAAGATATGTTTCTTGTCTATGGTGGTTCGGAAGGAGATCTGATTATCCAAGGATATACAGATGCTAGTTTCCAAACTTGCCCGGACGATTTTCAATCTCAAAGTGGTTACGTCTTTACGCTCAATGGTGGAGCTGTTGTTTGGAAAAGCTCCAAACAGAAGACGGTGGCTGATTCTACAACTGAAGCGGAATACATCGCGGCTTCGGAAGCCGCAAAGGAGGCTGTCTGGCTACGACAGTTCGTGATGGAACTTGGCGTTATGCCAAGTATCTCGGGTCTCATGGATGTCTATTATGACAATAACGGAGCAATATCACAATCTAAGGAACCGCGAGCGCATCATCGGTCCAAACATGTACTCCGGCGTTACCACTTGATTCGTGAGATTACGAATAGAGGTGACATGAAAATAATGAAGATACCTACAGAGGATAACGTGGCCGATCCATTTACGATCCATTTAGGGCGATAGGATTGGGATATTTATCGCAGTGTTAGATTGGGTGTTTTATTTATGTTTCTTATTGTATAAGGGGATTTGATCTGCCTAGTGCAAGTGGGAGAACATTTATTATGCCTAGGCGTGTTATTGGGATTGTATTTGTTTATGAGACAGATATTTATATTATTATTCATCATATGACCTAAACCTTCATATTTCAAAAATTTTAAATAACAAGAAAGTGTGTGAGAGGTTATTCGATTATAATAATCGGATAGACCTTGAATTTTATTCTAGTTTAGTGCATCGAGTCAGTTGAGAATAATATGTTGCATGGCCTTAGTCTGGCATATTGATTTGTCAATTGAATGATAGTAAAACCACTAAACGGGATGAATATAATTCTAAAACGTCCCTCGTGTATAAAGTTTTTCATAGATTTGAACCAGGTAGTCCATTCACTGAATGGAGACTTTTTCATACACTGGCATATTCGTAGATGAGATGATCAGGTTTTACTGATCTGAGACGGTAGCGTCAATTCTAGAATATGGATATACGCGGCGTCGTATATTGGACTGACCACTATATGAGTTTGTGAAATGGTTAGAGTCATTGGAGACAAACTCATATCTAGATAGTGCGTTTTAGTGCTTCATACTTGAGTGATCTCACGGATACCTAGTATGTGAAAAGACAATGCTTTGATGTAATTAACCCTACGCGTAACTGTGTAGTAGAGATTATTATTGAGTATTGTTTTTAGCATATGCAAAGGATGTGAGGTTGCAAGATAGGAATTGTTCCTTTCTAGCCTTGAAAAAGGATAGAGGGAGATATCTCTCGGGCCCCTCGATTGAATTGAGATTGATGAAATGCTTGGCCAAGCTCGATGAAACTCAATAGAGTTCGCATTGTTATTATCAATCTAATTCTTATCGAGAAAGAGTATATCTGATCAAAAGAAAAGATGATGACTTGAAGTTTTAGGCTTCACCGTGACTCTTTTGATCGGAAGATATCGCGAACAAGAGGACTAGTAACACTTATCTGAGCTAGGTATGAAGATGTACTGCATCTTCGTAAAGGTGTTCTCTACCTTTTTCGTGCTAATTCTGGGTAGGTATTAACGGCAGTCTAGTGCTCGCAATACCTTGTGGATTGCTGCCATATCCACTGCCAGTCCTAGACGAACCTACAACGGTCACACCAAGATTTCGTAACTTATCGGATTCTCAAGATAATGCTCACCAATACGTTTGTTGGACAAACAAAATGAAATCACGTGTGATTAGATCTCACGACATATGTTGGACATATGGCCAAGTTGATTAAGTCTTAATCCAAGAGGGAGTTTGAAAGAAAATATGGCTTAAGAATTAACTTGGAAGAATTTATATAAATAGGCAAATCTGCAGTCAGAATTGGGCCGTTAATATTATTAGGGATTTAACCAAATTTCAGCCTATTAGGCTTTATCCTAATTCGGGCCCATTCAGATAATTAATCTTTATTTAACCTAATTTCGGCCTATTATATTCTGACCTAATTTTGCCTATAAATATATATTCTGATTTCGATTTTCTCTCTCCTAAGAATTCATTCTGACCTAATTCTGGCCGCCAAATACTTTTCTCCTTTTTGACAATAAGAATAGTAGTCTGGTGAGTTTCAGAGAGAGAATTTTGAGCAAAACTTTGAGAGAAATAATCGTAACGTCGACTAGAACGGCGTTGGCGGTTCCGATCAGACGAAATCGAGGTGGACACGAGTAGAGGGAGTGCAAGAGCAATCCTTGGAGAAGGTTCACGAGATCTGGATAAGAAGGCATCACGTACTAACTTGTACGAGGTAAAATTCTGAATAACTCTTCCTTTTTCGTGGTTTTTCGAACGTGATCCCGGTAGAATTAGGTTATACATGTGTAAATAATTCCGCTGCACATCTCTAATTCATGTGTATAACCCTACAGCGTGAGATGCAATAGTACAAGCAAAAAATGCCGAGGTCACAACCACTTCTAGCCAATACTCAGAAAATTTCATTTGATCCATGAAATTTTATGAAAAGATGTGATCGTAGGTATTGGAAATGTTCCAATCCTGATGATGATTAACACTAGCGGGAACGTGCGGACCCGTTTACAAAACCGCTCTCTCTAGTCGCGCGTGACTGTCATGCGATGACTATGGGTATGGAGATACCTAGAGGAGGAAGAAGAGAGTAGAGTGTAGATATCTAATACGATAGTCCTCGCAGGTTATGGGTATGGAGATACCCATAGGTAAACGTTGTATCACCCAAATACTTATTCCATATGAATGCATCCCTTTTAAAAATTTTGTTTACTTAAATTAATATGCATTCACCTTATATGAAAATTGTGTGCGGGTTGTGTAATATGATTGTTACATGAACCCTGATTTGAGCTTGTGTGGACGCCGGCATAATTGATGATTATGTGCAACAAAACTGTCACACTTAAAGTGTCATTTCTAAACATCCCTAGTCGCGGATCAGTTTGCTTAAGAGAGAAGCATTTCTATTATCAGATAATAGACTAGACGTGTACACTAGTACGTTTGTCGAGGAGATGATTATGTTTTGCTAATCATGGGACAAGGTGCTTGTCGAATCGGGAACATAGATATATGTTAGGTTACATGTATTGGATATGACCAAAGCCGCGAGACCATGACATGGTTTAGTCATTATAGATGGACTTACGACGGATGGGGTTTTAGGTTCTTCACACTTGAGGGGACCATTGATTGCGTTACGTGCGTAACACAATGCTTTGATATGACCTTACGCTCACCGTAATAGGGAGTCAAAACGGTCATCATTGGGTATTGTCCGAAACACGGAATTCAATGTGAGTCTCCAAGATAGGAATTGTTTATTCCGAAAGGAAGAGATATCTCTTAGGCCGCTCGATGAATTGATTAACGAAATCTCTGGCCAGAGTCAATGATATTAAAAGTTAATAACGATTGTAATTTGTTAACTCAATTCGGAATCGAGAAATAAGTATAGTTAATCAAGATATAAGGATGACTACCACCATGCCTTTTGATTAACGGATATCGCAAACAAGAGAACTAGTAACCGCTATTCGAGATAGGCACAATGATCACAATCATTTTTCGTTTTAACATGGGTAGCAATGATGGAGTGACTAGATCCCGCCCATGGGCTTGTAGTGCCATGGAAACGGCCTACTGCCATCATTAAACGAACCTACACGGTCACACAACGAGTCGTACTACGTCGGGCTTGATTGCAAGTTTTTGCACATGGGATGTGCATGGCTTTAGTGTATATGATACGCGGGCTAGATTCTCTAATATAGTGTATATGTGCTATACATGAGTACCTTTTAGGTAGATCTGAAACTGAGTGGGAGACTGAAGGAAATACAGTTTTGGATCAACGCTAAAATGGTACGTAGGACAAACGAACGTACGCGTTCGTGGGCATACGAAACAGATTAGTAAAACTGGTATAACTTTCAGTAGGAAACTCTGATGTGAATGGTTCAAATTGGGTTAGTTAGATAATGCGATTATCTAGAACTTTCAGGTTGTAGTATATTTCATTTGAGCGAAATATCAGTGTCGTTCTAATGATATACCGAAATGGTGCGACAGTTTGACATACAGTCAGTAAAACGGCCGTAACGTTCGGGTCCGAACTCCAATTGGGCTGGGACAAATTGGGTTGGAAAGATAATGAGATTATCTACAACTTTCGTGTTAGTTGAGTTTTTGACAGAGGAATTTACCATTTTCGTTCTGACAGATTACTGAAATCGTATATGCAGTTTTCTGTTTGAAAATGTGTATAGAAGATATACATACCTTTTGGCCCATCCTTATCCTATGGAATATATATATGATGTTTCTCTCTTTCTTATCAGTAAAAATTAGATAAGTTTTGACCAAGAAATTAATGGAGTTAATCCAGAATTAATCCAGAAATTAAGAGACTCTAATCACTTGATGAAAGAGTGCGAAGAGATTGAGAGAAAGAGAAAAAGAGGAGAAAATAGTTTTCTCCGTCTAGAGAATCAAAACGCAATCATGCAAGTTCGCCGGTGCATCGTCTAGGCAGGTGCATCCGCGACCGAGGTGTTATGACTCACGGTGGATACGGGTAGAGGAGCGACACATGTGTCTCTTCGTTGTGATCAAACCGGAGAAGTAAACGAGTAACGGGCTGTGGAAGCATGCGGGCATGGAACAGACAAAGACAACCCGAGGCGTGTCGAAACGGTGGGAGACGTGCGGTATGGGTGAAGGAAATACAGTTTTGGATCATCGCTAAAATGGTACGTAGGACAAACGAACGTACGCGTTCATGGGCATACGAAACAGATTAGTAAAACTGGTATAACTTTCAGTAGGAAACTCCGATTTGAATGGTTCAAATTGAGTTAGTTAGATAATGAGATTATCTAGAACTTTCATGTTGTAATATATTTCATTTGAGCGAAGTATCAGTATCGTTCTAATGAAATACCGAAAGGGTGCGACAGTTTGACATACAGTCAGTAAAACGGCCGTAACGTTCGGGTCCGAACTCCAATTGGGCTGGGCCAAATTGGGTTGGAAAGATAATTAGATTATCTACAACTTTCGTCAATGTTCAAAGTCGGTTGGAACGATTTAATATTTTCGTTCTGACAGATTACTGAAAGGGTGTATGCAGTTTTCTGTTTGAAAAGATGTATAGAAGATATACATACCTTTTGGCCCATCCTTATCCTATGGAGTATATATAGGATGTTTCTCTCTCTCTCTCATTAGTCCAACCAGTTGAATAATTAGATTAGTTCAACCAGAAAATTAATGGAGTTAGTTTAGAATTAATCCAGAAATTAAGAGACTCTAATCACTTGATGAAAGAGTGCGAAGAGATTGAGAGAGAAGGAGAAAAGAATTTTCTCCGTCTAGAGAATCGAAACGCAATCATGCAAGTTCGCCGGTGCATCGTCTAGGCAGGTGCATCCGCGACCGAGGTGCTATGACTCACGGTGGATACGGGTAGAGGAGCGACACATGTGGCTCTTCGTTGTGATCAAACCGGAGAAGTAATCGAATAACAGGATGTGGAATCATGCGGGCATGGAACGCACGAAGACAACCCGAGGCGTGTCGAAACGGTGGGAGACGTGCGGTATGGGATGTACGGGCTAGTCACCAACGTGACACCGAAGGAAATAGAAGGCGGCGATCAACCCTTCGTGTGCCATCAATTTGGCACTGGTATGAATCTGTCCTTCTATTCGCATCGTACCCTCGAAGTCGTGGCGTGATCTCGGGAATTGGGGAATCGAACCGGGCCTTCATTTCGCTGCGCGGGCCCGGGGTCGAGGATATTCCCCAACAATGGGACGTACGGGCTAGTCACCAACGTGACACCGAAAGAAGAGAAGGATGAGAGCGATCAACCCGTCGTGCGTGATCAATTTCACGCTGGTAATCGTCTATCCTATTTTGCATCGTACCCTCGATATCGAAGCGTGATCTTGGATTTTGGGAACTGGACCGGGCCTTCATATTCGCTGCGCGGCCCCGGGGTCGGGATAATACCCAACAATGTTGCACGGATACGGATACGAATATCGTATCCCATACGATACATATACGGCGATACGACAATTCTAAAAAAATCACGGATACGGATATGACCATATAGTTATTATTATAATATATTTATATTGTATATAATAAATTAATAATAATTTTAAATTAAATATTATGACAATAAATAAAATCAATATAACAATACAAGTGTCATAAAAATTTCCTAAATTTATTCTATAAGTATCCAAAAATTAATTTAGAAGTATCCTAGAAGTGTCCTATATAATTTATTTAAAAATATTACGGACCAAAATATATAATGGGCCGAAATATCCTAAATGACGTATCCCAGCCGTATCCTGAGCGTATCCCAGCCGTATCCTGAGCGTATCCGAAAAAAATAAATATTAAAATAATCGGATACATCATGTGGCGTATCCGATATGTATCCGAACCGTATCGTACCCGTATCCGTATCGAATATCCGTATCTTCATGATACTTCTGCATTTTTTAAATATCCGCCTAACGTAGCTCATATATTATTGAAATGAAAAACATAATTAGATACTCGCTGTGTATAAGGCGAGTACTATCATAATTATATATAGTAACACTACAAAAATTCCTATGATATTACATGAAGCACCAATAAAAATGACCCGAAACAAAAATGCTAAGAACTAAAGGGATAAATATAAATAATCAAAATAACTACCTAACTCCCGTACTAAAATAACTCGACTATTCAATGTCACAAAACCCGAATAACCCGAAGACCAAATATCATGAAATCATAATGTCATGAAAATCAAATGTCTCTTAACCGGAAAGATTCGAAAACCAAATTTTCCGAAAACCGAATGAACGACAATATATATGATCCGAGAACTGAATGACCCGAAACCAAACGATTTGAGAATCGAATTACCCAAAAACCGAACGATGCGAGAACCGGATGACTTGAGAACGGAATAAGTCAAAACTCGATTGACCCGAAAATCGAAAGATACGAAAAATGGAAGACTTGAAACCGAATTACATGAAAACCAAACGGCCGCGAACCGTAAACTAAATGTGACGTAGTTTCTTATGTTAAATCATATGTTTGAAGATATAATAGTTATATGGTAGTAGATTAATTTATTTGAAATCAAATATTTATTATTTTCTACTGGTTGTGTGAATAATGTATTAAATATATAAATTATTTAAATTATTTATTGAAACTTCCATGAAAATATTAAAGTAATAAAAAATGTTACGAAGAATTTAATAAAATTAAATATAAAAATCGAGAAGTATTTTCGTCAAAACTTTTTAAAAATATATATACTATTAAATTTGACCTTCTAAAAGGTAAATAAAAGTGAAACATTATCCAGAGATTTTTTATTTTTGAGAAAAATCCAGAGGTTTTTTTAAGTATTTAAGAAAGTGTTATTAAAAGTATAACACAGATGGGCTTTGAAAATAATTTATATAGGATGTTTCTCAGAATTGGCTATCTCGCAAGGGCAAAAGCACAAAAAATATTGTCTATATATACAAGATATTTTTCTTGGCTTAGCTCCAACTTCTTCACTATTTTAATTGAATTCTCCAGAAATATCTCCTTTTCCCTCCACTATTTCGAAGAAGAAGAAGAAGAAGACGAACATGGCCGAAGAAAGCACCGTGGTCTCTTCTCGCGAAGTGATTCTCATCTCCGCCGGTGCGAGCCACTCCGTCGCCCTTCTCTGTATGCTCTCTTTGTTCACCATCTCTATTTAATTTGTTGTAGTTCTCTCCATGTGTACATTTGTGTAGTGGGTTACAAAAGATATCCACCATTGTTACCCATTGACCTAATTTGATTCTACTGTTTAGCTGGTAATGTGATATGCTCATGGGGAAGAGGAGAAGACGGTCAACTCGGCCATGGAGACGCAGAAGACTGTTTAGTTCCAACTATAATAACTGCCACCAATAACCAGAACATAGTGTCTCTGACATGCGGGGCCGACCACACCACAGCGTACTCTGACAGTAACTCGCAATTGTTTAGTTGGGGATGGGGTGATTTTGGAAGGTTGGGTCATGGCAACTCGAGTGATGTGTTCGCTCCTCAACCAATCAAAGCTCTGCAAGGTTTCAGAGTCAAGCAAATTGCTTGCGGCGATAGCCATTGTTTGGCAGTCACGATGGACGGCCAAGTTAGAAGGTTCGTCGCATTCTTTGTTGGTAAAATATTATGATCAATGTTATTAATATGTTTTTTATATTGAAGTTGGGGGAGGAACCAAAACGGGCAGCTTGGTCTTGGTTCAACCGAGGACTCTTTGGTTCCGCGAGAAATTGAAGCATTTGAGGGTATTTCGGTAAAAATGGTCGCGGCTGGTGCGGAGCATACGGCTGCAGTTACAGAGGATGGCGAGCTGTATGGATGGGGATGGGGGCGTTATGGTAATTTGGGCTTGGGCGACTGCGAGGATCGTTTGATTCCTACAAAGGTTTCTTCGATTGAGGTACATTTAAAAAAAATATAATGTTAGGAATAATTCATGATATTGAATTAAAAAAAAAATAATCAGTTCAAATTGCGGGACCCGCTATCACTTATATCTCTCAATTCATTTCTGTGCCCCATACATTATTGTTTTAAAAATAAAATCACGAGTCGATCTACTTTAATCTTCGAAAAAGTATATTTTTTGCTTACATGCCCGTATTTTATAATTGTGAAAATTGTGGAGGGAATAAAAATGGTAATGGTTGCGTGTGGATGGAGGCACACGATATGCGTATCGAGTTCTGGCAAGTTGTACACTTATGGTTGGAGCAAGTATGGCCAGCTAGGACATGGCGATTTCGAAGACCATCTCGTTCCCCATAACTTGGAAACCCTAAATGACCATAATATTTCTCAGGTAAGTATCTTTTGTATTTACTAGTTTGCCCTTAAATTAAATGCACAATTAAGTGTAATTATTGTGTAGAACTCAGAATTTATATCGTGATTGTGTTTCAGATTTCTGGTGGTTGGAGACACACAACGGCTCTCACGTCAAATGGAAATCTTTATGGCTGGGGTTGGAATAAGGTTTTTAATATTTATACTTGATTTTATGATTATTTGAAGTTAAAGACTAATAATAATTTTATGTGTGTGTTTGTGTGTGGCAGTTTGGTCAGCTCGGAATTGGCGATAACAATGATCGGTGCTCGCCTGTTCAAGTTCAATTTCCTAATGGGCAGGTTTTGAATCAATTCATTTTCTCCCCCAAGTGGCAATAATAATTGTTTCATTTGAACTTTCGAGATTCACAAATTAAATTAAGTTTATCTTATTAATTAAGTCATAATTCCAGAAAATTAATTAATACTTGTTCGTAACTAAAATTTTAGAAAATTGCACAAGTGGCGTGTGGATGGAGACACACAATGGCTCTTACCGAAAATAAGAACGTTTTTTCGTGGGGAAGAGGAACCAGTGGGCAGCTTGGCCATGGCGAGATCGTTGACAGGTTATTATTAACTTAATTACCTTAGATTAATGTATAATTCATGTAATATAGATCAGAGTTGTACTGATGTAACACATATAATTATTTTGCTTTAAGATTCGTGCCTAAGATGATCGAGACTCTTAGCTCTGATGGATCTGGATGCAAACAATTGGGCTCGTCAAATGAGACTTCCATGTCTGGTATGTTATCTTTTTCGTTCTGGCAAGTCGAACTCGTTTCTGAACTTATTAAAATGCATAATTATCGAAAAATTGCAGGAATAATGTGGATTTCGCCATCTGAAAGATATGCCATTGTTCCTGATGAAAATGTTAGATTTTGAAAAATTCTTTTCGAATTTCATTTCAAAATTTCATGACTTTATCTATTAGTTTTATGGGCATGGCCCATTTTGACCCATTAATCAAATAATATATGGAGATAATTTTGCAGGCCAGCGGAAGAGGAGACGGTACCGATTTGAATGTACCGGACGGTGATGTTAAGAGAATGCGTATTTAATCATTTTATTATTATCATCATTATGATCATGATTAATAGTGTTATATGTTGCTATTATTATGTGATATATCATATAATGATATGATTTCAGTAGTATGATATGATTACATGAGCTTTATGTATGTATTCGTATGTAATGGCCGTATTATGGAATAATAATGACGAGTTGATGAAAATAAATTTTTGAAAATCCTATTCGTATATTTTAAACAAAAATAATGTTATTATCAGTTTTGTATTTTCTCCTTGTTTTGAAATGGAGTACATGATTCTGAACTTCTATATTTCGTAACAAAAGAAAAAAAAATATTCGAAAATGTTATTTGTGTAAATTCAAATATTCAAATGTAAAACTTAATTTTTTTCAAATCCTTGCAATAGTTATGTTAAAAAAATCCTTATGTGTCGAAGTTTTCTTCTTTTAAAATGGAAACACGTTCTCGAACTTCTATACCATGCAACATAAAGCAAAAAAGAAGAAAAAGAAAGATTTTGAGCTTCTGAAATTTGAAAATGTTATTTGTGTAAATTCAAACATAAATTTTTACATATCCTTACTACAATTCTGTTAAAAAAACTCAATATTGTGCCAAGTTTTCAATTTTTTTGTTTGATTTTGGATTAGGGCAATTAGTCAAACTTTTCCCTAAATTTAGGTGATTAATTAAATCAAAGAACACATTAGATGTTTCTGTTAGTAGAATCTTCCTTTTATTTTACCTAAGCCTTGACAAAAATGAAAACCTTTCAATATTTTCCTTATTTTTAACAATTGATGAGATTAAGAAGTCCAAGTGAGCATTAACATCTTAATAATTATGTTTATCTACACAAATTTTACTTTGCTTGTTTTTTTACCCAAATCTATCTGTCTATGCGAAGATAGTTAGTTTATCCGTCTACATCACAAGTTTGAAATTCTCCAAAAAGTGGAAGAATATTGGAGGAAAATTTCAATATTTCCATACTAAAAATTATTGAAAAGATATATAGTTCTGACTTCAATATTTTAAATCCATGATTTTAGTAAATTTTACCTTACGGACTTAAAAAAAGAGGTGAATCTAGCAGATAAAGTAGAATCCAGAATACTTAGTATAATTTCATATATACCCCAATAAAATATAAAAATATCAGGAATATGATGAATATCATAATATTGTGATAGAATGTTGATAATCGAGAAAATTTACTTTAAACGGAACGCAACTTAATTTGTGTATGATTTTTTCTTTCGTTCCTTCAACATTATAAAAGCGTGCACGATTAGTTTCCGAGTTAGCTAAATTTACAAATCATGTTATTTTTTTTTTATATATAGTCATTTTATCTCTTCCAATTTTGAAGAAAAAATATTTTCTCGATCATAATTCAAAACGTTCTTTCATTTTTTTTCACTACTTTTAATTCTTTATTGTACTTCAAATAATTTGTACATCTTATTTTCTTTCAATATAGTCAGAAAATAAAGATATAAAATCGACGACAAAATTTAAAGCAAAGACTTTTAATTTTCATATAAAGTATTTCTAATTATATATTTGATTCTTTTTTTTTCCAAGAATGCATGTATGTTTTCATATTAAGTTTGATTTATATATAAATATTAGGTCTTATTTTTTTAAAGTAGTAGATACTAGATCTTGTTTTTTTTTTTGAAAAGTAAAGCGTTAGATCTTGTTAACAAGCAATTTTTATCGCTATTTTTTCAAGAAATAAATATAACACATAATATATTTTTTATTTCTTTCAAGATTAGAAGTGACAAAACAGTCAAAAAATAATTAACAATATTAGTTTCTTTTGTTAAGTTATGAACTAATCATGTTTTTTATATTAAAATACATAGATTAAAATTGTTAAATCGGTAAGCATGGACTAAATTGCAATTCATATAAAGTATAGGGGCCAGAAAAGTATTTATCTACTTGAAGAAATATTTTGAGAAGCAAATTTAAAATAAGGAAGCATCTTTTCTTATCTTTTAATTCCGAAACCATCTCGAAACAAGAAGGCTAGATAGTGCTTCTTTATATTTTTGTCCAGCATCTAATCTAAAACAAAGATAAATTAATGATTTGTGAATAATTTGTGTGTTTACTGTTAGAAATTGATGTTAAATTTAAAAAAATTACAAATTTATTGTTAGATCGATTTGAACTTTGTAAAAGAAAACGAAAAACCTATTTTTTTTTTTATATAAGACCGGTTTTAACAGGTCTAATGTTATTGCAAAAATAAATAGATAAAGAAAACCTATTTTTCTTATATATTGGTTGAAACCGATCTAAGATACCGGTGCAAGAAATTACTAACCGATTTGAAATCAGTGCTAAAAGATTTACCTCGCATGTCTTAACACCGGTATCAAAACTGTCTTAGACCGATTTTGTCAGAAACAAATTAAACCGGTGTTAGACGCGATTTTTCTAGTAGCGATGTTAAATTAATTCTTGTATGTTTCAAACTAGTTTAGATCTCTATGATACATTATAATTATTCTTTTTATTGAGATTATAAATTATTTTTGTTATGTTATGAGATCCATGTTGTTGAGCCCAATGACTTATGGGTCAGTCATATCTTGTATTGTATATATAAAAAAGACCAAAAGATAATGTAATAACAATGGATTTTAGTACTTATTATTATTTTAATACTTCTTTTTATTTCTCAAAATTAGTTTAATCCCTACATTTTTCATTCCTGTGTTAACTTTTCTTATATGACAACACACATTTTTGTAAGTTGGACTGAAATATCTCTCGTCGACATTTTTTGTTAATTTATTTTATGAATAGATAAATAAAAGTTTTCAACTTGTTTAAGTAAAAAATATAGAGTGAAGATAAACATTTTCCTTATAATATATCTAAATATTTGATGTGTTGACATGTCATTAAATGTTAGTACTGAACTATTTTTTTTTTTGTTTGGATACGATGAGAAGGAATTAAATGTCTATTATTTCACACATTATTAATGCATTTAATATTTTTTTATTGAGTTTGTTCACCGCCATAATTAATTAAATATAAATTTACAAATTTGAAAAATAAGTTATTATACTCGATTAATTGACTTTTTAACATGTGTTAAACGAATATATATATATGATCCATTTACACTATTTAACACGTGTTAAATCCATCATTTCACACATTATCAATGTATTTAATATTTTAAATAATATTGTTTATCACCATCCATATTCAGTTAACTTTTTAAATCTGAAAATACATAATTTGGGGTTGAATTAATCTATCGTTTGACCCATGTTAAATGGGCATACAAACAATTAAAAAAAAAATAGATGAACAAAAATGCAATAAATTTGTATGTGGTAAATATTTTTGGATGTTAGGTTTATCATACGGAAAAAATTAATATATACAAGAAAATGAGTTTATTAATTTATTGTTTGTCATGTACTAAATTGAATTTAGCATTAAATTCGGTTAATTAAATTCCTATCAACCCATCAAGTATCGGGACGGACGGACGGACGGACGTAAAGGAACAAATATAATTTTTCAAAAATGTATTCGACTCCGACCAAGAAAGGAGGGTATTCATAGTTTATCTTTTGTGGAATTATACGTGATATTTTGATATTTTTAGGGGGTAAATGCGAAATTCGATCAAAATTATTGGACGTCTATATCAGGATATGTGAACTAGCGATAAGAATGGAGGTCCAAGTTGTCGTTTCTCTCGTTTTCGAGTTGTAGCAAACCAATTAGAAACAAATGGCTCAAATTACTAAGTAACAAGTGCCACATCCACATCCACATCCATAGTCTTTGATTCTTCATCGAATTGTTTAATTATATTTATAGAACGAGAACTCAAAATCGATTTTGTTTGATACATTCACACTGTATATTTCAAATAGCAAAATGTTGCTTTGCTCCACTACATGTTTCAATCATTAATATCTTTGATTGTGAAATTTTTGAATCTTTGATGTATCTAAATTGTATTATCAGAACAATTTCTATATGATTCGAGTACTACATAAAACAAACGAAGTATCTTTTAATGGTCTACTATATCTAGAAAAAAAATTAAAATGCATTTTAAGTTTTGCTGTCTGAAAGACACATTAATATGACTTTGACTTCATGAGATTTTATTGCCCAAGTTTAGGATGATTCTAGGTAACATATTATTTTATTCAAAATTTTGTGTATCTGGAGATTTGAGATATTTTATTGGGCAATATATATATACTAGGAGATTACCCGCGCTTCGCGGCGGGTTTTTTTCATTTGTTTTATGATGACAAAATTATTATATTATTTTTTAATATGACACATTGTGAAATATTTATTTAATACTTTAATGCAACACATACAAAAAAAATAAATGTCACTATAAAATAATAAAATAACATGCGTGAACATAAACAAAAATCAAGACCATATGATATTTCAAATTTTCATATCTAAAATTAAAAATAATAACATTGTAAAAATTTTAAAAAATTATTTGTGTCTGATAAATTTTATATTTCATATTTATTATTGAAAAATATTATACAAGTTAAAGAAATTATTTGTGTTTATTAATTAATATATTTCATTACTTTTTATTATTTTAAAGATTAACATGAAAGTGTTTTAAGTAAAAATACAAATATAACATAATTGTTTTAAAAAATAATAATAATAATTAGGATGTGCAATTTTTTTCAATTATATTTTAAAAATAATAATAATTACGATTAAAAGTCATTAATGCAATTATATTTATTTTTATATATCTTTTTTTACATAATTATTTTCATAATTTTAAGTTAGAGAAAAATATTGAATATATGATAATAACATACTTAGTAGTATGTGCAATTTTTTACAATTGTAGTTTTAAAAATAATAATAATTAGGCTTACAAGTCATTAATGTAATTATATTTATTTTTATATCTTTTTTACATAATTGTTTTCATAATTTTAAGTTAGAGAAAAATATTAAATATATGACAATATGGATCTCAAAATAAAGATAAAATTCAAGCCAATATATTTCTTAATATTTTTAAATTATATAATGAAATACTAACAATATTTGATGTATGTTTTATGATATTATATATTAATTTATTAATGTTAGATATTTAAACTCTTCACATTCTATTTGTATTCACAATTGATCATGTAACATATTGTGAAAAAATTCAATATAAAATACAACTTGTCCAACATGAACCTAACAAATAATATTTTGACATGTCATCAATCTAAGATGATGTGGCATTCTAAAATTGCTTAAAACTATGTGTAAAATAAGGGACACATAAATATCTACAAATAAAACATAATCACACAAAATCAAAGGTTAATCTATGGTTCATATGTTGCCACATAACATAATCTAATGGTTGAAATAATTGTGATGATGTGGCATGAGTCATGATGAGGTGGCATAAGGAGATTGCATAAAGATGAGTCAAAAATAAGGGGGTTGGTTAATTTTTAAAGGAATCTATAACGCGAAACGTATTCTTCAGGTTCTTTAATTATTAACTAAAAACATTTTTACATATATTGTTTTAGAGATGCGTACGCAACTCTATACTCTATTACAGTTGTCTTTCATGCAGTACTAAATCTACCGTAAGAACCAGAAAAATTGAAACGACTATTTGTTACCATAATCCTATCTTCCAAAATATATTAAAATCTCTAATTTCTTGTTTTAATCAAACCGGCATTTTGGCTTTTCTTGTTGAAGATTTCTATTTTATTGGGCAATAGTTGATCCTTACAAGTTAATGACTCCACATGGAGCCTTTTGGCAGCTTTCTTAGACCCTGAATTAATAATACACAGAGACACTCTCCTATGATATAATTCATATTTTGTCCTATTAAGCATATAATATAATAGTATCTTCTCTCTTTGATATGATAAACTTGCACAGGGTTGTTGGCATGCTTAATAGTCTCACATCTTCAAGATTTAATATTATCATCCTTTCTTTTTTAGGCTAATCTTGGACCAATGTAAACAAAATTGATTCTCTTTAGAATTTTCTTGTAGTTTATTCAAGTAATATACACATTATCAGCAAATGATTCAAAAGATATTTTCGATGACTAGACCGAAGTTGGCGTTCTTTCAAGCAAGACGGCCTTATTTCGTTGGTTTCTTTTTCTTCGCGTTACTTTTCTATCGTTTTATCTTTTACGTGGTTCGAATCTTCTTTCTCTCTCTTTTTTTCCGAAAATAAACTATTAAAAAAATGTTTTATCTCGGATCAAAATTCACTTGAAAGAACATTTAGTCTCGCGTCAAATTATTAAAAGAAAAATAAAATACTTAAATATTAAGGTGAGTATACAACTATAGTAATAGTTGGAAGAAAACCAGTTTAAGAATACTAAGCCAAATTATTGGGTCTGATAAGTAATTTGTTATATGCAAATAAATACAAATAGGCTCCTTGTATTATAACACTAACTACTCTCAGAATTCGGTGGCCTAAACAGAACTAAAGTTCGACATGTTATTTTTTTTTTCTGGTCCCCATTTCAGAGAAACTATTTCTTTCGTGTAATATATATACTTGGACTTTTTAATATGTAAATTATTGTGTCATATGAATGTCTTTATCCAAGATTAGAAAGTGCTCATTAATTTCTCATCTATCTTCAATGTTCCTTTTTATCTAAAGTTCGAAGTTATCATCCTATTAACATTAGTGTAGACATTAGGATTATTAGTTGATGGACATAAAGAAGTTTTTTTTATTGTAATTATTTTTGAGTTAGGCCCTCTAAAGGATCTTTTGATCTTCACTTTTGTATGGGCCCTAAAATAGGGGATATGTATCTCAAAGATGCTCTTTATTTATTTAGTCACGTGGAAACAGAGGACTCGATAGGGAAATCACGAAGGTGGAGCAACTAGGTGTGGCTTTGAGCCAAGAACCTCTCTGATATCTAAAAAAACATACAATATTATTGAATTGAGTGATGATGTACTTTCCCCTCTTCTGTCCTCCAGAGGGCTTGATGTGCTGGCACTTCGGGGCGTTAATCCATAACACCATTTTTTTTGGGGTGTTAATCCATAGCACCGTTGACTTTGGAGGTGTTAATCCATAACACCGTGACAGCTTCTGATTGGTTGGATCTTTTACACAACTTTAATGCAACCAATCAGAAGCTGTTATGGATTAACACCCGAAAATCTGTTAATCCCAAAGTCCGATTTGCCTTATAGGAGGGGGAAAACAATTGGTGTTATGGATTAACACCCCAAAATCCATAGCACCCTTTTTATCTCCCCCTCTATAGGGCAAATCGGACTCTTGACTTAACGGGCAATATTGTTAATCCATAGCACCTTTTTTATCTCCATTTCTATAGGGCAAATCGGACTCTTGGCTTAACGGGCATGCGTGTTAATCCATAGCACCCTTTTTATCTCCCCTTCTATAGGGCAAATCGGACTCTTGGCTTAACGGGCAATAGTGTTAATCCATAGCACCCTTTTTATCTCCCCTTCTATAGGGCAAATCGGACTCTTGGCTTAACGGGCATGCGTGTTAATCTATAGCACCCTTTTTTTGGGCCCCTCTATAGGGCAAATCGGACTCTTGGCTTAACGGGCATGCGTGTTAATCCATAGCACCCTTTTTATCTCCCCCTCTATAGGGCAAATCGGACTCTTGGCTTAACGGGCATGCGTGTTAATCCATAGCACCCTTTTTTTCTTCCCTTCTATAGGGCAAATCGGACTCTTGGCTTAACGGACATGCGTGTTAATCCATAGCACCCTTTTTTTCTCCCCCTCTATAGGACAAATCGGACTCTTGGCTTAACGGGCATGCGTGTTAATCCATAGCACCCTTTTTATCTCCCCCTCTATAAGGCAAATCGGACTCTTGGCTTAACGGGCATGCGTGTTAATCCATAGCACCCTTTTTTTCTCCCCCTCTATAGGGCAAATCGGACTCTTGGCTTAACGGGCATGCGTGTTAATCTATAGCACCCTTTTTTTTCTCCCCTTCTATAGGGCAAATCGGACTCTTGGCTTAACGGGCAATCGTGTTAAGCCCAAAGTCCGATTTGCCTTATAGGAGGGGGAAAACAATTGGTGTTATGGATTAACATCCCAAAATTGTTTTATGGATTAACATCCCCAAAATTGTTTTATGGATTAACATCCCCCCAATCATGGTATTATGGATTAACACCCGAAAAGTCGCGCGGGAGTAATAATACGAACCGCGAATTAACCACGAATGCCACGTGACAGCTTCTGATTGGTTGCATTAAAGTTGTGTAAAAGATCCAACCAATCAGAAGCTGCCACGGTGTTATGGATTAACACCACCAAAGTCAACGGTGTTATGGATTGACACCCAAAAAAAAATGGTGTTATGGATTAACACCCCGAAGTGCCAGCACATCAAGCCCTCTGGGGGACAGAAGAGGGGGAAGTTGAACATTTTCCTATTGAATTTAATGTGATAAGTCAAAAAAAAGAAATTTGTTAATAATATTTGCTACCGTAGATTTAATGTGATATGTACAAAAGAAAGTTCTTAATAATATACCAATAACGATATCTCATATCCTTGTTGGTTCAGTGTTTAACACAATAAAATCATACATTAGAGAAGTTATGAATTCGATTTTCATCGGCATCATATATATTAAAAAAAAGAAGATACCAATAACGATAAGTGATCGTTTGTTCGATATCATTCAAAAAAAAATATATTTAGTTATCTATGTATGTTAATTACAAAATGAAATTAAGTCCACACGTCGCTCCTCTATTAGTGATGATCAGGATCACAAATAGTTTTTTGTGGTTTACAACATTCTAGATTATTTTTATGGGGTATTATGTATATCAGCTCATACATCGGTGTAATATTTTCATAGCCATCTGAGTTCAAAACCCGTAAAAAGAAACTTCACAGCCTACAATTATAATAAATATTTTTTTTATTATCATAATATAATGCATGATACGATACTATAATTATAAAATAATATCATGAAAATTAATTTAAAATAGATTATATCCGAATGAGAATCTCAATTAGTTTTTGTATAAATTTTTCAATAAATTTTATTATATTTTCTATATGTTCAACTACAAAAAAACCCAATCAAAGTTAAAAACGAAAACAGAACAGCTGCTTGCAACATTTAACATTCAAACAACGATATATCACGGCTATATCATTTATATAACGAGCTATTTACAACATTGATGATGATTAAACAAATGAATAGAAATTCATTTGAATTTATTTTTTTCTAATGTGCATGATAATCATGATTTTATTATTTTTTTCTAATAAGTATGATAATCGTGGATTTAAAAAAAAACGAGTTTCCTAATCTTTTATGTTTTCATATTTGACAATGTTTTTTTGAGCCGACTAATTATTGCCGAGCTTAATTGTGGCCTTTCCGTCCGAGTAACCACAACGTTTCACGTGTCCATGCGTCATTTGGAGATCATATCTTCATGTTTATTTGTTGGCAGACTGAAGAATGGATTGTGTCCATTTATTAGGCCAATTTTTCGTGCTTTTTCGACTAGTTTTTCTCGAGTTAATGGGTTGTGTTTCAATTAGTATGATCAGATTGATCTAAAATCCCAATCCATTATCTCGGCAGAAGTATATATGAATATATACAGAGACAGATGCAGGGGGTGGCTGCCCTCCCTCCTATGATATGACAATTTTCAGAGGTACACGTACAAAGGAGTTGGTTCTCGACTCGAATCCGAGCTGAGCCAGCTCGAGCCAAATTCGAATCGAACTCGAGTTCAAACATTTTTACATATAAATCCAAAAAATAATTAAAATTCTATTCTAATTCTGAGCTGGCTCGAATTATTTTTGTGATTTTTTCAACTTAACTCTTACACTTTTTCTTATCATGTTTTGATTTTCTTTTAAGAAAAAACTCGTCTTATCATGTCTCGAGTTTTTTTCCGATCCGAGCTCGAGCTGAAAAACATGGATTAAACATCTATTTCGAGCTGAGCCGAACTGGCTCGAGTTGACCTATGTTCGTTCGAACTCGGCTCGTTGCCAGCCCTATATGTTGTTATTTAAATCAATGCACATTTTATATACAATACTTAATTTTTATATATAATATTTTGAATTTCTGATAAATGCATGTGTGTAATTTATCATTAACACTCGTATTATTAATCGGTAATTTTAAATATCAATCAATTAGATCTAATATAATTAACATAAAATATTTTCTCTCAATTAAGAAAATTAAAATAATATAATTGTTTACATTATTATTCTTATATTTATTTTCTTCTTATATACATCGTTATATTAGTTAAAATAGTAGAACAACTCAAATCATTTTTACAATCAAATATAAATGTGCATAACTATTCAATGCTATTAATTACATGAGATCTAATTTACTAATATTTAAAAATAAGAGTGTGTTATAAATATAATAATATGAATGTCTTTACTTAATTACTGAACAATAAATCTTGTAAAGATGAAATGAATAATTATAGGTCAATTAGTATATTTCATGTTGTATTATTTTTTTGTATTGTAATCATTTTGTAAGGCAATAAATTTCTTGACCTAGCACTCACCCTCGACTATATAAAGATGTAGTGTGTATTATATTCTTTGAACAATTGAATATAAATTTTGGCTTTTCCAATTCTCTCTCTTTTACTTGTTATTTTTAGTTTGTTATTTAATTTTCAATAGAGTGAAATTAATCTGTTAAACTTAATACTAATTTATAGACATGTAATTATCACCATCCTTGTTAGTAGCGTACAAATCATTCAATACATTACACCTAAATTGCATATTTTTAAATTTAAATGTTGTTTTATAGTGTTAAAAAAAACTATTTAGTCGCAACCAAAAAGCCAAAACTTTAGAGGAAAAAAACATGATTATTTCGGCCCCGTTATCAACGATTCTTGGATCCGTTTCCTGGATGTATGTAAGCAAAATTTTGATAAAAACGACCATAAATCAGTATAATTTTAATATAAAATATGAAATTTCAATAAATTGACGTTTTATTTTCTTGATCGTATGATGAAGTGACGGCATCGAATCTTTTGAAGGTCTCGAAAATATAAACCGGTTAATCGTTAGGGCCCTTTTCCATGGCCGGAAAGTGGCTTTTGGCTTTGGATTGCAAAACTCTAATCTTAAATTTGAGTTCTTCTTTCTTGTTTATGGCATGGAATTTCTATTCTATTTTTTTTTCTTTTCTTATTATATTGGACTTGTAATTTTTATTTATATAATCAATGAAATTTGTAGTACTGCGGCACTGCCCTCAAAAAAAATTTCGACATTTTCAATAAAAAAATACATGCATAAGAAAAAACTATAAATGTCAATACGAGAGAGTATATATATATATATATATATATATATATATATATATATATATATATATATATATATATATATATATATATAGGGAGAGAGAGAGAGGGGGTGGCTAAGCTACTTAATTAAGTACCAAAGATTTGATACTTAATGTTTTTTAACCATTGGATTTGCATTGAAATTTGTGCATTTAATGATGTGCGCAAAATTTCATGATCATCATGAAAAAACACAAATCTCAATGCAAATCTAATTGTTAAAAAACATTAAGTACCAAATCTTTGGTACTTAATTAAGTAGGTTAGCCTTCCTCATATATATATATATATATATATATATATATATATATATATATATATATATATATAGAGAATCCAAAACAAATTCACGTGTGCAAAATATACTGATGAAATTAGCAAAATATACTATTTAAATTAGCAAAATATACTGATGAATCCAATATGTTATAAATAGTTAAAATTGATAATAAAATAATGGAGGTTTCTATCATACACCATTTTCCTTATCATACACCCATTTTCAAGGGTATTTGGAGTAATTATCCATTTATGAATATTTAAGGTAAGATATCAAATATATATATCAATTAATGTTTAACTAAATTGGAATTTTTTGTTCTTCATTTAAACAAAAATCTCCATAAAAAAATAAATTTTATGATACACCATTTTACAAATATAATTAATTGCTAAAATACCCAAAATACCCTTGTAAAAGGGTGCATGATAGAACTCCCCATAAATAATATATTTTCAATAGTATATTTTGAGAAATACAAGAATATATTTTGCTAATTTCAATAGTATATTTTGGTCTTTGAATATTTTTTTTTATTCTTTTTATGAACTATGGAGATGTATATGACCATAAGACCAAATATTAAAATGATAATACGAACCGTGTTTCAATTCTCAAGAGGCTTCTACAAAAGATATAACATTTTAACAAAAAAAAATGAACAAACAAAAAATATAAGTTACCATAATCAAAGAGAAATAGAATTCCATAAACTAAATTAAATTTAACAAAATATATATATAAACAAAAAAAATGTATAAATTGTCATAATCAAAGATGTAAACATTTTACCTAAAATTTAAATTTTGAATAACAATTGACAACTACACAATAGTGAGTAATGATACAGACCACACCTTTTTCCCACGAATTGACCACGAATTGTCACGTAGCTATTGGCTGCAGATTTCCACCATTTTAGCTGTAGCCAATAGCTGACTGCCACGTGACAATTTGTGGTCAATTCTTGGCAAAAATGCTTGGTGTATATCATTTCTGCACAATAGTATACTAACATAAAAGTAATATAAAAAGTTACATTACGGAATAAAACATGTTTTTCAAGAAAAAATAGTCGCAGAGAATATTCTGTAATAATATGATTACAAGAACAAAATGTCAGTTGAAATTTTAAGAAAAGTTCAAAAACGACCCCTCAAGTTAACATCACCGAAGACTTGAAAGACTTCGCGGCGCCTGGTGGGTGCAATTGATATTTTGCATCCTTTCTTCACTTCAGCCCTTCTTTTTAAATAAATTGCATCAAAAAATATTTCTATCATGACAAATTCCAAGACTGCTTTTCCCATTATTGTTGACCTGACGATGATGTGAAAAGTTTGCAATAATTTTAGACAGAATTTCATGTGTATCCCCATACAAAACATCATAATTTCATGTATACCCCTCAAAACCGAAAAATTTCATAACTATTCCTAGAAAGCACTTCAATTATCATGGATATTCCTAATTAAACTTTTATTTAATAATTTGTTAATTTTTCGCTCAAAATATTTTTTCGTTTTACCTTTATATAAAATATAATAATTACTTAAAATTTTGAGAATAGTATTGATTTCAACAATGATTTTTGAAAAGAAATTATGAGATATATTTGACAATATTTGATTTTTTATAGTTTTATATTTTATTTTAGAGAACAAATTATTCATTATCATAGAAAAATAATTTGAAAAATTAGGTAATTGACATATTACCAACGAAAAATACATTGATGGTTTTTAAATGATATAATAGGGATAATAATGATATTTGAAGAATTTTGAAGGGGTATCCATGATATTTTGAGGCGTTTGCAAGAATATTCGTGAAATTTTAAATTATTGAGGGATATATGTGAAATTTTGATGTTTTTCGAGAGATGCACTTGAAATTGCGCCATACTTTTATACCAATAATGACTATAATTGAGATTTTGGGATGCAAATTTTACAAAATGGAAGAGCTAAAATGGAAGTTTGGCAGGAAGTGTTGTTGCATGATTCATGACACGAACACATTAACTTTTGCACTTTACGACTAACACGGTTTGTTTTATTGACTTGAGATCCAAAATAATTGAAAAAAACCAACAAAAACTTTTATATTTTCTATGCTCTCGTCAGATGGTTGACCTAAGACTTAACAAGACTGATTGATCCTTTAGGATTTTCTATGTTTATAGAATTTCACTGGCATGCCAAATTAGCTCATGTTTCGAATGTTTCGTATCTAAAATGTTTAAATGTATAACACAATACTGTAAGTTATGATGAGTTCGTGAGTTCAAATTTCATTGATATCGAACAATAAATGTATGACAAATATATTTCTCTGTTCGATAGAAATAATTTCGACAACATCTCGGGTCATCCTAAACCACAAACACAGGAATCTTGTTTTTGTGTTGAAATATAGACAACAAAACCTATTGTTTGTTACTTGGTGTATATTGATTGTCGTGAAATTTGTCGCAGATAATCTGGTCTCGTTTAATTTTTGCATTATTATGTGATGTCACCCTGAGCCCAATGATATTTCGTAGAAAGTGGCAAAAAAAAACGGATTATATGGGTTCAAATATAGTTATTTATTTATTTTTGGATTTGTGCTGACATAGGATGCGGGTTATTAGATTTGTGGGTTTGTTCGCTCGCGAATCGTTCGGGTTGCAGGTTAAGCGGATTTTACATAGTTTGAATTTCGCTATCGGACGAGTTCGAGTACGAGTCGATCAAACTATAGGCACAAGTGTAAATGTCAAATTTCGGTCGAAGATCAATCCGAGGTATATTCAAATTATTCGGTCTGATTTTCAAGTTAAATTTTTTGGTTCGGATTCGAGTTAGGTTCACGGGTCATTTTAATTATAGAGAGATCGAATTCGGATTCAAATGAATTTGACAAATTTTCGGATCGTATTAAATTTTGTTCCGCCTTAATATTTGTACCAAATTGAATCTCAATTAAGAAATACCAGGTAGGGATGTCGACGAGTTGACCTCAATCAATCAGATGACACGTTGAGTTACAAAATACAGCTCGAGTTCGGCTCGAAAAAGCTCGAGTCGGCACGGCTCAGCTCTTTATAGCTCGGGTGAAAATTGATTATTTAATTTTGGGTGCAAGATATTAAATTTTTTAGTTTGGATATGTGTATTTTAGGTTTCGATAATGAATATTTGGATAATGCGTATTGAATAGTGAGCGAACGAGTTGTGAAATTATATACAAGAGTTGTAAAATTATATACAAACAATAATAGATTGGAAGTTTGTGGTTCGAATTCAAAAGTTTACCAACAATCCTCTCTCCACGTGTTTCTTGTACGAAGAGCACTCAAAAAATAAAAAAGAGCGATTATAATTAGGGGGTGGAGACAAACCCTAGCGGTACTTCTATCTCTCAGACTCCTCACGCTGCGAACGGGCTGCGAACGGGCTGCGAACGAGTGGAGTTCGAGCGAACTCCAAACTCAACATCCGTTCGGAACTCACTCAAGCTGGTTCGGCTCGTTTAGAATTAAGTTTCGAACTAAAAAATCAAATTTAAATTCAGCTCATTTTAATTCGAACTGACTCGACTTGGCTCAACAATAACTCAATTACAAAAACAACTTGAAATTAACTAAAAATGATCGTAACAATTGAACAAACCATTTGAAGTACCAAAAATTAATACAAAATATCTTAAAAGTTAAAACATAACAATAATAAACGGTTTAAAGTTAGGGACTGACAGACTCTGTATCTTTTTGGGTCGGTTCAGGGTTTAGGAACGGGCAAACACTAACACTTTGGGGCAGGCCGACCCAAATATAACCGACCCAATAGACTTTTTTTTGGGGGGGGGGGGGGGGGGGGGGGGGGGGGGGGGGTTATCTCTCATAAGGGCGGGTGACTCAACCTTTTAAATTAGTTCGGGTTGACCCTTCTAGAACCGACGCTAATGTATTTTTGGGTCGGGCAGACCCTGAATATACATATTTTTAGGGTCGGGTAGATCCAAAGAAACATATGTTGTAGTGTGGGTCACACTCAAAAATTAGGGCGTGTTTGCTAGCGCCATTTTGTATAGTTGTAGGAAACCAACATATGAATATTAGAAAACTATGATAGTAAGAATATACAAAAACTATGTGTGTAGGATGTTTAAAAGATATTTGATCAAAATTATAGAATTAGATGTAGCAAATAAATAAAATATTCTAGAATTATATTATTTCTTATGAAAATCTATAACTATCATATTTATTTCTTAATCATATCAAAATATTATAATTATGTCACATAAATAAATCATATCAATAATTTAAAATTAGTATATTTTAAAGAAAACAAATTTGGTACATAACTTTAATAAAATTATATACATACTAACATACATGTCGAATCTAGGAAAACCGTTTTTTTAAAACAAAAACAATTTTTTTGTTTTTAAGAAATAATAAATAATAAAAACAAAAATGATGAAAAAATTCAATTGAACCAAGATATCCCCAAATCACTGGTGGGCCCATTGACTAGAAAAAATTCAATTGAACCAAGATATCCCCAAATCTATTCACATTTCATTTTTTGGAAATTTTTTAAATAACTCTTTTAACCTTTTCTGATATTTATCAAAAAAATTCTCACTTTTCAGATTGGGACTTGAAAAGCCTCACTAACCTCTTAACTCTTCTAGGCATGCTTGGGAGATGAATATTGGAGATGAATACTGGAGTGGAGTGGAGTGAAATTTTAAATTTTCTCAAATTAATATTTTTAATTTGGTGTGAGAATTAAAAAAGAACTAAATAGTTTTAGAAAAAAAATTTTCCTTAATTCTCGTGAAATAAAATTCTCTCGAAATAAGTGGAAAATCTCATTAACAAAGTGAAGGCACCTAAACACTATTTTCCTTAGCTTATTATTTTCTCTTGCTCACAGCATTTACATATTTGCTTACAGATGCAGATTTTTTGCGCATATTTTTCTCATCACATCACATTCTCGCGCATATTTTTCTCTCTATCAGAATAGTTTGTGTTGCGAGATCAATTTCCCTTCATATTTTATGACGGCAAAATAAAGACATGATTACAGATGCAGATGCAATATGCAAACATTTATTGTTGCGCGGTACGCTGCGTGGCATGGATAACCATGTGCGAAAACACGCTTTCTACTAAAAAAACTACGATTTAAATTGTTCCAACATATTTTCTCTCAAACTATAATTGTTTGTGTCACGAGATGAATAATTTTTTGCTTACAACATAATCGACTCGTGTTTATAAAGTAAAAATATTTCTTAGTGCACGGTGTATCATTTGCAAACGAACCGACTCTAATTACTTCAAATCTATCGAGAAACAGTTCTCATGTGCAAAAAATATTTCTGCCGCAAAAACTCGATTTCATCTGTTTGAGTTGGATTTCTATTTCATAATAAGTTTTCATAACAAGGTAATTCTTGATTATGAATCTAAATTCTTTGTGAATAATAATTAATTATGTGGTCATTGAAATTTTCTGTTTTCTTTTTCTCTCATAAAGATAAACTAAATGTGGTTTCTGTATCACTAATTTTCTCTTAATCGCAATTATCTTCTGTATACAATTATTGATTCTAATACCAATAAAACTTTCTCCTATAGCAATAAAACACCATACACTTCAAAAGTAAGCTAAAAAATAACTTGGGACCTATCTATTTGTCCGTATTGTAAAGGAAAATGTGTCACGAGAGGTGGAGATTAAATTGCTTGGCATTTATCGTGTCTAATTTCGCCACTTGTCCCTGACCCCTCAACATTAACAATCGAGTAATAATGATTAATTAACACTAACTATAATATAATTCTCCAAACTAACTTCATAGATAATCAAGCCCAATTGTAAATTTCAAATCAATTAATATATCAATAGACGTATCAATAGACGTAGGATTTTTGAGCCTACTCTATTATTTTCAAAAAAAATAAATAAAATAATCAAGCTCAAAAAGAGATTCGCATCTTTTATGACATGATAATTAGGGTTAACATCACATGAAATAGTTAGCTCAGGATCCTTTAATCTTTTCCTTACACATTGGAATCATTAATTAACATAAAGAATAACGGGGCACTACTGCATTAATTAAAAGGCAAAAAGTAATTGAAAATGAATGCTAATTTTGACCACCGTTTTTTTATTTGTCGTATAAACATACCACTGTATTTTCAGCTGTTTTTGCAACTTATCTATGTTACAATAATAAGGGTACTTCAAATTTTGGAGGCCAAACTTTGTATTTTGAGTAAACAAGTAATTCTTGACCTCTCATTACTAATCATGATATCAAGTGCATCAAGAAACTTAGGTACCTGTTACATGATTTCTCTAACTAGCTTAGAATCAATAGAGGCAAATATTAGTTTGGTCATGTTTGGCTTATATACGAGCCCCAATCACAATATAGTTAGGTCATGTTGGCTTATATACGAGCCCTAATCACAATTTTATGTGTGTGTTGTGTTGACTTGTCATCTAGTTATAACGAGTTTGATGCAATTTAGTGAGAGAAAGGAAAGAGGGTGGTACCCCAAGGAGAGGGAGAGAGAGAGAGAGAGAGAGAGAGAGAGAGAGAGAGAGAAGGAGGCAGCCTATTTAAGATGGGTTTGGGGGGCATGGTAAAATTTCCCATTTAAGATGGCACGCACATAGTGGAGAAGGGCAAGTGGCCATCTAAACTTATTACTCATTGGACCTCTGTCGTTGACCTCCTTCCGCGTGTGTACCGTCTTTTGTTTGGGTACCAATTATTTCACGTTTACTCTCTCTCGCTGTCTCAAGGCTCAATCCCCACTCTATAAATAGCCTCGAGGGTCAGTCTCTCAGAGCTCATTCAATACCCATCAATCTTCTCTCTTCTTCTTCTTCATCTTCGCCCAACAAATATCTTAAAATTTCACCTCCTAGATTATAATCACCTTAGTTACTTCTCTTCACTTCCACTTCTTCCCTTTCTCTGAAGAAAGATGGCTGAGAATGGGTATTACTCGCAGCAAAACGGGAGCTACCCGCCTCCAATGGAGGTCTCTTCTGTTGAACAAGGAGACTCCAAATGTTTCGATGATGACGGTCGCCCGAAAAGATCAGGTACAAATATTATCACTTAATGAGGACAGTTTATCTATATCTATAGTACAAAAATATAAACTCCTACCTAATCCTAAATCAACTAGAATTTCATTAACTTCTAGCATGTAACAATATATCAAAATCAAAATTTTACGTCGTCTAATTATTTTATTTTATTTTTTGTGAAAAAGGGACGGTATGGACGGCAAGTGCTCACATCATAACTGCCGTTATTGGTTCGGGCGTTCTTTCATTAGCTTGGGCCATTGCTCAGCTTGGATGGGTTGCGGGCCCCGTAGTTCTGTTTCTCTTTTCCTTTGTGATTTACTACACGTCGAGTCTTTTAGCCGATTGTTACCGTTCGGGGGACCCATCGACTGGCAAGCGTAATTATACCTACATGGACGCAGTCCATGCTAACCTCGGTAAACAATCTTTACAAAAATGCTACCTTAAAAAAATGTGGTTTAAAATTGCTAATAGAAATTTAGATCAAGTATTGATATTTTTTGTTAATTTAATTTTGAAAAATTAGGTGGTCTTAAGGTAAAAATGTGCGGGATAATTCAATACGCGAATCTCTTCGGTGTAGCCATTGGTTACACGATTGCGGCTTCAATTAGCATGATGTGAGTTGAATTTTTCAAATATTAGAATCAAATTAAATAATTTGCTCATATACTAAATAATGGTTGGATTAAACAGGGCAATCAAGAGATCAGATTGTTTCCATGAGAAAGGACACAAGAACCCATGCCACACATCGAGCAATCCGTACATGATAATTTTTGGCGTAGTTCAAGTAATCTTCTCTCAAATTCCCGATTTCGATCAAATTTGGTGGTTATCGATTGTCGCAGCCGTCATGTCCTTCACCTACTCAACCATCGGACTCGGTTTAGGCATAGTCCAAGTTATAGGTACTACACCATAATTCATATGCACAAAATCAATTGATCATGAAATATCCATCAATAATTGATCGAATGATTATAATATTTACGTTATGTTTCGTTTTGTTTTGCATAGACAATAAAGGCATCAAGGGTAGCTTTACCGGTGTCAGTATCGGATCAGTGACTCAGGCCCAGAAGATATGGCGTAGTCTACAAGCCTTTGGCGATATCGCATTTGCATATTCGTACTCGGTCATCCTAATTGAAATCCAGGTAACTAATTTCTCAATTTCTCGTGTTAAATTTATTTCATCGAATTGTTTATATATGACTATGCATTTTTTTGTACACATGTAGATTAAGCATGTTTTCCATTTTGTTTTTCCAGGACACACTAAAAGCCCCACCACCATCCGAGGCGAAGGTGATGCGAAGGGCAACTTTGGTCAGTGTGATAGTAACAACCCTATTCTACATGCTTTGCGGTTGTTTCGGCTACGCGGCATTTGGTGATGCAGCCCCAGGCAATCTCCTAACGGGCTTTGGATTCTACAACCCGTTTTGGCTCCTCGACATAGCAAATGCTGCGATTGTCATCCATCTTATCGGTGCTTACCAGGTCTATTGCCAGCCTCTTTTCGCCTTCGTCGAAAAGCGTGCCGTGGCCACTTGGCCCGATTCTAAGTTCATCAACAAGGAGTTTTCCGTTGGTCCGATAAAACTCAGCATGTTCAGGCTGGTCTGGAGGACTATTTTCGTTTTTCTCACAACTATCATATCGATGCTTCTCCCATTCTTCAATGATGTGGTTGGTTTACTTGGCGCGCTAGGATTTTGGCCGTTGACGGTGTATTTTCCAGTAGAAATGTACATTGTACAAAAGAAGGTGCAAAAATGGAGTACGCGATGGATTTGCCTACAAATGTTGAGCATGGCGTGTCTTATAATATCTATCGCAGCTGCGGTTGGATCTATTGCCGGAGTCATTTCCGACCTTAAGGTGTATAAGCCCTTTAAATCTACTACATGAGGGTTCCTTGATGAGATATAAATGTAATAGTTAGAAAAAGATTTTCATGTTGAATTAAGACTTTTTTTTTTCTTTTTTCTTTTTTTTTATAGTTTGAGCGGGTAGCTCTATAGCTTTTGGTCTCGTTGTTTCTCTTTGGCTTTTGGGTGGGATTGATAAAATCCTTGTACAAGGGGGATTGATTAGATGAATGAATGAATAGAAGGGATGTTAATTTCCAATTAAGATGGTTTTGTTCTTTCATTAAGTAAATTGATTCTTTGAACTTTGATAAAGATGACTCGTGACAGACGTGAGCTTGATGTATATCGATCAAATTGACGGCACCGATGCAAGTTGATGGACTATAACACATATAGATAAAAACGAATCAAATTGGATGTGAGCCAATTTAGTTCGTCATTATTCGTCACGTAACATCGATAAGTTTCAAACTAACAAAAACCAACTAATAAGAAATGATTCTCGATAAGTCAAGACCAATTTGAATTCACTTCACAAGTATTTAACCACCTTGATTATTTTTTTTGGGTACATTATAAGTTTCAATATATATAATTAAAATGTCTAGTTAAACATAATTCAAACAAATTAATCACATGCTTAAAGGTTCCGTGAAGAATTTTACGACAAAGAGAGATCGGTAAATCAGGATGGAACTTTTGAACACTTGTAGAATAGATAGAAAGATGGTAAAGATTTAGACACAACGTGAAGAAATGAGGGGAAAAAGAATGGAGGTAGAAGGTCTAGGCAAGTGGTGTTGCTTTCTCCATTAGTGCTTCTACAAAAAGTTGGAAAAGGATGGTTGAAAGAAGGGATTGAATCATGGGTGGATCTAAAGGGTTTGAGTCTGATTTGGGTGCGATCCAATCTCCAAATGCCCATGATGGGTCCTAGATGGGATTTTGTTGATGGTTTAGTTTGAGTCCCACATCGTACGAGTGATTATCAAGATAATATAAAATGGTCCGGTCCACCAAGTTAAGTGGTGTTGATGAATTTTGGTGTCCAATTTAAACAATGCAATAAACCCTATACCCTAATTAAGAAGATACGAGATTCTCTATGATGGTACTTGCACATTACAAAGATGATTTTAGATCAATATGAGATTCCCTAAGAATATTTTATCATAACATGTCTATTATATAGAATGATTCGCGCGAAAAAATGACACGTTTCCATTAAAATGGGATGAAGATACCTCTCTTTTGTTTCGAATAGGGACACCCAAATCCGAAACAAAGAAATATCATTTTCAAAATTCAAATTCAATTTCATTGAAATGTACCATACATACTAATACAATACAATCATTATATATTAGTGGATCATCTCTCATTAGTCTTTTTCGCATATGATAAACATGAAATTGTAATGCTTGATCCAAACTAATTAATTATTCAAATATATATATGTTCAAACATACCCAAAGCAAATGTTCCATAAAATTGGCAAGCAAAAATAAATAACCGAATAATTCTTCATACAGATACATGTACCGCACAATAAAAACTCTATAGAGGGGGATTATTGCATAAAGCACCCTAAAATGTGAGATCTTTTGGATCCTCGATTATTTTAGATAGGGTTTGCAAAAATGCTGCGAGATCCGCGCCGTATATAACCCTATGATCTGCGGTTACATTCACCTACAAGTTTGGTACACATGTTTATTATATATTTTTCAGATTTAATAATCATGAATATTGGATAAAATTGATATTTGTGTAGAATTATTTACCTGCATTTGATTTTTTAATCCGATTCGACCGTCCTTTGTACCGACAAGACTTGGTTGAGACGCACCAACGGCCATGATTGCACCCTGCAATGAAACAATTAAAATTCAAAACACGAGCCATTAAATCCTTTTGAAAAAAATAAAATTAATTGCAGAGAAAATCGCTCAAAGAAATTGCACTGACAGTTCCGGGCGGTAGAATTGCGTCAAATCGATCCACACCAAACATCCCAAGATTCGATAGAGTAAATGTACCTTCAAAATTAAATAAATAAATCCCGAAACAACCAAATAATTGTATAGAATTGTACCGGAATTGTACTCTTGAGGTTGGAGCTGTTTTGCCCTCGCCTTGTCTACCAATTCTTTCCATTTCCTCGACAATGTATATATATCAAGCTACAAAACATAAACAACATAAATTAAATATATTAAAGTATATATAATTAAAGTAAGCATATAATATATTATAATATAACGAACCTTATCAGCGTCTTGAAGAACAGGAGTTATTAAACCGCCGTCAATAGCTACGGCCACGGCAATATTAATACTCGAATTATAAGTGAAGCTCTTTCCATCTCTACAGCTCGAATTAACAACTGGATGCTGAGTCAGCGCCATGGCCGTCGCTTTCGCCAGCAGAGCCGTCATCGTAACTCCTTTCGTCTTTATCTGTAACAACCGTAACAGATTACAGTTATGGATGACATCATCGTGTAACTAACTCTTAACAATACCTTCTTGTAGAGGGCATCGAGGGCGTTTGTGGTGATGGTGTATCCGACTCTGAATGTAGGAACCGAGAGGCTTTCGATCATGTTTCGACTCACGGCTCCTTGCATTGTCGTGAACGGCACCACGGTTCCTAACTCCGTTGATGGAGAAGCTGCGAGCTTTGGTTTTTCTACTGGCGGTGAAGAGGCGATTGATTCGATGTCTTTGGCCACGATTCTTCCCATTGGTCCTGATCCTATGATTGTTCTCAGATCTATGTTGAATTCTTTGGCGAGCTTCTTCGCGTAAGGAGTAGCGACTACTCTC
Organism: Luzula sylvatica; assembly: GCA_946800325.1. Classification (NCBI taxonomy): domain Eukaryota; kingdom Viridiplantae; phylum Streptophyta; class Magnoliopsida; order Poales; family Juncaceae; genus Luzula; species Luzula sylvatica. The sequence goes on along the minus strand of OX326959.1, from coordinate 64,144,481 downwards.
GTTCCTCCTAATGATGCTGGATGAGTCGAAGAAATTGGTATGGTAGTAGGGGATGGAGGAGTAGAGGGAGATTTTACTGCTACTGGTGCTGGTGCTGATTCAATTTTCTGATCTGGAGTTTGGGTTTCCGTCACTGTTTGAGTTTGAGCTTGATTTGAAGAATTGGAGGTGGCGTGGGATTTAGCGAGGGGGATTTCGGCTTCGGATTCAGCGAGGAAGGCAATGGCGGAGCCGACAGGGGCGGAGGAGCCTTCAGGGACGACAATTGCAGCGAGGAAACCATCGTGGAAGGATTCTACATCCATGTCAGCTTTATCAGACTCGACAACAACCACACTGTCTCCTTTGGAAAGACGATCGCCCTCGGATTTCAACCAGGACACGATTTTACCTTCAGTCATGGTCGAGCTGAGCGCCGGCATGAAGATTTCTCGCACTTTTGCCTCGACTCGGAAATGGTGGAACCGACGAGATGGAGAATGGATTTGACGCTGGTTTGAGAGCGATGGAACGAAGGTGGAGCGGAGATTGAGCTGGAGAAGGTTCGCCATGATGGAGCACCGGAGCAGAGCTGCAGAGGAGGAGTACTGCTTGGCGCCAGAGCTTGGAGAGTATCGAAGAGTAAACAGATGGGCGGAGATCACAATGTACTACCAAGACGGGCCAAAATGGGCTGGATTTGAAATTCCGGGCTTAGTGAATTCAAGTCCTGGGTTTTGAAAGAGTACGGGAACTCAAATCCCAGTTAGCCTAGCGGGATACTTTTAAAATGTTGGGACTATCACGGGGACAGGAGTATCCGATAAGAATACAGATTCGATGCGGTTCGGATACAAATTGGATATGCTCAGCCCAGTCTATTACCATAGACCGTCATTTAGTCATAACGGACCATCCGAATTACCTGATTATTTTAATATTTATTTTTACCTTAATATATTTTTGGAATAACTCTAGGATGCAACTAGGATACTTTCGTGACACGACTATGACACTACAAGGAAACGACTCGGATCCTCTATTCGAGATATTTCGGTCCATTATATATTGTGATCCAAATACTTCTAAAATTAGTTTAATGATACTTTCTTAATAAGTATAAAATATTTTTATGATATTTTATGTTGCACGGATCCGCAGATACAAGATACAGTGATACGGCGATACTATATTTTAACATATGATTTATGATACGATTCATATACGACGATACGGGAAAATTCTATTTTTTTGAAGTATCCGCACAACATAGATTTTCTAGATACTTGTATTGTTTGATTTAATTTATTTAGTCATGCTATTTAATTTGAAAATATTATTAATTTATTATTTATATAATGTAAATCTATTAAAATAATAACTATATAGTTGTATCAGCATTCTATTTATTATTTTTAATATATTATAATATATATTAATGTAAATATAATTAAAACAATTATTATTTATTATTTAACTATATATCAAAATAATAATTATATAGCTATATCCTTGTTCTAGATTTTTTTGAAAATAAACACTATTTCATTTTCTACCGTTGAGGTTGGCTCCTGCAAAAGTCTGTTGAGTTTAGTGACCTTAGGTGAAAAGTCCATTTTGTCCTTATTTTGATACCTTTGAAGTAGAAGCAAAGAAATCAGAGAAACAAATCATCACAATGCAACCCTCCTTGCCATATATGCATGCTCCTTCCATGGATCACAAACATCGAAAATAAAATTCGAGAAATGAGCCAATCAGAAGTCGAGACGACCCGTCCTTTTCGATCGGTCAAAGAGGCGGCCGCAGCATTCGGCAAACGTGAAATGACCATTTTGCCCTCTTCTCCTGAGAAATTTAACTCCATTACAGAACCCGGGTCAGGTTCGAGGATTCCAAACCCAAAACCCGTTATCGATGAAGTCTCTGTTACCGATTCGGTTAAGAAGCTAGAAATGGAATTGCTGGAGATTAGGCAAGATTTGGCGCGTATGAAAAAGAGAAGGTCCGAAATGGAGATAGCTTTTGCGAGTATCAATGCACAATTTCACAAAAGTCTGTCTAAATTGGCCGAGCTCGAAGCCTACCAAGCCGGGGAGCGAAGTGGGAGTAGACAAATTTGGGAGGATCAGAATGAATATTTGCCATGTTTTGGCGATGCATTGAGCATTGGAGAAGTAGAGAGGAAGGTACAAAAGGAAAAGTCTTTCATTGGAGGTTTGTTTAAGAAAAAGAGTCACAGTGAGGATGTAGATTGTAGTTATCCTGAGTCCATTTATAGTGTGCTCAGTTAATTATTAAATAAAGTTATAATCACTAAAATATTCACTACTTTTTTCCCTGAATGTTGGATCACATATAATATGTGTATTTGGGTAATCCAATAGTCAGTAAAAAAATGAAATTAGTGATTGTAGATTTATTATAATTATTAATATTAATTTCTTTGAGGGGCAAGTTTGGTGGGTTTTGGCAGGTTCGGATAATCCTCGTTGTGCTAATTACTTCATCCAGTTACATTTCGATTACTGTATTTGTTGTTTTATTATTTTTTTTCTTTCTATTTTCTTTTTTGTAAGGTGTGTTTGAAGAAGTTTTCATGTACTTTTTACTAAGGATCATTTATACTATTATCCTACTACTACAAATAATTTTTAACATTGTTTCTGAAACAAGAAATTAACAAATTGCTTCTTTCAGAGACGATACTTTATTCATCTTTTTATTGCTGGGTTGCTTAATTTTCATTCTTCTGATCCTTTCATTGTCTTTTAGAGTTCTAAATTTGATGTTTACATCCTCTCTTATTTCAATTTTTGATGAAATTTCATTGACAGTAGAAATTCAGATTTTTTTTTGACATATAGCATTGGGAAAAGCCCAATTTATAAGAAGAACTAGAAATTTGACTAATTTGCAAAACTAACGCTTTCGCCAGGAAGTTTGGCGAAAACGGATTCTCTCTTTCGCCAGAAAAGCTGGCGAAAGTGGTTAGAGATGGATTTCGGCTCTAACTAAGTGGGTTAATGTTGGTTCAGAACGTGGGGAGGCCAAATCCTGAATAAAGAGACCAAAATCCAGGCTTTGATGAATTTCGTGTAAGTTTCAACAACATTATATTCTAAGTTTGTATTTTTGTATTATTAATTTTATTTTTTATTCTGTATTTCATTTTTTTAGAAACGTTACAAGTGGGAGATGGATGCGTACACACATTTAGAGGAAGTGACCCAATTTTGAAAATATTGCAAGATACGTTGGGAAATAATCGTTAAAGAAATGTATGACTTCATGTGCAGTGAATATACTTTGAATGATATGTATATCGATTTCTGGTTTCAACAAGGAGTTAAGCAAGAAAGGAATATTATGCACGTGCATACCACACATGATGTGTTCATAAGAATGGTTCAACAATGGATATATATCAAACCACCGTACAAACCGAGGCGTAAATGTGCGGAAGTTTTTGGGAGGCTAGTGAAAAAATATGTCGATATATTCGAGAACGAAGTAAAAAAAAAATTATTATCCAAGGAATTCGTAATGTAGTATATATTTTGCTTATGTATTGTTTTAGTTTTTTGTTGTATTTTTAAAATTTGTACTAGTTACTGTTTCTTTTGTGTTAGTTTGATTTTGTATTTTGTTCTATTTTTGTTTAATGTTGAATTTTATAAAATTACAAAGTAAATAGGAAATTCAAAATACACCTACATAATAATCATGTAAAAAATGACATGACATCTACAATGACGATATCAAAAGTGAAATCACCAACATAATAAAATACTACGATGTTGTTCAATTTTATGCCGTTGCCATTCACAAATTTTTCCCATCCTTCAATAAACACGAACTCCTCGTCCATTTTCAAGGCTCTCACATCTTATTTTTTACCATCGGATACTTGAAATTGTATTTTTAGAATTTCAAGTGTCCAATTCGGGAAGAAACGTAAAGGTAAACGTTGTTTCATTTCAAAGCAAACAAATTAAACAATATACATTCAAACAAATTTTTAAAAAAAAATCACATTTTCAAAACTTACCACATAACGCATGTCATAAGAATCCATTTCTTTGGAGAATATATCTAGAGGTGGCAAATCGGGTGGGTCGGGTCATAATCGGGTGGGTATTTTCGGGTTCGGGTCATTTTTATGTTCGGGTTATTTTCGGGTGAAGTTAAGTCGGATCGGGTCGGGTTGTGTTCGGGTTTTATTTTGGTCGGGTTCTTTTCGGGTTAAATTGTGTGTTCGGGTCAGATTCTTCGGGTTCGGGTTATGTCGGGTTTGAATTAATTCAATTGCGGACAAAAATAATAACTAAAATTTCAAATTATACGATTTGATTCTACTAGTAAATTCGGGTTATATTCGGGTCTCGGGTTACTCGGTTTCGGATCGGGTCGAGTTCGGGTAACATATAAAACATCTACTTTCGGGTTCGGGTTATTTAGTCCCGGGTCGGTCCGAGTCGGGTTGTTTGATTTTCGTAAATTTTGTCTAGTCAGGTCGGGTCGGGCTTCAGGTTACTCGGGTCGGTTTTTCGGGTTCGGGTCAACTTTGCCAGCTCTAAATATATCCATGCCCATGCTTGAATTGGAGACAACAAGTTCAACTTTATATATATATATATATATATATATATATATATATATATATATATATATTCTTTACGAGTGGTTGCAATTCATATATAAATCGTATTATACTGTTAAATAACAAATTTTTCATTATCTAATTTTTAACTTAGTGGTTGTTGGTCTTTAATAAAACCGGTTTGGAAAATTATTTTTTAGTGACTCTAGTTATAGTGATGTGTGTTTGGGAGTCATTTAAAATAAGGGATAATTTTTTACATGTCCCTCCAAAAATTAAAAATATCAAATTTGTCCCTACAAAAATATTAATATCAAATATATCCATTCAAAACTCAACTCATATCAAAATGGTCTAAAATTAACGACTCTATTAAACTTAACACAGTATTGGTATAATTACTAATTTACTCCTAAACCGATAAGATATCATTACTAACCCTCTTCCTCTCCTCTAGAGACCTTCATAATTTCATTTGTCCTCTTCCATGGCGAACAGTACCCGCCAAAAGTCTTTTGAACCACGGAAAAGTCCATGACTGGCGAAACTCGTTTGAACCTCTCTTGATGAATGAAATTCTTCCATGGCGGAGCTCACACAGAACAAGAGGCGAAACTCCTATGAACTTGGACAAATCAGACTGGTCACCATATCTAAAATGTATCGTGCATATCAAAAACATATTTGTTTAAAATTTAATATTGCGATAGATGCACTACAAAAGGCTATAATAAACATCACCCCACTTCTGACGAATGCAGGCAGATTAATCCCTATCATGTTACAATATGCAGATGACACCGTCATCTTCATAGAAGTGCACCCCAAAAATATTCAAATTCAAATAATAAGATAAATTTTGGAGGTCTTCTCTCAAGTATCGAAGTTGAAAATAAACTGTAACAAAAATAGATTCCTACCTATAATCATACCACAATAATTGCATTCTCATATCCAAGACATCATTGAATGTAACGGGAACAAATTACCGATGAAGTATGATCTAGAGTTATCTCTTACAATATTTAACAACCCAGAGATAGAGATTTCCTGCCACTCATAGAAAATACGAACAAATGTCTCGCCATGGCAAGGAAAGCTACTATCATATGGTGGGCGATACATGCTTGCACAATTGGTACTATCAAGTATACCAACGTACCTAATGCAAAGTTGTATATTCCTAAAATGGATAATCAAAGAAATCGAAAGAACTATCCAAATTTATTTTGGAAAAACTCTAAGGGATACAACTGAACTAACACACTAATAAGTTGGGATAACGTGTGTCTACCTAAGAATATGGCCGCGCGGGGGGTGGGGGGTAGGGTGTTGAGACTTATAAACTTACAAAACACAAAATGAATCTCCACTCTTAAATGACTACGAAAAATAGACACACGACGCGATTCATTATTGGCACAATGAATCCAAAAACTATATAAAATAAATCGCGTACAAGATATGGAGATCTTCAATCCAACGAAACTATCTTTCTTCTTAAAGAATCTGATTAAACTCATTCCTTTTTAATAAATTTCCACATCAAATCATGATGGGTCGAGTGTTAATATCATATGAAACTAGACGAGAAACCAAAGTTTCTCGACTCCAATCTCATATATAGCCTTAATCGATCCGAGAGAACGCATCTCATAGAACAAAATGCTATGAAAATCCAAGACATAGATTAAAACAAAAATATTCATATGGTTAACCATAAATGGTCGAATCCTAACGGGAGACATCATAAACCGGAAAGGATGGGTGGGACCATTCCGGTGTCCCCTCTGAAAACGAATTGGAATGTGCCGAACATATATTCACGCAATATACAAGGAAATGTGGAAAATTATCCATGATCGTACCCACAACTTGATGATTACAAACCGAAACCAAAACCTTCTAAAATTTTGGAGCAATAGTAGGATCAAACTCGACAAGAACCAAAGAAAAATGCGGGACACCATTCTCATTGCTACCACATGGAGAATTAGGTTGGAGAGGAATAAACGAATTTTTCATGAAAAAACAAAGACGATGACGCAAATTGCAACAAAAACAATGGATGTTACTATGATTAAGGCATTGTTAGCATTAGAATTATCTCCTTTCCATTTTTAAGTTTTAATATTGGAATGTAATACTTTTTCCTATTTTTGTAGCAACAATTGTGTACCACTACCGACAAACGATCATTTGTTGGTACCGTTCAAAAAGAAAAATGATATTAAAATAATTCGATACGCCACGTGACATATATGAAATACATATAGATAATGTATCCGTATCCGATATAAACACTTGTATGATTGATTTTTTTATTGTATCTGCGCGACTAGGGATGTCAACGGGGTGGGTCGGGTTCAGGTAAGCCTTCCCCATACCCGAACCCGAACCCAAAATACCCGCGGGTAAAAAACTGTACCCGAACCCGCGGATAATTTCCCGCCCGCGGGTATTACCCGTTACCCGAAATTTTACTTTTTTTTACTTTTTTTTTATTTTTTTATTTTTTTTATTTTTTTATTTTTTTTTAGGATGAATATTCTTTTTTTTTTATTTAAACAATTACAACCATTACACTAATTAAAAACAATTACATATTTACATGACAAGCAATTACATGACACAATTACATGACCGTATAAAGGAAATTGATTTTTTTTTTCTAAACGTCCAACAATAAAGGTATTAATAGAAGAAATTGCTTAATATAACCAAAATAGAAAATATTAAAATAATCAAGGTATTAATAATTGTTTAAAATAATCCAACAATAATTTAAAATACATAAAGATCCAACATTATGAGGGTTAATTTGTAATATAAGTTTCGGGTAATTTTCGGGTACGGGTTCGGGTTACCCGCGGGGCGGGTAGTACTCCGCCCGAATCCGATCCGAATCCGCGAATCCGAATCAGGTATTTTGTTTTCGGGTAATATCCGACCCGCGGATATTTTTTTCGGGTAATACCCGCTCCGTTCGGGTCGGGTACCCGCGGGTTCGGGTATTACCCGACCCATTGACATCTCTATGCGCGACAGAAATAATTTCTCTTTCCCAAAATGATTTGATGAAGATAAGACGAGGCCTAGTTCAAGTGTGTGAAGACAGATTGGAGCTTATGCTTTTCGAGTGGGCTTTTTATTTTATAAATTTGATCGGATACGTATACCATGGATTTTTTTAAGTATCCGTGCAACAGAAATTATTTCCCTTTCCCAAAATGATTTTGACGAAGATAAGAGGCCTAGTTCAAGTGTGTGATGGCGGATTGGAGCTTATAACTGGACTTTTCGAGTGGGCTTTATATTTTATAAATTTGACTCATATCCTTCTTAACAAATAAGCAGCCTAATCGTCATAGAAAAGAAGAGGGGTACCACTAACTCGTGAAAGCAATATTGTAAACAAAAGAGAAACGAAATAATTAATATTTATCCGAAGACTAATCAAATGTAGCACGATTATTATGTAACATGAATAAATTTTGGCCAGTCACAATCCAGAGATTTTGACTAGAAACGATAGAAAAGAAGAAGAAGAAGAAGAAGAACACAAAAGAATTAGGCCATTAATGGATACCATTTACTAGAAGTGCCAATAAACCGGCCAGGAAATCATCAGCATAATCCGCAGACAATGCCGGACCAGTCGGGCGGTGCAGGCCAGGCTTGTGTCTGCTTCATCTCATGTCTCCTTTTCCTTATCTTATTAACTGGAGGTGTTTTTCTTGGAATGTTTATTTTTCTACCAACTTCCCCTCATCGTGCATGGCTTCTTCCCGCCGGTATGGGCCTCGTTGCCGCACCATGGATGTTTTGGATCTTGACTTGTCTTTACCGCTGTGTTGTTCATCGAATTGTGTATTCCATGAATGGCGGCGAAGAGAGATCGATGGCTCTACCAAAACAGGTACATGAATAAGCTATCAATCATTTTGATCAAGAACAAATTTATGTTTAGCTTCCTTTTCTATTGGATTAATATTCTTGGTTCATTTTGTGAAGATCAATTTAAATTGCACTGAACCTATTATGACATTCTTTTTTACCATCCAACAACATGGAATCGACCTCTTACAATATGCATTGACTTTTGTTTTATTTGAAATTTGGGAAATAAGCCCTTTTATTAAATATGGTCCGGATCTTATCCAAAGTCAAAATTCTTCATAATATCACATTTTCATGTGATTTTAACTGATTTTGTTATCATATTTCTAAAACACAAAACAAAATTACATGAATTATGATCAATTATCTACTTTTCATTAAAAATAGTTTATAATTTAATATGATTTTTATTAATTTAAATATTTTTTCTAATCTTAAAATAATATAAGGGTTTAAATGTAAATTTGTATAGTAAAAATTATGAATGTTGAAAAAATAATATAAGGGTTTAAATTATGTATGTCTATTGGGGATGCATACCAGATTAAAACAATGAAAAAATTAACCGAAACCAATAAATCATCAGGTAGCGAGGCAGACGACAATCGTGCCAACAACTGCACCTCTAGCGACAGTCATAGAAGAACAATCAAAGCCGCCAGATGGAGCAGCACAAAAGGTGAGAGCATGTAATGCCCGAGACGAGGAGATTGGCATGGGGCCACAAATGGGCTCGCTGGGCATGGCAAATGGATCGTCGAGAGATAGTGGTGGATCATCTTCTACTTCTCAAGAGAGCGAGATGCCCCTCACGCTCTCGATGTCTTCTTGATTCCGCTCCTCCTAGCTAGTCACAAATGTGCTTCGGGTTAGAGATACTTTCTTATAAATGATATATAATTAGTTCTAATTCAATTTTGAAAATATGCATACAAAGAATCTTGTGTGATGTATGTCATCTAGTACTCTCCTCCCACAATCTTTGATAACATTACATAACTTCTGAAATTTGATTTTTACAACTTAATTTATGATTTAACTATATTAATTGATGATTTAACATTTCGTTGAGTGTTAAACCATAAATCAGTATGTTAAAATTTAAAATGTTAAATCATATCTACGTTAGCAAGAATTGTGGGAAAAAATATTAGAAGATGTCCAACATTTTCCTATATAATATATGTGCAGTGCGTTATGGCATTGGGTAACTTTATAAAAAAAGTTATATATTTTGTTCCCAAACTCAAAATAATATTCTTGATGAGATGACAAAAAAGAAGTAAATGAATAACTGACTCAATTAATGTTTTAATTGTTCGTTTAATTAAATTGATATGTAAATCAATATTTAGTTGAGTTAATTAGAGATTAGTCAACTCATTTAATTATTTTTTGTCTCATCAAAAATGTTAAGATGAGTTTGAGGGGCAAGTATATTTTCCCTTTATAAAATTATTGGTACCAACATTCTCGGACCCAAGCCATTTTTTCGATTTTGGACAAATAAATTATTGTATTGACAAGTGCTTATATTTCAGATGTTTTTGCTTACGGGGAGAGGTCCAAATTTCTGAATCAAAGGGAGGAGTTTTGAAGTCGAGGGCATAATTTTTGAATGTGCTAGTTAGATGATCAAAAGGAAATGGGGACCATTCAGTACAAAAAAATTAAACGAGAAGTTTTAAAGCACAAAAAGGCAAAAAAATCTTGTTCTTTAATCAATTTTCCATGTCTGTGATTAATCACAAATGTTCTAGTTAATTTCAAAATTCAAGCATTTGTTGTTGTTGGGCTAGCTAGCTCATAAAATTTATCTTTTACTCTTCTCGGATGTATTACTGTTCGTGAATAAACTAGAGATATCTAATACTATCAAAGCTCCAATTTAACTACAAACTAATCACGCATACAACAAATAGAGTAAATATACACAGCATTCTCTCACATCATGATAAAATTACTATTTTGTTGAATTTGTATTTTCTTAATGTGATATATTGCAATTGCATGAAACTTTATACATATTTATGTTAACTCGGGATAATTTTGTTATGATATCATGCTTCGTAACATTACTCCAACGAATATAACCACTCCAATAATCAACATACTTCACGTAGAAAAACATATATTATGAGAGGTTATTGGTTCGATCTTCATTGTCATCAAAAAAATTAGGTATCAGTAACGAAAGCGATCGCTTGTCGGATACCATTCAAAAAAAAAAAAAAAAACATCACCAAACCAATACCTTAATCAATCAATCTATTAAAAACCCAAAAACACAAACCCCTAATTCTAATCCCGCATCATTTCACATTACCCACACAAAACATTCCTCATTTTCGGTTGAGAATCAGGTAAAAATGCCACGCAAGCCAGAGCGATCTTCAAGATGGACTGCGTCTAGAATCCTCTCTCTTTCCTCAGGTAAAAATGCCACGCAAGCCAGAGCGATCTTCAAGATGGACTGCATCTAGAATCCTCTCTCTTTCCTCAGGTAAAAATGCCACTCAAGGCCCATTTTTCCAACTCGATCCCTTTATTAACCGCAGGCTTTGCAGTCAATAATTCGAGCAGTATAACTCCAAACCCATACACATTTACTGCCATTGTTGTTATCCTCACCGTACCGGCGACTATAGAGAAGCTACTGGTACTTCTCCAAAGATGATAACTATATCTCCAATGGGGCGAAATGTTTTTTATCATGTAAAGTTTTTTATCATGTAAAGCTACTAGTACTTCTCCAAACCCATACACATTTTTTGTACAGTTTTTTATCCTCTAAAGGAAACTAGAAAAGATCAAGAATGCAAGATACTTTACACCGACAGTCAAAATGCATTATGTCTCGTGAAGAATTCGATGTTCCACTCGAGGATCGGTCACATCCAACTGAAGTATCAATAAACTCGAGAACTTTTGAATGACAGGATCATATCGTTGGAGAAAATCGAAGTTGCCAAGAACCCTGCCGGCATGTTGACCAAGGAAGTCTCCACCGACAAATTGAAGTTGTGCGTTGGCTCAGTCGGGTTGGTCAAGTGAGCCTGTGGGAGCCTGCCGCCGGGCTCAAGGAATTCCTGCTTGAGACGGGTGAAAAGAAAATTGGTGCTAAAGTCTCCAAGTAGCATATTGTTCTGGTATGGAGACTTTTAAAAATTCGAAAAATTGAGAAATTGGAAAAGAAAACTCTTGAGGAGATAGGAAAGTCCTCCATACATTATTATTGTCATGATTAAATGACAATTAAAACAATTATTATTTTCTTATATTATTTCATTGTATTTGAGTGGGGACTTGACTATAAATAGAGAGGCTATGGTAGAGTTTCATTCATTCCAACAAATACCAATAATTGTATTTTTTTTTCTCGAAGTATAGTAAAATAGTTTGTGCGTCGGCGGCCATGATTTTTTCCCTTCTGAATTTTCACGTAAAATCTTTGTGTCTGTGTATTGTTTTTTTTGTGTTTTTTTGCGGTACCGATCCTAACATCTCGCTTTCCAAACATGATATGTCAAGAATCAATCAATAGTTCTTCCATAGTAAGAAAAATCTGTGTTTGATTGTAAAAAATTGGTCTCAGTCCACTCATATCGATCATATTAAATATCATGTGTTTTGGAAAAAAAATCATTTTAAAATTTGAGGGAGAATGTTATATTATTTGGTTTTCAAATAATATTAGTAAATATTAAAACATTAATTTTCATTATAAGATAATTTTTTTGATTTTATTAAATATGAATAGTTATTCTTTTGACGCAAATAATATGCACCACGCAAGAGTTACAAAATCAAGAGAGGTTTTACAAAATCAATCAATCAACCAATAAAAGATATCCCTGTGCAAGAGAAAATCAATCAATATGTTTATAAAGCAGCACTGAGACGATCATGTAGCCACATCTAGGCTTGTTTTAATTTAATTTATTTATTATTTGAATTAATTCATTTGGTTACTTTTACAATTGTAACGAACGGCCAGCTCACGATTTCTCGTAATAGAATCAAGGCATAGACCATGTCCATTCCACATTTTAGTTACTTCATCATAGGATTAGTTAAGTTGTGGTGGCAAAATTAGTTAAGACTTGGTCACATTAGTACATTATTAGATAGGTTAGTTTCGAATTCGTTCCTCTGAGATCTTCCTATAAATGTAATCACAAACAAGTTCGAATCAAAATTAATCATAATACCAAATCAGAAATGGCAATAAATCAACCAGGAAATCAACAACGCAATCAGCAGACAATGCCGGATGGCTCAGGCGGGTCAGCCCAGCTTTGCGTCTGCCTCATCTCGTGTTTCCTCTTCCTTCTCTTATTAACTGGCGGTATTTTTCTCGGACTGTTTATATTTCTTCCTGCTTCTCCTTATCATTCATGGCTTCTTCTTGCCGGTATGGTCCTCGTCTCCGCACCATGGTTCTTTTGGATCATGACTTGTCTGTACCGATGCATTTCTGGTCGTGCTGTGTATTCCATCGGTGGCGGCAAGGACAGATCGGCGGCTCCACCAAAAAAGGTACATCAATAAATATCAAAAAAATCGCAAGATTAATATTCTTGGTTCATTCATTATTATGTATTTTGTCTGCTAGATTAAAAAAAATGAAAAACTAACTGAAATGAATGAATGATCAGGCAGAAAGGCAAGCTACGATCGTGCCGACAGCTGCACCGCTGGCAATAGTCGTAGAAGAAAACACAGAGCTGCCAGATGGAGCGGAGCCGCAGACGGGACCGTCCGGCATAGCAAATGGATCGCCGAGCGATGGCGGCGGATCTTCTTCCACTTCTCGAGAGAGCGAGAAGCCCCTCAATCTATCCATGTCTTCTTGATTCCGCTCCCCCTAGCATAGAGAATAAATATACTTCATAAATAGAGTTTTAATTGTGTAATATGAATACAAATAATCTTATGGATTATTTGGTTCTTGAACAAATTGTTCTTTGCATAAAAAATGGCATATGCATGTATCTTTATCTTTATAAAATGATGAGACTTTTTATTTTATTTTGGAGAAATATATTGTTGTATTGACAAGTGCTCATATTTCAGATGCTTTAGCTTTTGGAGGACATAAATGAGAAGTTTTAAACAAAAACAAAGAAGGCAGTCTTTTTCTTGTTTTTTAATCTCAAATGTTGTAGTTAACTTTAAAATTTAAGCACAAATGTTGGTAATCTTTTTGGACGTATTGTATAATATTTAGATATCTAATACTATGAAAGCTCCGATTTAACTACAAACTAATCCCCCATGAATAAATATTTTACAAGAAATAGCCTCACCTATAATCAACATATTTTACATAACATCACCAAACCAAAAACATTAATCAATCGATTCAAAATCGCATCATTTCGCATTAAACAACATCTTCAAAACATTCCTCATTTTCGGCCGCGAATCAGGCGAAAACGCCACGCAAGCCAGAGCAATCTTCAAGACGGACTGCATCTGGCTGTGCACGGAAATCGATGCACCGGAGATTCTAGAATCTAGAATCCCATCTCTTTCCTCGGGCCTCGAAGAGTTACTCAACGCCCATTTCGCCAACTCGATCCCTTCATTCACCGCAGCCTTTCCAGTCAATAATTCGAGCAGTACAACTCCAAAACTATACACATTTCCTGCCATTGTTATCCTCATCGTATACGCGTATTCTACACAACCAAAACAAAAAAGTAAAATAAAAATAATACTAATTAAATAAATAAATTAAAATATATTTTTTGGGTACCTGGAGGAATATAGCCAACGGTACCGGCGATAGTAGAGAAGCTACTGGTACTCTTCGAAGGGTAGATAACTTTATAAAGCTCGATATCTCCAATTTGGGGCTCGTTAAAAGATTTTAAAAAAACCGTCCTTGTAGAAAGATCTAGAAGCAGCACAGGATCGGTACACCCGTGTAGGAAAGCCAGCCCTTGCGCCACGCCGAGGGCCACGCAGTATCTTCTCGCCCAATCCATCACTTTCCTCGCATCATTATCCGTGTCGTGCAACGCATCGAAAACCGTGCCCATGCAGAAATTCTCGTGGAATAAATAAGCGTTGTTTTCGGTGAGTACATAAGCTAAGGGTACCATGACATTCGAATTCGTTAACTTGCCCAATGATTCTAATTGGTGCGTGAATTTCTCTCGATTTTCGAGTTGGAATAATTTATCGGTCCAGTTCACTTTCTTGACGGAGTAGATCGACCCGTTTGGCATCTCGACTTTGTAATAAGTGCAAAAACGGGTTTTTATGAAAATGTTTAATGGGTTTGAAATTGCCTCCATTGATTTGGAGAAATCGATGCTCGAGTTGTGGATTCTATTTGGTGTTATTAATTGCAAGTTTAGTATATTTGGAGGGGTATTTTCGTCGTAATGGGGAGAAACGTTTTCAATCCTGTAAAGCTTTTTGGATTTGCATATGATGATTAGACCCGTTAAGACTCCGAACCCGACAAGGGAACCAATTATTGAAAGTGCGATTATAAGACCTTTGTGGGATTTTCTTTTGTAATAATTTGGTGAATTTTGTGAATTTTGGTTGAAACTTATGAGGTTGTTATTTCCTGTAATTGTCACATTGACATAGGAGCCAAAATTTGGGAGCGTACCAGTGAGATTATTGTAAGAGAGATCTAGAAGAGTGAGAGATTGCAGCAAGGACAGAGAATCTGGTACGGTACCAGAAAAATTGTTGTGTGATAAATCAAGGACTTCTAATTCGGTATGACTGAAAGATTGAGACGGTATCGTGCCAGAGAACAAATTGTGGCTCAAATTTAGAGCGGTGCTTAAACCTGAGGGCATTTCGGGAATTTCTCCATTTAATTTGTTGTTCCCAAATTGGATCTCGATTAGAGAGTTCATGTTTTGAATTGAAACAGGAATTGAACCGGTTAAATCGTTTGAATCCAGATCTAGGATTGAGAGTTTTGATAATTTTGATATTTGAGAGGGAATTGAACCCGAAAGAGTGTTTTGACTGAGATTTAAAGTGTTTAAATTTGCCAAATTTGAAATTTCAAGAGGGATTTGACCAGAAAGATGGTTATGTTGGAGCTTCAAAACCACTAGATTTGAAAGTTTCCCCAATTCAGATGGAATCTCATTTTCAAGCTTATTTGAGGCTAAATTCAAGAGAGTCAAATTGGTACAATTTCCAAGTTGTGAAGGAATATCTCCATCCAAATAATTACTATCCAATTCTAAGTATGATAAACTGGAGAGCTCTCCAGTTGACTTTGGAATTGTGCCATTCAATGAATTGTTCCCCAAACTCAATCTGTAAATGGTACGAGATAAATTAGCTGGAATTGGACCAGTGAGCTGGTTATTGGTTAAATCAACGGATTTTAAACTAGAAGAGTTTAGAAAATCAAATGGTATCGTACCAACAAGATCATTATAACTTAAATCCAATATTTTTAGGTATTTTGTGAGATTATTTGGAATCAATCCATTGAATTTGTTTTGATAAGCTGCGAAACGAGATAAATTTGCGAGTTCTGCTAAACTTGCTGGTATATGGCCTGTAAGATTATTTGTATTCAGAAGAAGAATTTCCAATTTGGGTAGGTTGGCGAATTTGTCTGGTACGGACCCAGAGAGATTATTTTGGCTGAGATCCAATAAAGTTAGGTTCTTGTGAGAAAAAATCCCAATTGGAATCGTACCAGTGAAATTATTCATTGAGAGGGATAATTTTTCTAAGTTACTGGGATTTTGACTCGTATTCAGTGCTGGTACGGTACCGCTTAAGAAATTGAAGGAAAGATCCAAGCTTTTCAACTGAAGCAAAGAATCAAACTTGGTACCGACCGTACCGTTCAAGCGATTGTAAGACAAATCCAAGGTCCCCAAATCCGGAAAATTGGAGAAACTACTGAGAGGTTGAGCCAATGCATTCTTGCTGAGGTTAAGGGATTTCAACCCAGAAAGACCGTTACAATTTGTAAAGAACAAATCGGGCACATAGCTCAGATCATTATCTGAGATATTAAGATATTGCAAAGTATCGATTTCGCAGAGAAGGCTGAAGAAAGTTGTTACAAAAGAAGAATTACTAGAGGAGATCCCGAGGTTAG
Organism: Luzula sylvatica; assembly: GCA_946800325.1. Lineage (NCBI taxonomy): Eukaryota > Viridiplantae > Streptophyta > Magnoliopsida > Poales > Juncaceae > Luzula > Luzula sylvatica. The sequence continues at coordinate 64,127,895 of OX326959.1, read as the reverse complement.
ACAAGGAGAGTTCTGTTACCACCAAAACTGAAGAAGAGTCTCGTGAAGAAGAGCACGAGACACCAGGCCACTTGCATGGATTTGGGTTGGTTAAGTTAAAATCATCGTTTGATATGATAAGACTCGATTGAAGGGTTCCGAAAAGGTTTCTCAAGATTTGGGTCTGTGTTGAGTTCAACTCCACAGCACAGGAGTTTTGGAAAGAGAAGCAAAGAAAGAACAATAGCAAGAAGGAGAAGGAGAAGAAGAGATTTGCATACCTCTCCATGGGAGAAAACAACAAAAGCTCAACACTCTTTTACGAGGAAAGGATTTCAATGAAGGTTGAAGTAAAGGAGGGAAGCTTCAGCCTTTTGTCTGTGTAGACATTTCCAGTCTTCGAGTCTGAGCTCCTCTGTGTGAACTGTGGAAGAATGGAATAGCAGAGTAGCCAGTGGGGCAGAAGGAGGACGACAAGTCTTCTTGTTGTTCCTCTGCAATCCTTCTTAACGTTATATACTGTGCAATGTACAATCCGACCCAAATTGAACGTTATGTCAACATTTACTACTAGGCCCCTACATTTCACGAAAACATCCTCTATTTAATAATGAACATAATTGATTTAATAATTAACATATATATTGTATTATTTTAGACATTCATTATGCTCTCTATGCTGATTAACATGTTTTAGTGAATTCTTTGGTAAATAGGATTTGCATACCTCTCCATGGGGTATTTTGGAATAGATATATCAAATATATCTCATATATTTAGGTTTACATGATAATTTTTATGGCTAGAATGTTACGTTCTCATGATGTAACACGTTCACATGAATTATATATTTTCATCGAAATTTATTGTAATGTTACATTTTCATATCATTCACAAAAGTACCCCATTTACTGTATTATTTATTTTTTAAATTAAATATTATTAGATAATTGTAGTTGCAACTCAAATAATTATCATATATATTTTAAGAAAAATAATATATAATTAAATTGTAAATTTTCTATTCATTTATTTTGAAGAAATTCGAAGAGGGTTTGATATCTTCCTTCTAAAAGTATTTTATATATAACTAAATTATAATTGCATTCAATTTAAATATTAATTCATAAAATAAAATATAAATGATTGTAGATAATAATACATATTAATATTTAATTAGTAATTTAAAAAATATTAGATAATATAAATAACTAAAACATATAATTAATTTCATAAATCACTAGCGTATGCTGGTCATTTCATAAATTAATAAATTATAGAAAATTTATATTCATACGGATCTAAATTTTCAATCCAAACAATGATATTTTCATGACATGATAACGTGATTATGATATCATGATGATCTTAGATTACCGTCCTCCATACGAATCCTAAATATTATTTAGCTTTACTAAAAAGGATTGCAATCACACTAACTACAACTTTATTTAAAGTTGGTAATTAATAGATTAGAGTTAAAATAGGATTCATAGCAGTCTTGACTAAGAAGAAGACTCTCTTGGTGGAGAAAATTGAAATTCATGAACTCAAATTGTGTACCACAATATGCACCGATCTTTGTGATATATGAAATTTTAAGATTTGTAATATACGAACTATCTGAGTTTATCATATCGAAAAAGAAGAAAAGGTTAAAATATTTTTCAAAATGGTACAACAAATATTTATAAAAAAATGGAATGAGGATCTGATCACATATTTGTGTATTCAAAGATATATAAAAATTACATTCTTTTTCGAAAAAAAGATCATACCAATACTCTATTTATGAGTTCTAATCATATTGTATTCGTGTTAGAATGCCAAAAAAAATTTAAAATTATGGGCAATCACAATTTTTTTTTTCTAATGGTATCCGAAAAACAATCGTTTTCGTTACTGATATATATTTTTTTATGTCAAAGGATATCGAATTTACAATCTCTCAGAACATATGATTTTTTATGCCTCACACTGAACCAAATAATTTATTCCTCGCACACAAATTTGCTCTGATAAATTTTAAGATTGATACCATCCTTTACTAAGATCATGATGTAATGGGTGACAAATCATGTGCAATTTCATGAAATTTAAGCAAATCGTGATGGCTTAGTGGGATTATAGAAAAATCATTTGATAGAAATAAATGAATGGGAAAAATCTCAGAGACCCCAAACTTTTCTGAATATTCATAAACTCCTGATTTTCTTTTCATTAGTTTTTTTTCTTGGTTGATTCAAAATTTGATTAAATTTTAGTTTGATATGCGTTTCATCTTTCTTCTATCGAAGTTTTCTTTTTTAAACATTTTATAATAAAAAAAAATAATAAAAGGAAAAATATTTTATGTAAAACATAAATAAATAAAAAATCATTTTAATAAAATAATGGAAATAATTTTACATGACATCAAATGTTATTTGTAAATTTAAAATATTTAATAATATATATGTCTATGTCAATGGACTCGTAACACAGTTGGTTGGGTATGAGACACAAAAATTATATATTGTGATTTCAAGACTCATTGACATCAATGAAAGAATGACTATGAACCTTCATCGTTTTCTCATTTTTTATATATATTTATTTAAATTTATTATTTTGTCACTTATTTATTGTTTTCTTTCAGAAAATAAAATCACAAGAGTTTGATGAGGCGCATCATTGTCCACTAGTGAAAAAAAATTCAACCTATTTTATAGAGATGAAAACAAATAATAAAAAAAATGCTAGAAAGTACATCAAAATAGTTAGTCCAGTTTTTTTTTGAAAAAATTTCCGAGATGGGGGAAGGGGGATTTAATTGAGTCTTGGAATTGTGAGGTCACAGGGTCTTTATGATGTGTTTCTTTCAAGGACCCATTATTTCATTTATTTGACCGTGACTTGGAATGGACCCAAATTTATTGACAATCGAGCCTCTTCCATAAATTATATTCAACATTTCTATTTCTGAGCTTCATTTTTTTTTTCTTTTTGTATTTATGTGGACTTTTTTATTCTTCACTTTATTAGTGGATGCATTTTAAATACCAGTATAATATAATGAGTTTCATTTACCATGTATTATTAGACATAAAAATAGGTGTTCTCACATGCGCGACAAGCCGTGTTATGTGGAGAGAGCATAAATTAGACTTTTTAATATATCATGATCACTTGGCTCAAGGTCGTATGTACCGGCCCTCGCATTTTATTTGTACCAATCTCGATGTGATAAAATATACTGTTTCTACATTAATATATACTATATAGATAGCTTAATCAATGATTAACTAGTCGTAGTATGAGGGATTTAGTTGTTCAGCTTCGTGAACGTTGTAATTAGTTAATTACTTACAAATCTAAATCTAAAATATTTATTTAAGATTTGATGAAGTTCTCGAGAAAGTAGAAACTATGTAAAGTCAGGTCCCATGCTGCATATTTGGAGACATGTGACATGTTATTATTGTAATTCAAATTTAAGAAATTATATTATATAATATAATAATGAAAAATATTTTTGAGTTTAGAACTAAATAAATATTCATAAAATTAAGATCAAAATATTACAAAATATATAACTAGGAGTAATAAAATTTTCATTTGCCTCATTACTTGAGTGTTCCGTTGATTTATTAGGAGTAATAAACTTATCCATGACGTCTTTTTGAGATTGAATAAATTTTCGCGTCTTTCATTATTTTTTCTTTTTTCATTTCCTGATATAAATACTTCATAATTTAAAAAAAAAATTGTAAAATTCTATATATTTTAACTAAATAATTAAACTAAATAGACATCGAACAAACTGTAAAAATATCACATAACATTGAATACAAATTAGCACAATTACACAAATGATGGAGAATACAAAATGAATTTAACACAAATGACACGAATGGACCCTCTGCCGAATTATACAAATGATTAAATACAATTGAATAAATACAATTTTCAGAGCAAATTATACCAGATAACAATTGATTAAACTAACACAAACTAAATACAAATGATGGAGAATACCAGAGAACAAATTATACATTCCAATTAAATACAATTTTCAGCAAATTAAACACAAATTGACCCTATGCCGAATTTGACCTCTAGAACAAATTAAACTAACACGAACTGAACATAATTTTCTGCAAATTAAATACAATTTTACCGGAGAACAAATTAAACACAATTCTCAGCAAGTTAAATACAAATTTCAGCAAATTAAACTAACACAAATTGATTATACCTTCAATTTTCGAAATCTGAAACTGACCCTCTACAAGATTTTTCCCAATTTACTTGCAACCTCGAGATCGATGAGAATTTAGATATTGCCTCAGAAATAATTATAAGGTTAGAAGGATAAGCCTCTATAAATAGCAAGGTGTCATCTGCATATTGGATAGTTTGTGGTGCGAGTAAGGCCGCATTAGTGAGAAGAGGTTGTAGATTTTTTATAATGGTTTGTAAGACGTCAACGGCTAAGTTAAAGAGTAGCGGGGATAGAGGATCTCCTTCCCGTAATCTATTTTTACGTTTGAAATATGATCTCTTTACACCGTTTGTAATGACCGCAGAGCTAGAAGAGACCATTAGGAGCTTGATCCATCCTATCTATTTTGAGTCAAAAAAAATTTCTTTGAGAATATAATAAAGATAATCCCAAGAGATAGAATCAAAAGTTTTTTTTGAAGTGCTTTTTATTTCTTGTTTCTCTCTTTTTTTAATTTCTTTATATTTTACCAGTTGGACTTTTTCCTTTACTCTCTTTTTTAATTTTTCTCTGGAATTATCTGGTCTCATTTTAGCCATTTTAGCCTGTTGTGATTTTCCAAGTGTGATATCATGTTCCTTTTGAATGAGGATTGTTGATAAACTAATATCTCTTTACTAATAGAATAATTATTTTACAATCAGTATATCTTATATATATTTTTACTTGTAATATGCCTTTACAACTGTGTAAACCTAGATTTTGATTTATTTGTCCAGTACTTAATTTAAATCAAAATAAAGAAAATATGATTTACTAGGAAAAAAAAACATAGAAGTCATCTTTACAGGAAAAATAAAAATTGTTATCGAAATACAAGCTGGCACAAGAAAAATATCAAATGTCCTTTTCTCTTGTATCAATCGAAGATTATAAAGATAAATAATTCCTAAATTACAAAGAGTTTTTCTTATTTCGTGTAAATTCTTATAACAATTGAGGCCAAAAAAATTACAAAGGTGTTTTCCTATTTTAGTAAATCCTCGTAACAATTGAGATCAAGAAGATTATCAAGATTTTTTCTGATTTTATGTAAATTTCAATAACAATGAAGTCAACAAAGATTACAAAGAGTTGTTCCTATTTTACGTAAATTCCGATTACACTTTTGGAATATTAATATACTTCAACATGAGTCCAATTTATTTTCTACTCCAAAATAACAATATTTTTATAAAATTTAATATGTATTTGCACCTATCAGATATCAGATATACATTTTTTTAAGTTTTAACTATCCATGCAGCTCACCATAATCCGTGGCCATGCAAAAATTCTCATAGAATAAATAAGCGTTGTTTTTTGTCAATACATACACATTTGAATTTGAATTTGTTAATTTCCTCAACAGTTCCAATTCGTGCTGAATTTCTCAAGATTTTGAGTGGGAATAATTTATCGCTCCATTTAATTTTATTGACCGAGTAAATCCCCCATTTGGTATTATGATGTAGTATGTGCAGAAATGGGTTTATATGAAAACGTTCAACAAGTTCGAATTTTCCTCCATTCATTTGGAAAAAACTTTGCTTGAGATGTGGATTTTCTTTGTGGTTATTAATCACAAATTTATTATATTTGGAGGGGTATTTTCGTCATACTGGGTCGAAATATTCTATTAGGCTCACCAACAGCCCAAACCCAATAATCAAACCAATTATTATTACTGCAAGTGTGAGTACAAGACCTTTGTGGGGTTTTCTTTTGTAATAATTTGGTGAATTTTGTGAATTTTGGTCGAAACTTATGAGGTTGTTATTTCCTGTAATTATCACATTGACATAGGAGCGAAAATTTGGGAGCGTACCAGTGAGATTATTGTAAGAGAGATCTAGAAGAATGAGATATTGCAGCAAGGACAGAGAATCTGGTACGGTACCAGAAAAATGGTTGTGTGATAAATCAAGGACTTCTAATTCGGTATGACTGAAAGATTGAGACGGTATCGTGCCGGTGAACAAATTGTAACTCAAATTTAGAGCGGTGGTTAAACCTGAGGGCATTTCGGGAATTTCTCCATTTAATTTGTTGTTCCCAAATTGGATCTCTATTAGAGAGATCATGTTTTGAATTGAAATAGGAATTGAACCGGTTAAATCGTTTGAATCCAAATCTAGGATTGCGAGTTTTGATAATTTTGATATTTGAGAGGGAATTAAACCCGAAAGAGTGTTTTGACTGAGATTTAAAGTGTTTAAATTTGCCAAATTTGAAATTTCAAGAGGGATTTGACCAGAAAGATTGTTATGTTGGAGCTTCAAAACCACTAAATTTGAAAGTTTACCCAATTCAGATGGAATCTCATTTACAAGCTTATTTGAGGCTAAATTCAAGAGAGTCAAATTGGTACAATTTCCAAGTTGTGAAGGAATATCTCCATCCAAATAATTACTATCCAATTCTAAGTATGATAAACTGGAGAGCTCTCCAGTTGACTTTGGAATTGTGCCATTCAATGAATTGTTCCCCAAACTCAATCTGTAAATGGTACGAGATAAATTAGCTGGAATTGGACCAGTGAGCTGGTTATTGGTTAAATCAACGGATTGCAAACTAGAAGAGTTTAGAAAATCAAATGGTATCGTACCAACAAGATCATTATAACTTAAATCCAATGCTTTTAGGTATTTTGTGAGATTATTTGGAATCAATCCATTGAATTTGTTTTGATAAGCTGCGAAACGAGATAAATTTGCGAGTTCTGCTAAACTTGCTGGTATATGGCCTGTAAGATTATTTGCACTCAAAAGGAGAGTTTCCAATTTGGGTAGGTTGGCGAATTTGTCTGGTACGGACCCAGAGAGGTTATTTTGGCTGAGATCCAATAAAGTTAGGTTCTTGTGAGAAAAAATCCCAATTGGAATCGTACCAGTGAAATTATTCATTGAGAGGGATAATTTTTCTAAGTTACTGGGATTTTGACTCGCATTCAGTGCCGGTACAGTACCGCTTAAGAAATTGAAGGAAAGATCCAAGCTTTTCAACTGAAGCAAAGAATCAAACTTGGTACCGACCGTACCGTTCAAGCGATTGTAAGACAAATCCAAGGTCCCCAAATCCCGAAAATTGGAGAAACTACTGAGAGGTTGAGCCAATGCATTCTTGCTGAGGTTAAGGGATTTCAACCCAGAAAGACCGTTACAATTTGCAAAGAACAAATCGGGCACATAGCTCAGATCATTATCTGAGATATTAAGATATTGCAAAGTATCGATTTCGCAGAGAAGGCTGAAGAAAGTTTTTACAGAAGAAGAATTACTAGAGGAGATCCCGAGGTTAGACAAGGAGAGTTCTGTTACCACCAAAACGGAAGGAGAGTCTCGTGGAGAGCACGAGACACCAGGCCACTTGCATGGATTTGGGTTGGCTAAGTTAAAATCATCGTTTGAGATGATAAGACCAGATTGAAGGGTTCCGAAAAGGTTTCTCAAGATTTGGGTCTGTGTTGAGTTCAACTCCACAGCACAGGAGTTTTGGAAAGAGAAGCAAAGAAAGAACAATAGCAAGAAGGAGAAGGAGAAGAAGAGATTTGCATACCTCTCCATGGGAGAAAACAACAAAAGCTCAACACTCTTTTACGAGGAAAGGATTTCAATGAAGGTTGAAGTAAAGGAGGGAAGCTTCAGCCTTTTGTCTGTGTAGACATTTCCAGTCTTCGAGTCTGAGCTCCTCTGTGTGAACTGTGGAAGAATGGAATAGCAGAGTAGCCAGTGGGGCAAAAGGAGGAGGACAAGTCTTCTTCTTGTTCCTCTGCAATCCTTCTTAACGTTATATACTGTGCAATGTACAATCCGACCCAAATTGAACGTTATGTTCAACATTTACTACTAGGCCCCTACATTTCACCAAAACATCCTCTATTTAATAATGAACATAATTGATTTAATAATTAACATATATATTGTATTACTTTAGACATTCATTATGCTCTCTATGCTGATTAACATGTTTTAGTGAATTCTTTGGTAAATAGGATTTGCATACCTCTCCATGGGGTATTTTGGAATAGATATATCAAATATATCTCATATATTTAGGTTTACATGATAATTTTTTATGGTTAGAATGTTACGTTCTCATGATGTAACACGTTCACATGAATTATATATTTTCATCGAAATTGATTGTGATGTTACATTTTCATATCATTCACAAAAGTACCCCATTTACTGTATTATTTATTTTTTAAATTAAATATAATTAGATAATTGTAGTTGCAACTCAAATAATTATCATATATATTTTAAGAAAAATAATATATAATTAAATTGTAAATTTTCTATTCATTTATTTTGAAGAAATTCGAAGAGGGTTTGATATCTTCCTTCTAAAAGTATTTTATATATAACTAAATTATAATTGCATTCAATTTAAATATTAATTCATAAAATAAAATATAAATGATTGTAGATAATAATACATATTAATATTTAATTAGTAATTTAAAAAATATTAGATAATATAAATAACTAAAACATATAATTAATTTCATAAATCACTAGCGTATGCTGGTCATTTCATAAATTAATAAATTATAGAAAATTTATATTCATACGGATCTAAATTTTCAATCCAAACAATGATATTTTCATGACATGATAACGTGATTATGATATCATGATGATCTTAGATTACCGTCCTCCATACGAATCCTAAATATTATTTAGCTTTACTAAAAAGGATTGCAATCACACTAACTACAACTTTATTTAAAGTTGGTAATTAATAGATTAGAGTTAAAATAGGATTCATAGCAGTCTTGACTAAGAAGAAGACTCTCTTGGTGGAGAAAATTGAAATTCATGAACTCAAATTGTGTACCACAATATGCACCGATCTTTGTGATATATGAAATTTTAAGATTTGTAATATACGAACTATCTGAGTTTATCATATCGAAAAAGAAGAAAAGGTTAAAATATTTTTCAAAATGGTACAACAAATATTTATAAAAAAATGGAATGAGGATCTGATCACATATTTGTGTATTCAAAGATATATAAAAATTACATTCTTTTTCGAAAAAAAGATCATACCAATACTCTATTTATGAGTTCTAATCATATTGTATTCGTGTTAGAATGCCAAAAAAAGTTTAAAATTATGGGCAATCACAATTTTTTTTTTCTAATGGTATCCGAAAAACAATTGTTTTCGTTACTGATATATATTTTTTTATGTCAAAGGATATCGAATTTACAATCTCTCAGAACATATGATTTTTTATGCCTCACACTGAACCAAATAATTTATTCCTCGCACACAAATTTGCTCTGATAAATTTTAAGATTGATACCATCCTTTACTAAGATCATGATGTAATGGGTGACAAATCATGTGCAATTTCATGAAATTTAAGCAAATCGTGATGGCTTAGTGGGATTATAGAAAAATCATTTGATAGAAATAAATGAATGGGAAAAATCTCAGAGACCCCAAACTTTTCTGAATATTCATAAACTCATGATTTTCTTTTCATTAGTTTTTTTTCTTGGTTGATTCAAAATTTGATTAAATTTTAGTTTGATATGCGTTTCATCTTTCTTCTATCGAAGTTTTCTTTTTTAAACATTTTATAATAAAAAAAAATAATAAAAGGAAAAATATTTTATGTAAAACATAAATAAATAAAAAATCATTTTAATAAAATAATGGAAATAATTTTACATGACATCAAATGTTATTTGTAAATTTAAAATATTTAATAATATATATGTCTATGTCAATGGACTCGTAACACAGTTGGTTGGGTATGAGACACAAAAATTATATATTGTGATTTCAAGACTCATTGACATCAATGAAAGAATGACTATGAACCTTCATCGTTTTCTCATTTTTTATATATATTTATTTAAATTTATTATTTTGTCACTTATTTATTGTTTTCTTTCAGAAAATAAAATCACAAGAGTTTGATGAGGCGCATCATTGTCCACTAGTGAAAAAAAATTCAACCTATTTTATAGAGATGAAAACAAATAATAAAAAAAATGCTAGAAAGTACATCAAAATAGTTAGTCCAGTTTTTTTTTGAAAAAATTTCCGAGAAGGGGGAAGGGGGATTTAATTGAGTCTTGGAATTGTGAGGTCACAGGGTCTTTATGATGTGTTTCTTTCAAGGACCCATTATTTCATTTATTTGACCGTGACTTGGAATGGACCCAAATTTATTGACAATCGAGCCTCTTCCATAAATTATATTCAACATTTCTATTTCTGAGCTTCATTTTTTTTTTCTTTTTGTATTTATGTGGACTTTTTTATTCTTCACTTTATTAGTGGATGCATTTTAAATACCAGTATAATATAATGAGTTTCATTTACCATGTATTATTAGACATAAAAATAGGTGTTCTCACATGCGCGACAAGCCGTGTTATGTGGAGAGAGCATAAATTAGACTTTTTAATATATCATGATCACTTGGCTCAAGGTCGTATGTACCGGCCCTCGCATTTTATTTGTACCAATCTCGATGTGATAAAATATACTGTTTCTACATTAATATATACTATATAGATAGCTTAATCAATGATTAACTAGTCGTAGTATGAGGGATTTAGTTGTTCAGCTTCGTGAACGTTGTAATTAGTTAATTACTTACAAATCTAAATCTAAAATATTTATTTAAGATTTGATGAAGTTCTCGAGAAAGTAGAAACTATGTAAAGTCAGGTCCCATGCTGCATATTTGGAGACATGTGACATGTTATTATTGTAATTCAAATTTAAGAAATTATATTATATAATATAATAATGAAAAATATTTTTGAGTTTAGAACTAAATAAATATTCATAAAATTAAGATCAAAATATTACAAAATATATAACTAGGAGTAATAAAATTTTCATTTGCCTCATTACTTGAGTGTTCCGTTGATTTATTAGGAGTAATAAACTTATCCATGACGTCTTTTTGAGATTGAATAAATTTTCGCGTCTTTCATTATTTTTTCTTTTTTCATTTCCTGAGATAAATACTTCATAATTTAAAAAAAAAATTGTAAAATTCTATATATTTTAACTAAATAATTAAACTAAATAGACATCGAACAAACTGTAAAAATATCACATAACATTGAATACAAATTAGCACAATTACACAAATGATGGAGAATACAAAATGAATTTAACACAAATGACACGAATGGACCCTCTGCCGAATTATACAAATGATTAAATACAATTGAATAAATACAATTTTCAGAGCAAATTATACCAGATAACAATTGATTAAACTAACACAAACTAAATACAAATGATGGAGAATACCAGAGAACAAATTATACATACCAATTAAATACAATTTTCAGCAAATTAAACACAAATTGACCCTATGCCGAATTTGACCTCTAGAACAAATTAAACTAACACGAACTGAACATAATTTTCTGCAAATTAAATACAATTTTACCGGAGAACAAATTAAACACAATTCTCAGCAAGTTAAATACAAATTTCAGCAAATTAAACTAACACAAATTGATTATACCTTCAATTTTCGAAATCTGAAACTGACCCTCTACAAGATTTTTCCCAATTTACTTGCAACCTCGAGATCGATGAGAATTTAGATATTGCCTCAGAAATAATTATAAGGTTAGAAGGATAAGCCTCTATAAATAGCAAGGTGTCATCTGCATATTGGATAGTTTGTGGTGCGAGTAAGGCCGCATTAGTGAGAAGAGGTTGTAGATTTTTTATAATGGTTTGTAAGACGTCAACGGCTAAGTTAAAGAGTAGCGGGGATAGAGGATCTCCTTCCCGTAATCTATTTTTACGTTTGAAATATGATCTCTTTAGTCTTTACACCGTTTGTAATGACCGCAGAGCTAGAAGAGACCATTAGGAGCTTGATCCATCCTATCTATTTTGAGTCAAAAAAAATTTCTTTGAGAATATAATAAAGATAATCCCAAGAGATAGAATCAAAAGTTTTTTTTGAAGTGCTTTTTATTTCTTGTTTCTCTCTTTTTTTAATTTCTTTATATTTTACCAGTTGGACTTTTTCCTTTACTCTCTTTTTTAATTTTTCTCTGGAATTATCTGGTCTCATTTTAGCCATTTTAGCCTGTTGTGATTTTCCAAGTGTGATATCATGTTCCTTTTGAATGAGGATTGTTGATAAACTAACATCTCTTCACTAATAGAATAATTATTTTACAATCAGCATATCTTATATATATTTTTACTTGTAATATGCCTTTACAACTGTGTAAACTTAGATTTTCATTTGTTTGTCCAGTACTTAATTTAAATTGAAATTAAGAAAATATGATTTACTAGGAAAAAAGAACATAGAAGTCATCTTTACAGGAAAAATAAAAATTCTTACTGAAATACAAGCTGGCACAAGAAAAATATCAAATGTCCTTTTCTCTTGTATCAATCGAAGAGAAGATTAAAAAGATAAATAATTCCTAAATTACAAAGAGTTTTTCTTATTTCGTGTAAATTCTTATAACAATTGAGGCCAAAAAAATTACAAAGGTGTTTTCCTATTTTAGTAAATCCTCGTAACAATTGAGATCAAGAAGATTATCAAGATTTTTTCTGATTTTATGTAAATTTCAATAACAATGAAGTCAACAAAGATTACAAAGAGTTGTTCCTATTTTACGTAAATTCCGATTACACTTTTGGAATATTAATATACTTCAACACGAGTCCAATTTATTTTCTACTCCAAAATAACAATATTTTTATAAAATTTAATATGTATTTGCACCTATCAGATATCAGATATACATTTTAAGTTTTAACTATCCATGCAGCTCACCATATCCGTGGCCATGCAAAAATTCTCATAGAATAAATAAACGTTTTTTGTCAATACATACACATTTGAATTTGAATTTGTTAATTTCCTCAACAGTTCCAATTCGTGCTGAATTTCTCAAGATTTTGAGTGGGAATAATTTATCGCTCCGATTAATTTCCTTGACCGAGTAAATCCCCCATTTGGTATTATGATGTAGTATGTGCAGAAATGGGTTTATATGAAAATGTTCAACAAGTTCGAATTTTCCTCCATTCATTTGGAAAAAACTTTGCTTGAGATGTGGATTCTCTTTGTGGTTATTAATCACAAATTTATTATTTGATATATTATTTCGCTGCGGGATATATTATTTGATATATTATTTGATAAGAAAATAGAAATATTTCTCGTGCTTCGCTGCGATTTTTCAAAATGTGTTATGATCATAAAATAATAATTTTATCTAAAATGTTACAAGTATAAAACAAAAGTAATTTTCATAAATGTTAATTTAAAAAAAAAATCTGATATTAAATAGTGTCACAAGTATTATGCAATAAATGCAAATTTTTTTCCTCCTCAAAACATATCATATGTTCCAAAAGAAAAATTCAAATGTTTTATTTAGAATACAAAACATGTCAAATAAAATAAAATTTTGAAAAAGACAAACAAAAAAACATAAAAGACGCAGCTTGGTACCAATGAAAAATATTATAATAAGCACAAAAAAACACAGCTTGGTACCAATCAAAATTGTTATAATAAGCAAAAAAAAAAAAATAATACCAGCTGAGGCTAACAAAAAGTATTTGTGTGAATAGTATATTAAATTCAAATATTTTATTTAGAACACAAGACATATGTCAATTATATTTATTAATACGATGAAAAATTCAAATATTTTATTTAGAACACAAGATATATGTCAAATAAAAAAAAAAAATTTAAAAAAAAAAAAATATGAACAGTAACCGGGGTTGAACAGTAATTGATTAAACAGTAGCGAACAGTACAAGTGAACAGTGTCGAACAGTTGATGAACAGGTGAGAACAGTACCCGATGAACAGTGTTGAACAGTTGATGAACAGTGCGGGTGACGTGGCCTCACCATATGTCTTCTATTCTAAAATTAATGGGAGGGGGAAATTTGGAGGGGTATTTTCGTCATACTGGGTCGAAATATTCTATTAGGCTCAGCAACAGCCCAAACCCAATAATCGAACCAATTATTACTGAAAGTGTGAGTATAAGATCTTCATGGGTTTTTCTTATAGAAGGAGAAGGAGACTTTTTTGTATTTTTGTTCAAAATTATGAGGTTGTTATTTCCTGTAATTATCACATTGACATAGGAGCGAAAATTTGGGAGCGTACCAGTGAGATTATTGTAAGAGAGATCTAGAAGAGTGAGATATTGCAGCAAGGACAGAGAATCTGGTACGGTACCAGAAAAATGGTTGTGTGATAAATCAAGGACTTGTAATTCGGTATGACTGAAAGATTGAGACGGTATCGTGCCGGTGAACAAATTGTGACTCAAATTTAGAGCGGTGGTTAAACCTGAGGGCATTTCGGGAATTTCTCCATTTAATTTGTTGTTACCAAATTGGATCTCGATTAGAGAGATCATGTTTTGAATTAAAATAGGAATTGAACCGGTTAAATCGTTTGAATCCAAATCTAGGATTGAGAGTTTTGATAATTTTGATATTTGAGAGGGAATTAAACCCGAAAGAGTGTTTTGACTGAGATTTAAAGTGTTTAAATTTGCCAAATTTGAAATTTCAAGAGGGATTTGACCAGAAAGATTGTTTTGTTGGAGCTTCAAAACCACTAAATTTGAAAGTTTACCCAATTCAGATGGAATCTCATTTACAAGGTTATTTGAGGCTAAATTCAAGAGAGTCAAATTGGTACAATTTCCAAGTTGTGAAGGAATATCTCCATCCAAATAATTACTATCCAATTCTAAGTATGATAAACTGGAGAGCTCTCCAGTTGACGTTGGAATTGTGCCATTCAATGAATTGTTCCTCAAACTCAATCTGTAAATGGTACGAGATAAATTAGCTGGAATTGGACCAGTGAGCTGGTTATTGGTTAAATCAACGGATTGCAAACTAGAAGAGTTTAGAAAATCAAATGGTATCGTACCAACAAGATCATTATAACTTAAATCCAATGCTTTTAGGTATTTTGTGAGATTATTTGGAATCAATCCATTGAATTTGTTTTGATAAGCTGCGAAACGAGATAAATTTGCGAGTTCTGCTAAACTTGCTGGTATATGGCCTGTAAGATTATTTGCATTCAATAGGAGTGTTTCCAATTTGGGTAGGTTGGCGAATTTGTCTGGTACGGACCCAGAGAGGTTATTTTGGCTGAGATCCAATAAAGTTAGGTTCTTGTGAGAAAAAATCCCAATTGGAATCGTACCGGTGAAATTATTCATTGAGAGGGATAATTTTTCTAAGTTACTGGGATTTTGACTCGCATTCAGAGGCGGTACGGTACCGCTTAAGAAATTGAAGGAAAGATCCAATCTTTTCAACTGAAGCAAAGAATCAAACTTGGTACCGACCATACCGTTCAAGCGATTGTAAGACAAATCCAAGGTCCCCAAATCCCGAAAATTGGAGAAACTACTGAGAGGTTGAGCCAATGCATTCTTGCTGAGGTTAAGGGATTTCAACCCAGAAAGACCGTTACAATTTGCAAAGAACAAATCGGGCACATAGCTCAGATCATTATCTGAGATATTAAGATATTGCAAAGTATCGATTTCGCAGAGAAGGCTGAAGAAAGTTTTTACAGAAGAAGAATTACTAGAGGAGATCCCGAGGTTAGACAAGGAGAGTTCTGTTACCACCAAAACGGAAGGAGAGTCTCGTGGAGAGCACGAGACACCAGGCCACTTGCATGGATTTGGGTTGGCTAAGTTAAAATCATCGTTTGAGATGATAAGACCAGATTGAAGGGTTCCGAAAAGGTTTCTCAAGATTTGGGTCTGTGTTGAGTTCAACTCCCCAGCACAGGAGTTTTGGAAAGAGAAGCAAAGAAAGAACAATAGCAAGAAGGAGAAGGAGAAGGAGAAGAAGAGATTTGCATACCTCTCCATGGGAGAAAACAACAAAAGCTCAACACTCTTTTACGAGGAAAGGATTTCAATGAAGGTTGAAGTAAAGGAGGGAAGCTTCAGCCTTTTGTCTGTGTAGACATTTCCAGTCTTCGAGTCTGAGCTCCTCTGTGTGAACTGTGGAAGAATGGAATAGCAGAGTAGCCAGTGGGGCAAAAGGAGGACGACCAGTCTTCTTGTTGTTCCTCTGCAATCCTTCTTAACGTTATATACTGTGCAATGTACAATCCGACCCAAATTGAAAACATGTGACTTGTTATCACCCTAATTCAAATTTGAGAAATTATATTATATAATAATGAAAAATATTTTCGAGTTTAGAGTTAAATAAATGTTCACAAAATTAAGATTAAAATATTATAAAACATATAATTAGGAGTAATAAAATTTTAATTTGCCTCGTTACTTGAGTGTAGGGATGTCAATGGGTCGGGTAGAAACCTGAACCCGCGGGTACCCGACCCGAACGGGACGGATAATATCCGGAAAAAATACCCGCGGGTCGGGTAATACCGGAAAAAAAATACCAGCTCCGGGTTCGGGTACGGGGGAATTTTTTTACCCGCGGGTATACCCGTTACCTGAAACAGAACCCGAAAAATCCCCGAAAAATATCCGAAAATATTTCATAATATGAAAAATTTGGATGTTTTATGGATTAATTATTTGTAATATTTGGATTATTAATGTATTTGAACAAATTATTTGTTTTATGTATTTAAAATTGTTGATAATTTTACATATTTGTAAGATAATTTTTTATTTTTAAATTTTTTTAGATTTTTTATTAATAATTCTCGAGTAACGGATTCGGGTTCGGGTATACCCGTTACCAGCGGGTTCGGGTTCGGATATGATTTTTTACCCGCGGGTTCGGGTTCGGGTTCGGATATGATTTTTTACCCGCGGATATTTTTTATTCGGGTTGGGGTAATACCCGAAAATTCAGGTTCGGGTATGGGAGTGAAGGAAATAATGCCTTAGGCTGAACGAAATAATGCCCTGGGCAGAACAGAATAATACCCTAGGCTGAACTGTTCAGTTTGTATGTAAACGAATGATCATTATTATTTATGTTTGTTGATCTAATATTTTAATATTTGATTAAAGTTTCATTTAATACGTGTACTGGTTATTTAACATATTTAGAAATATGTGAATAAGCCTTGAATTGTATCACTAGTTTATACATCATCATAATATGTGATTATGATAGTAAAACTGTAGCAATGAACGTAATACGATTCTAAATATCCCTGGTCATATATATGATGTATATAGAGATATACATGTATAAGGAAATAGAATATATGTGTACACCAGTATATTCGTATATGAGATGATTATGTTTTACCGATCATGGACATGGAATACATAGAGATGTAGTGATGTCAAATATGAAATATAGATATGTATTAGAGACTACATACTTATGAGAATATACATGGTTATTGTCATTATATATATTCTCATAAATAAATAGAATTTTAGTTCTTTGACCTGAGGTTATCATTAGATTTCTCACCTGTGAATTGTGATACTTAGATATGTTTCTTTGTTATCTTTAACCGGGTAATCAAGATCATCATTGGGTATTACATGAAGCATGTTGGAGGATGTGAATAACCAAGATGGAAGTTGTTCCTTTCATGATTGAAAGAGATATCTTTCAGGCCCCCTGATGAATTAGGATTGAAGGAAATGCGTGGCCACGCTCAATAAGATTAACATGTGTTGTTAATATTAATTGAATATTCAATCTAATTCTATATCGAGAAAGAGTTAAGTTGATTTAGAAAGGATGACATTTCACCATGCCTTTGGTCAACAGATATTGTATGAACAAGAGAGCTAGTAATTTATCTATTTGATAAATAGGTTATGATCACAAATCATTTATTTAATTTGGGTAGTCATAATGCCTTGCTAGAGGCCAATTATGATTTGCATAGTTAAATGGAGATTTAATATGAGGGTGATTCTATGGTAGAACCTTTTCAAAAGGGTAATTTGGGCATTTCCAATTAATTAGATTTTTTTCTTTGTATGTATGATAAATCTTTCCTATATTGTCTAGCATTAATTGATACAAACACACTTGAATATTATCATTAATTTGACAAATTATCAAATTAACCTTTTAAAAAAGATCTACCATAAGGAAAAAAGGTCCTACCATAGAATCATCCTTAATATGCTGCCAACATTAAATAAACCTATATGGTCACACACAAAAACAAGTTTGGATTGGACACAGAAAATCAAATAAGGATGAAGAGGTGTAAAGCATTAATTGAATGCTACATGCATGTATGGATGCATGGTATTAATATTCAGGATATCATTCATTTGATCAAGATATTTGTGAGCATTGGATGCCACAAAAGTGGTCGAATGATATTAATAGAGGTTGGAAGTCTAAGAGTTTTCCACTTTTTAGTAATACATAAAAACCTCTTCATAAATAAGATAGATTCACTCAATTTCTTGGGCAGAATTTTACACTCAAGAATTTCGAATTTAGAGAGTAAAACTTAGAGAAAATAGTTTTCTTAGAGAGAAAGAAAAGAGTGAAACTTGGCAGAATTTCTTTGTGAAAGAAAAAAGAAGCAAAGTAGATTTTCTGAAGGGAGGAAGGATCCGACTAGCATCGGATGTCTTCACATCCAGTCTAGACGAGTCGCGTGTGGATACCGATAGATGGTGGTGCCGGTTCGAGCATACCAACGTGATCTCTGCAAGCTTCCTTCAACCAGATTTGAACTAAATCTGAGGTGAAAATTTTGAAACTCTTCCTTCGTATCTAATTAACGATACACAGATCCATGACTTAAGGGGTTTGGGTAAGTTCCACTGTGCAATAAGGTTGTCCGAAAACCTAACAGGGAGAGGCTTACCCGAACCCGACCCGCCCCGTTGACATCCCTACTTGAGTGTTCTATGGATTTATTAGGAGTAATAAACTTATCCATGACGCCTCTTTGCAATTGAATAAAATTTTCGGGTATTTTTTTTTTTTTCATTTTCCAACATAAATACTCCACGATAAGTCAGGGACAATTGTCAGATTTTATGAAATGTACGAACGTAATGAATTCATTTTCATTCGTTATTGGACTGGGATAGAACACTACTAGGGCCGGACCTGAATTTTGGCCGAGTTGGCACATGTCACATGCCCCCTTTTTCACATGCCTCCCTTTTTTAGGACCCGCTTTCATAGATTTCAGTTTCCAGGTTTAAATTCAGTAAATATAGGTTCAATTTAGGTTCAATTTAAGTTTAAATTTTAATTTTAATAATTTAAGGTTTGTTCGATTTAGGTATTTCAGCAATTATCTTAGTTATTTTAACAATTATTTTGGTCAATTTCAGAAATTTTAGATTTGTAATTTCAGCAATTATGTTGGTTATTTCATTGACATTCATGATTTTCAGCATAATTTGATTAAAATTCAGGGGTTTGCATCATAATTTAAGACTTATTAAGATTTTTTTCTCCAAATTATAGGGTATGCGACAAAATTTGAACAAAATCGAGCTGTTTTTGAGCAAAATTTTAGAATTTTCACTAAAATTTAGGATTTCTGGCATAATTTTATGAATATTTTGTTTTTTTTTTCACTAAAAATCTAAGGTTCTTCGATAAAATTTGAGTAAAATTCGAAGATTTTTCATCAAAATTTTGGAAAAGACAGTCTTAGCAAAATTTCGACACGTATAATATTCGCTTTAATTTCTTCGGTATGTCGTAATATAGTCGTCAAAGACCTCAAAAAACTCAGGACCGGGCCCGCACACTATTCCACGCTTTGGACATATTCTAGGACATCGTCCATTAATATTTAAATCGATGTTAAGTCCCCAACAAGTGTGACGGTAAATTTCTGAACACGACCTTAAACTCTATTATGTTGGATCAGATCATACACCATATAACCTGAACCATATAACTCTATATCACGAACCGTACTTTATTTCAATTTTTTTTAATGAAAATTTCAATTTTTTTTTGCCTCTTATTTGGAATAATTTCAGACCTTAAATAAGCACTATATTTGGTCCAAAAAAATTTTATTTTATTCTACTTCATAGGATCTACAAGTTTCATCTCATTTTTTTTTTTTTGTAATTCTCATCCTATCATTGCTCAAATCTATGTAGGAAAGGGCAAAAAAATTAATATTTGCACTCACTTTCGCCATACTAGTTGGCCAAAGAGAGAAAAGTTGGGTCTAAATCTAATCTGTTCTCGCAAGGATGAAAAATCCTGAATTTGTTACTTTTTGCTACGCCTGGATATATTTGTACAATTTGGTATACTATAAAATACATTTAGGGATACAAAAGACTTTAACATGGCAGGCATGGATAAATATCAAAAAGCCCTTGTGTTCTTGTGAATTAATCAAGAGGGGACATATATTTTTACCAATGTTGTAAATAGCATGTAGCGGTCCGCAGTGTGGTGATCATTTTTCGCAGCGATAGCGAGTAACGTGCGCAATTGCGAGAGCTATTGCGGATGATATAATTTGTAGGCATAAAATAAATCATGAAATATATAAAAAGGAGCATCTCCAACAATTCAAAACATCTCTATCTAAATACAAGACGGAGATTTTTGGGTTATTTATCAACCAAACAAGTTTTTAATTATTAAAATTTTCATGAAATAAATTTCTTTAATTAAATTCATTTGGTTTATTTATAAATTAATCTAAAAATATTTTATTTAGCCGTAGCGGGCTACAAAACTGCAGCGCGTAACGTTTTGTCTCTAAACTAAGTTATATCGGTGTTGCGTGACGTTTAGCGAAGCTATTTGCAACCATTATTTCCCCATAATGAATTGACATCCCGTGTTAATCCATATTCCCATACAACTGATATTGTTAATGAATTCCCATCCCGCGTCAATCCATATTCCAATACAACTGATATTGTTAATGAATTCTCATCCTGCATTAATCCATATTCCAATACATCTGATATTGTTAATAAGGGACTGGCAAAGTTGCTCTCCCTTCATTGTGGCTTCCAGAATCCCCCCCTCCTCGACTCTCTGAAAGATATTGCGGGTACCTTTTTCGATTGTACGTTTTGATCAATCTAAGCTTATCAATTGTTTGATTAATTTTCTTTCGACTATCTGCCAAAGCTTTGATACCAAACGAGTCTAATTTTCTCTAAACGTGTTGAAAACGAGTTTTGTGATATTTTGTTGCCATGGTTGTAGGGACAAGGAATATGGCTAGGAGTGAGTTCAATGGATCGCATGTAATTATTAACATAGAGGGTTCAGTTATTCCCACCATAGACAGACCAAATGATCATAGCAGAATTTGTGAACATCAGACTAATGATACGCCTCTAATTCGCAAAATTGGGAGCACTAGCATCGAAGATGGAAGTAACGAAGACTACGAGCCAAATATTATTTCCATCGGACCGTATCACAACGAAAAACTCCCAACAAAATCCATGCAAGCAATGAAATATAACTGTCTAGAATACGTTCTCAAAATGAATCAACATAAGAAGTTAGCGGATTACATGAAGGCTATCAAGGGAATGGAGAATCAAATAAGAAATTGTTATCATGATGAGATTGAAATGGATAGTAATAGCTTTCTAAAAATGTTGTTGCTTGATGGATGCTTTATAATTCTAGCTCTTCATGGAGCAAAAGAAATTTCACCATCAATGCCACACTTGCCAAATAAAGACATAAAAATGGAAACATATGAAAATATGGGAGAAACTATTATAGACATAGGAGCCTTGGAGATTCTCCAAAGAGAACAAAATATTCAGACCAAAGAAGGAGATATAATCGATGAAAACGATTTATTGTCAAGGGATCTACTAATCTTAGAAAACCAAATTCCTTTTTTTGTTATCACCACTATATACGAAGTTGCTAAAGGCGGAAACAACAAAACTCCGTTGTTAATTGAAAGTATGACCGAGTTTGTAGAATCTATGATGGAATACTACCCAACATCAATTACCTCGTTTAATCGGCCAAAAGACTTCCATCATTTGCTTCACTTGTTTCATATGTACTTTAAACCTAGCAATGGCAATTTTGGGTGTCATAAATGTCTAGACGAAAAACCGGTTAAATGGCGCCGGGCTACAGAGTACACTAAAGCAGGCATATGTATCAAGAAAAAAGAGTTTTGTAGTGATAATCCACATTCTCTTCTCGATATTGGATTTTCTGATGGAAAAATGGAAATTCCTTGTTTTAATATTGACCATAATACGAGATGTTTGTTTCGCAACTTAATTGCGTTTGAGCATACATGTCCGGAATTAGTAAACTACATTAGTGCATATATTGTATTTTGGTCTCAATTCATCCGTACGCCCGAGGATGTGGCGCTTCTTACAAAGAAGGGCATTATAATACACCACTTCAATAGCGATACTGAGATCTCTGAAATCTTTACAAATCTAAGTGTAGGTGTTATTCTCGACTTCAACTGTGGTTGTTACTTGAATTGTACCTATTATGAAATGGAAGCGCATTATGGTAGTAATAAGTCTGGATTAATGACGCGGCTTGGCTCAGTCGCTTCAAATCTGTACGAATGGTTAACAAAGTGAATTTAAATTTTTTAGAGATTTTCTACAGTACTTCCTCAAACTCAAAGGTCCTTTTAAACATTTTGTAAGGTTATGTTACTGAAAAATCACATGTGATTTAGCTTAGGGCCAACCACATTTGTTCTTTTTTTGTTCCTGAGTTGATTGAATTTCTGGTATATAATAATAACAAATGCAAAAACTAAATAATTTTGTAAACCCAAGTCTAGTTTCGACCGCTGCTAGTTGCTTGGTTTGACCGGTCTCGATTGTCTTTTAGATGACACTTTACAGACGGGGTTATATGGGTAATTATACCATACTCCCTCACGTCCCCCACACCCCATCTATATCACTAAAACTACATCCGATTAACAATTAATTAATCCGGATTAATCATTAATTAACTATTATATATAATTTAATATTATTTATTGATTCGATTAACAATTTAATTGACCATTTAATTGAATTGACATGTTAATTAATATGTACTAATATAATTTATTAACGTATCAATTAACAATTAATTAAGTTAATTAAAAGGGCTAATCAATATATCTAATTTTTTTTTATCACCTCATCAAAAGGACATGGAATGAATTTGGAGGGCCAGGTATATTTTCCCTTTATAGACTCGCACTAGATAATGGGATATTAAAAATAGGAATATTGTGCTATGCTCCCCAATTTCATCCAACTTTTGTTGATGAGTCATAAATTAAAGTTGGGTGAAAACTGTTCCCAATTTACATCCCAATGTTGTTTCCAATTAAATTTTTAATTTAAATTTGATTATTTTAATTGAAATTTAATTCATTAGACCATTGATTAGTTTAATTAGAAGTTAATTAATTGAACTTTTAATTGTATTTTGTGAATAGAAAGAAATTTGGGGTGCAAATTGGAGATACTTTTCACCCAACTTTCATTGGGAACATCATCATGAAAATTTGAGTGAAATTGTGGGGGCATAGTAGAAAGCCTCTTAAAAACAATCACGTCCTTTTGTTATCATGTTGATTAGGATTAAGGATATTATGCCCATTTATTTATTGTGCTTTCAAAATTTCTTGTCACATCTTCTATATTATAATTAACATACTTAATTAACATAGTGATTAACAAACAATGCATAATTAACTAATATATAATTAATCAACAATGATAGGCACCTAAATTTTTTATCTAGATTTATACCTAGAAGTACACGCGGCGATTAAATTTGGAACTCCCAGAATGTATTTTTTTCATTTAAAAATTTGACGTGGATCCACTGTGATTTGCCACGTATACTTCTAGATAAAATTTATGTGCGAAATCTAGGTGCCTAACATTATTGTATAATTAATATACATATGAATTAATAATTCTTAATCAGTATCAATTAACAGTTTGTTAATTGTGTTCTTGTTATTTATCATGTTAATTAAATATGTTAATTAGGATATGTAGAATGTGATGAAAAATTCTGAGGACACATTAAATTTTCCTTATATTTTATAATAATATTATAAATATGCAGATCATGATTATATAAATATTTAACATAAAATAAAGGACAATTTTATGGTAGGACATTTTTTCCAATTCTTATATAAATTAACAAGGATAGTTTGGTATTTTTCAATCCTCTTAGTGAACCCATCTTATTACGTTGCCATGGTGCTATTTGCTCACAACTGCACATCCAAAAATTCTAAGATGAAAAATGTTTGGTTCTTAACCAAAAGATGGCATAGCCCCAAACATTAGCGATATGTAAAATAACATGTCCCCAAACATTACTAGCAATCATGATTTCATTAATAAAGGTCGTGCTTTCAATTGAAATCTTGTACTAAATGATTTTTTGGATCATTTTGTGTGAACATGATCTACAAAAGTCTTTCAATAAATAATTCTTTAGGATCATTTTGTATATGAACATGAGATACAAAATATTTAACTTCTAATCTAATTGACAAACACAAAAATATGCCAAGAAACTTTTGTAATGTTATAAAGACGGATGCTCATTATTTCATTTTGTGAATTTTTTTGTCATAAACATTTTTTTTTGAAACTAATTTTGAAAAATCCATGTTGCAACTCGATAATAAACAAACACGATGTCATCTTGATGAAGCATCAATTAATATCAAAATTGTTCATATGGTGGATCTAGGTCCACAAAAGTCACATTCTCGAAATGTTGTGGGATTTAATTACAACTTTTATTGTTCATTGGTCTAGTAATCAATTTGGTTTGGAAACATGTTGTACAAAATAAATTCATTATTGTTAGGATCTTATGGTTCGTCAATGAGTGACCAATTACTATTTTTTTATTGTTCCTCTCATGATAGCGCAATCTATTATGTCAAATGGTTAATTAATTTTAGCAAGTAAACTTCTAGTTTATTATCAAACTAGCTTTTACCCGCGCGCATTCGCGCGGGAGTTTCCCGAAGATTCTCGAGTTTGAGACTAATTTTTTTTTTATATTAATTTTAATTTTTTTGGTTTTTTTTGTATTTTATTTCTTATTTTTAATGTTGCAAATCAGTATAATTTCTCGAATGTAAATAAAAAATATCATATATGCTGGTTGCGCACATAATATCAACAAATTATGAATATATATCGAATGTAACGTATAGGAATAAAATAAACAAATCATAAGTATTTCATAACAAAGAAACAAACAACAATATATGAATTTTAATAATAAAAGAAACAAAAACAATTACAACAATATAAAGTTATAATTAATTAAATAATTAAAAATTACACAATTAAATATATCCAAACTTTTAATTTAATAATAAAATATGCAAGTATTATATTTTTTGCCTCAGTAAATCATGTTATGTATAAATTTTACAATAAGTACTATTTCAATCATTCAAGAGCCGGCTTTCTTGAACAATTCAAATAACTCTTGTTGTAGAATTTATTTATTTTTTACACATCATCGGCAAAATCAAGAGGGCAATGATGATGATGATGATGATGATGATGGTATGATGATGATGATGATGATGCTGATGATGGTGGTGGTGGTGGTACTAATTTTTGTGTTCGTTTTTGTTTCAAATTGGTGCTAGTGCATTTCTTCATATATATATTTTCTATTTGTATTTTGTATTCGTGATTTCAAATTGATGAGTGTATCGTTATTTAACATGGCACGATACATGTGATTTATATTTGTGCTTCGAATTAATCTTGGTATTTCATATTAATACATGTATCCATATCTGGAATCTCATTCAACAATTGTTATTGTCCATGTTATTGTGTTTGCGGTATTATTTTGGTGATTTATTCTGAGTTCTCAAAAGGATGCATTAAAAAAAAGTGAACACTTTCGTTTGTGCATAAAATATGTATGTACGCTGCGATTGCCTCAGTAAATCGTGATTTTGAAAAAATTTAGAGCAACAACCGTTTGAATTGTTCAGGAACCGGATTTCCCAAATAATTCAAATGATTTTTGCTTGAAATTGTTTTATTTTTTTTTATACATCATCGACAAAATCAGAAAAATGAACCAAGTAGTCGTAATATTTTATTGGGAACGAAAGCTAAAATGTTTCGTATTTTGTATTTCGGATTTCGGATTTCTGATTTCACCACTTGTAATCGTATTTGTGTTAATATTAGCATATTTTCGTATATTTTTTTTATTACCATTCTTATTCCTATTTCGTATTCAAACTCATATTTTATATTTTTTCGCATTTCATAATTCATAATTCGAAATTAATTATTCATATTTCGAAGTTCTTAGTTTGTATTTGTTTTGGTATTGGTATCAGTATGTTTTTCGTTTGGTATTTGTTTTCGCGTTTCGTGTTTTTATTGCGTCTTTTCTATTTTGTAATTCATATTTCGTCTTTTCATTCAAATGTGTATTTGTATCTTTGTGGCTATTTGTATTCGTATTTTGTGTTTGTATTTGATAGTCGGTATGTGCATTCGTATTCACATTTCATCAGTAAATCATGATTTTTATAAATTTTAGAGGAAAAATCATTTGAATTGTTCAAGACCGGCTTTCTTGAACAATTCAAACGGTTATTTCTTTAAAATTCGTATTGATGTTCATATAGGTATTTGTTTTTCGTATATTCATATTTCTATTCGCATCGTATTTCGTATTTGTATTGGCACTCGTATTTTTTTTGGCATTTCGTATTGCGTATTTCGTAGTTCACATTTTATTTTTTTAATTCGTATTTTGTATTTACTATTTCGTATTTCCTATTTAGCATATCACAGTTTACATTACAAATATCAATTTCTTTGACTACAATAACCCGAGAATGTATAATTTGTATTTTGTACATGTTTCTAATAATTTTTAAAGCGACATCCAAAAAATATTGACTCGGAATAATGTATGTTTTGATTTTTGTCTTTTGTTTTGTAATTTATTTATTGCGGATGTAAGTTTGAATATTTCGTATTTTGTATTTCGGGTTTCTTATTTCATCACTCGTAATTTGTAATTTGTAATTTGTATTTGTATTGGTGTTCACATGAGTATTCGTTTTACGTATACTCATATTTTCATTAGTATCGTATTTCGTATTTGGATTGGCACTCGTATATTTTGTTTTTTTTTTGTATTTCGTCATACATATTTCGTAATTCATATTGTATTTTTGTTAAATCTTATTTTGTATTTCCTATATTGTATTTTCCTATATAGCATATCACGATCTGTTTTGTATTTATATTTGTGTTCGTATTTTCTAGTTGTATGTCTTGACTTTTCGTTTTTTATTTGAATTTGCCTTTTTATTTGTTTTTGTATGTGTCTCGTATTTTGTTGTTTGTATTGTTATTGGTAATAATATTGGTGTTTGTTTTTCGTTGTCATATTCGCATATTATATTTGTATTATTGTTCGTATTTTATATTTTGCACTTGTTATTTCATATTGCATTTCACTATTTCTCGTATTTGTATTATGTAGTTTGCAAATAACATTGGGTTTGTATTTTTCATAACTCCTTATACAAATAGCAATTACAAACATGATATCATTTAACTATGAGAAATTTCATGTATTTGTTGTTTTAAATAGCATTTTTTTTTTGTCTTGCAATTGTTTTTTCGTATTTGTATTGCCGAGTCATCATTCATAGGCATCTTGATTTAAATCAAAAACTTCATGTATTTGTTTTTCGTTGTCATATTCGCATATCATATTTGTATTATTGTTTGTATTATATATTTTGCACTTGTCATTTCATATTTCATTTCTCATATTAATATTACGTAGTTTTCAAATAGCATTAGTTTTGTATTTTTCATAATTTCTTACACAAATAGCAATTACAAACAACACATCATTTAACTATGATAAACTTCATGTATTCGTTGTTTCGAAATAGTATTTGTTATTTGTCTTGCACTTGTTTTTTCGTATTTGTATTGCCGAGTCATTATTCATAAGCTTCTTGATTTAAATCAAAAACTTCATGTATTGTTATAAAAATTATGAGAACCGCATGATGATGATAATGATGATGTTCATGATGATATGATGATGATCATGACGAGATGATGATGGTCATGATGATAATGAGATGATGACATGATGATGGCCATGATGATAATGAGATGATGATATGGCAATGACAATGAGAGAAATATGAACAGTGCGAGCAAGAAAGAGACTAATATCACATATATTACCTAATGAAAGAGAATACCATATATACCATGAGAGTTCAAAAAATGTCGAAATTACCCCTGCACATAAGAATAATACGAACTTAATATCATACATACATAGTTTCTAAAAATAAGGCAAACACGAAATAAATGTCAAATTGCAAAAAAAATACTGAACATATACCTCAAATGGACCGGAAAGAGCACGTCATCAGTTCTAACTTCAAAGAAGAATACCTTTACTTCTTTTTCGAGCATGCGAGAAGCGCTACAGCGAAGTGACGCGAAGAATGGCTTCTTTCTCTCCAGCGTGAAAAAACTTTTCGCCCTCACCGACGCGGGTCGCCGTCGTTGATTCATCCTTAGAATTCATGACACAACGGAATTACGATTATAACCCTAAAATATTTGTTTAATTTAATCGAATAAAGAACATCAGTGAAACCAAATGCAATAAAATAAGAGAAAAACACAATCGAGCCAAAATATAAAAATGAGTTTTGCAACCGTAAAAAATGAACCTTTTTTAACGGGTCATTCGGATACTTCATCACCGTGTCTATGAAATTATTTTGTTTGTCTACAAATCATAATGAACTGAATAAATACTTAATAATGAAATTTAGTTTATATGAGAATAAGAAGAAAAACAAAGAATACACATACCCGGTATTGAAGAAACACTGACTGGAATTGTGGCGCAACACCAAGTCCCCTTTCTCCATTTAATTAATATTGCCAATCACCGCAAAAGGGCCACTGAAATTGCACAAACCAGATCTAAATTGGTTTTTTTTATGTCCTTCATCTTCATCTTTTTCCCAGATACTTGAAGCGAAGTCTCGCAAGGATGAATTTGCCGAAAACCTGAAAAAAACACTAATAATATGAATTAACCATCATACATCATATAATTTCACGTATACCACTCTAATCAGCAAAAGTTCATAAATATAGCAAAAGAAAAGCAAGAAATTGAACAAAAAAACAAATCAACTGGTGAAATTTTTCAGCTTTTCGCAACAGTCGTGCATCAACCACAAAATTAACAAAGAAAGAATGGATTGAGAAGAAAATAAAACCAATATGGACCTAATTTACAAAGGAAAAGAAGAATATCTTACTGTTGTGGACTTACAACAAAGAATAAAAGGGCTTATGGACAGGTTGAAATCTCCTTTCTCGTCGCCGGAGTGTTTTGCTGTCCCAGAATCGTCCGATGGGCTTATCGTGTAAACCCGCATACTCAGTCTTCCCTCTTTCTCCAAAACTTGAAATTAGGCTAAAAAATTACGAAATCAGAATCGAATCAGATTTTAGAATTAAACAATTAGAACTTAATCAACATAAATTGAAATGATAATTAGGAAGAAGTTTCTTACTGCCATAAACGAAAACGGAGCAAGAGAGGAGTTCATGAGCTGAAGAGGACCGACACTATCCCCGCACACTCAGCACACTATAGAGAAGAAAATAAGACCAGCAAAGGACCCGCTCAGCCCCACATACTACAACAACACAACACAACAACACGCGAAAAAAGAAGACCAGCACTACATCACCTACTCAGAACACATCAACACATGAACCGCAAAGGACCTGCTCAGCCCCACATGCTCAGAACAGCAAGACACATGAGATGCAAAGAACCAGCACTTACCCTTACTCTTTTCACTGCCCCGATCGTCATGCCTGATTGCCAGGTATGGACTAACTGTGAATCAATAAAAAAAAAACAGAATCAGTAGAAAATCGACCAAAAAGAACAAAATCAATGAAACGAAAGATATAAGAGACGCACCAACTCGTACAATCCAATCTTAAAATCATCGAGATCTAGGGTTAGCCACACCGAGAAAGAAAAATAAATAATCTAAATATCATAACAATGAAATCAGAAAAATAAATGATAATTAGACATGTACACTAAATAACCTGAATTAAAAGTAAATTAGTATGGAACAATAAAATTACCTCAAGAACAATGATAATCAAGCTCCAAAAAGTCAAAATTTCTGAACAGTTCCATCAAGAAAGCACCAATCACATTGAACCGTGAATTCCAAAAGAGAAAAAAATGAATTTTTACCCCGAATGCTTCATTCAGACTAATAATCGAGCATACATCCTCTAAAATGATGATCACTGCCACACAGAAAAATCTCCGAGACAAAATCCCCCAAACAAACCCTAGGTTTCGTCAGAGAGAAATCTAGGGTTTCGTCTCTTTGGAGATCGCGAGAAACCTCACGCATGAGACAAACGAAGAGAAGCACGACGTCGCTGCCGTAGTAGCCGTCGTCGTCCCGGGCAACCGTCGCGATGATTTCGCACTAATTTTCGCCAAAAATCGCCCCTAGGGTTTCACTGTTTTTCTCTTCTTTTTCGTGTCGTGAAAAATGGGAGGAAAGAGAGAGGGGCAGGTGAGTATATGCATTTTTTTTTTCTGTAGTTTAAATGAACTTGGCTCACTGTGGTCCAAGATACTGGATTGTTTTCATTGACTCTTGGTGCACGTGAAACATGTCTATCCAAGATGTTAAATCTGGCCATTGATTTTGAATCCGACGGCTGAGCAAAAAAATGATGACGTGGCTTAATTTGGGAGGGCAGATTTATTTAGAAATATACATAACTAAAACTAAAAAGGACCAAAATATAAATTCGGAAATGTAAAAAAGGACCGACATGTAAATAAAAGAGGATCAAGATGTAAATATGAAGGACCAAAATGTAAGTTTTTAAACTTAAAAGGACCATAATGTAAATAAAAAGGACCAAAATAAAGTTTTTTCAACTAAAAAGGATCAAAATGTAATTAAGAAAGGACCAAAATGTAAATTATTTTATTTTTTACAAAGAGACTCCTGGACCCTAATGTAATTCTTTAAACTTGAAGGACCAAATTGTAAATTAAAAAGTACCAAAATGTGAATAAAAAATGACAAAAATGTAATTTTTTTTTAAAAAATGACCAAAATATAAATAAAAAAGGACCAAAATGTAAAAAAAAATATTTTTTTTCACAAAAAGGTCCCTGGTGACGTGGCCTCATGTGGGAGCTTGAATTTATCCAACTTTATATATAACTTATAATTATAATTATTTTATTTTTTACAAAGAGACTCCTGGACCCTAATGTAATTCTTTAAACTTGAAGGACCAAATTGTAAATTAAAAAGTACCAAAATGTGAATAAAAAATGACAAAAATGTAATTTTTTTTTAAAAAATGACCAAAATATAAATAAAAAAGGACCAAAATGTAAAAAAAAATTTTTTTTTTCACAAAAAGGTCCCTGATGACGTGGCCTCATGTGGGAGCTTGAATTTATCCAACTTTATATATAACTTATAATATGCCTCAAATGTACTAATTTGTGAATTGTACAAACGAGTTGAACAAACCAATAATATTTCATATAAACATTTCTTCTCTGAAATATTACTAAAAATGCATAAATATTAAATATCCCTCATTCATAGTCTCGATATGATATCTATTTTTGCGGATATCTTCATAAACAAAACTCCAACTCATGACGGTTTGACTGGCGAATTTTATAAACATGCACAAATATTCAATATCAACCTCATTCATAGTCTCGATATATGGTTTTGGGGCAACGACAAAACTCCTGGTCCAAACAATTTCACTGGCGAGTTTTATAAAAAATTCTGGCCCATAATGAAAGATGACATGCTACGTATCTTCAACTCTGATGAGGTAAAACAAACAGGGTTGCAAGGCTTGAATATGTCATATATAGCCCTAATACCCAAAATACAAGGTCCGAAAACACCGGGACAATATAGACCAATTAGCTTGATTCATGAAATTCAACAAATATTTTCAAAAATTCTAGCCTGACTACAAAAACACATAGCGGATTTGGTTGAAAAATACATAATCAGGTTTTATAAAAACAAGGAATATCGTGGATGGTTTTGCATACGCACAAACGATGCTTGATGCGGCCAAGGATTATACCACATATATTATAGTTTTCAAAACCGATATTGCTAAATCTTTTGATACAATCTAATGGGATTTTCTGATGAGCATATTACGAAGAAGAGGATTTGGTGCCAATATGTGTAATTGGATAAGTAAGGCGGTGCTGGGAGGCTATACCTAGGGGGTGGACATTCGGTTGAACCGAACCGAACCGAACCGAATAAGAACAAACCGAATTAAACCGAACTGGACTAGATTCAAACCGAACCGAACCGACTAAAATTTGAACCGATTTAAAACCGAACCGAATAAACCGAATTTCTTATTCGGTTGAACCGAATTAGAAGTTTTATAATGTTAAAATTCAAATGTTATTTACAAAAAAAAATATATAAATAAATCATATAAAATATACTTACGTTATTTCTAATTTTACAATAATTAATTTTAATTTTTTTAAATGAATATAATAGAACAAGTGAAAAATAATATTAATTCGGTCGGTTCGGTTTAATCGGTTCTGAAAATATCAAAACCGAACCGAACCGAATAAACCGAACAATATAAATTTTTGAACCGAACCGAACCAAATAAACCGAAAAACGAACTGATTAAACCGAATTCAATCGGTTCGGTTTGGTTCCCAAATAAATCGAACTATTTGCCCACCCCTAGCTATACCAAAATAATTCTTAACAATATGGTTGGAAAATCAATAAGAATAGAAAGAAGAGTTAGACAAGTGAATGCCGAAAATCTTTAACAAAATGAACCAATCAGGTTTCATCAACCCGGTTTTTCGTGGAGCTAGTACGGGATTATATTACGCGGATGAATCCATATATTTTCTGCAAAATCAGCTCCTACAAATAACTCGATTTAAATTCATCTTGGACTAATTCGGGAAAGCATCAGGTTTGCAGGTATACTACGATAAATCAGAATTTGTTTCTCAACTCTCAAGGATAACCATGAAAGTGAAAATGAGATCAAATGGATCCTACAATGCAACCAAACAAACTTTCCAATCAAATATGTAGAGTTACCTTTAAAATCAGGAAGGTTAATTAAACAAGACTACCAGGAATTAATCGACAAGATAGCCTCCGGATTAGCAGGTTGGAAGAAAAATTTATCATTCATTAGTGGTAGATTAGTATTGATACAATCGGTATTAACATCAATGCCGATATACTTTATGTTTGTATTTCAATTGCCAAGCTGGGTCATAAAAAGCTCAAGAAAATAATGAAGATTTTTGTGTGGAAAGGAAAAGACCCAATTGGAAATGGTTAATCACTATTTTCATGGGGGAAAATATGTAGACCAAAAGAAAATGGAGGTTTATCGATCTTAGACCTAAAAATTTGGTCACCAAGGGTCGAAGAGGAAAGAGGGAAAGGAAACCCTAGCCGCCGAGGGCGATTTCGGGGTGGAGGCAAACCGACGCCGCCGCCTCCACCCCCTTCTCTCTCTCTCTCTTCTCAACTGCGGCTCGAATTCGGTTCCGCTCTCGAAACCTTAGCCGCCGATGACGAACGTCGAACGCGGCGGACCGCGGCTGCCTGGCACCTGGCGACGAGCGAGGGTGAGGGGACGAACAATGACGACATGTATCTGGCTGCGCAGGGAGTCCAGTTGTTCTGCCAGATCTGCCTGGCACATAGGCTCAAGAGAGAAAGCAGCGGAAAGAAGGCGACGACTGGAGCGAGGAAAGGGAGGAAAGGGGCGACCGCGACGACGGGGCGACGACTGGCGACGGGAGGAAAGGGGCGCCGACTGGCCACAGCGACTGGCGAAACGCAGGATACGCCCTATCCTTGTCGTGTGTGTCTGGAACAGATCGGGGCGAAACCCTAGCCGTCATCGGGGCGATTTTGGAGCTCCTCGAAGAGCAAAAACTCGGGAAAGGAAAAAACGGGAAGGGAAAAAGGAAAATCGAAAAATCGCAAGGCTGGTGCCGAGTCTGGGGCGAGTCTGGGGCGAGTCTGGGGCGAGGCCGAGAGCGACGGCCGAGTCTGGGGCGAGTCTGGGGGCGAGGCCGAGAGCGACGGGCCGCGACAGCGACAGTGACAGCTTCGATGACAATCCGAGCTCGCGTGGCAAACCAAGGGCAGAGAGAGGTTGCGTTCGTCTAAGGATGGCCGAAAGCATCATCTCTCGGCATGTATCTTACTTTTGCAATTATAAATTACTTTTGCGAAACTATTTTTTTACATTTATCATGTAAAATCGCATCAATGTATTAAACTTTGCTTTAATATATTAAAAGAGGCTTCGCCTCTTTAGTTTTTCAAAAAAAAAAGAAGTTATGCTAACGAAATGGTTATGGAAATTATATAATCCAAGCAATAATATCGCCTGTATTATGGAAGATTTGTAATAACTAAGTTATATGCGTCATTCAACACATTGATACGATAAAGGAAGATGGGAAGCACATTAAATTCTGGGAAAATAAATGCAAAAGCATTGCACTGAAGTATCAATACCCCATTTTATATACATACAAAGAAGAAGGATTTGATTTGATAAATCAAATTTGGGAAAATAATAAAATCAAAGGCTTGAAAACCACATTGTCAGAAAGGGAAAGCAAGGAATATGAGCAGCTCGAGAATGATCTTCAGCAAATGCAATGGATTACGACAAATCAAGAGGATATAATACTATGGCAATGGACTTATGGTGGGGAATTTTCAACGAAAAGTATGTACAATTTCATGATCAAAGGGGTACAAACGATCACAACACAAGGAAATTTTGAGAATCAAGGTTCAACCGAAAATAAAATCGATGAATAGTATTCTAACAATTGATAACTTAATTAAAAGGGGTGGAAAATACCTAATAGATGTATCTTATGTAAAATACAAGAGGAATCAATAGATCATATGCTAAATCGATGTGCATATTCCGTGGCGGTTTGGACATATATGGATGCCATTTATGATGCGCAAATACTTGATGAAAATAACATCATGGAAGCATTAATGGAAAGGCGATATAGCAAGGAGAAAAAACAAATTATCGCGTATGGTGTATTTAACATATGAAGTTGTACGATAATTTTTCAAGACAAATTTAGAACGTACAAACAATTAGTTCAGGACATAAATGTAGAAATTGAGATATATTGGAATGCAATGAAGAAGTAAATAATTAGGAAAAATGTAGAATAATCAAAGGAAAATAGTACAATTAGCGTCAATTAACTGATATTGTAGATATCCATGTAAATATCATAGTACGATTTTGATATTATATTTTCAATATAGTCTGGGTACGGGGCTCTGAAGCCGCCACAATTAATAAAAAAAAAAGGTCTTGTAAACACACTAAATCTGGCCTTTCATCCATAACTAGGAGATTACCCGCGCTTCGCGGCGGTTTTGTTTCATTTGTTTTGCCATACACATAATATATAGTTATGATTTTTCGGGATCAAACATAAAATTTTGTGAAAATAAAAAACATATTGATTAAAAAAGTTTGAAAATGACCCAATTATTAAAATATTTTTGAATCCAACACAATTCGAAATATTTATTTAGTACTTTAATGCAACACATAAAAAAAATGTTAATATAAGATAATAAAATAACAGTGGACATAAATAAAAAGCAAATTACCCATATGATATTATAAATTTTCATATCTAAAAATATGAATAATAACATTTTAAAAGTTCAAAAAAATGTGTCTGCTAAATTATATATTGTTTCATGTTTATTATTGAAAAATATTATATAAGTTAAAGAAATAATTGGCGTTTAGTAAATAAATATCTTTATTTTTTTTTTAAAGATTAACATGGAATTGTTTTAAATAAAAATACAAATATAACAAACTTAGTATGTGCAATGTTTATCAATTATAGTTTTAATAATAATAATAATAATTAGGCTTACAAGTCATTAATATAATTGTATTTATTTTTATATATATTTTTTACATAATTGTTTTCATAATTTTAAGTTAGAGAAAAATATTGAATATATGATAATATGGATCTCAAAATAAAGATAAAATTCAAATGAATATATTTCTTGATTATTTAAAATTATATTATGAAAAATAGTAACAATATTTGATGTATGTTTTATGATATTATAATTAATTTATTAATGTTAGATATTTAAACTCTTCACATTCTGTTTGTATTCACAATTGATCATGTAACATATTGTGAAAAAATTCAAAATCAAATACAACTGGTCCAACATGAATCTAACGAATAATATTTTGACACATTATTAGTGTAAGGTGATGTACCCTTTTAAAATTGCTCAAAACTATGGGTAAAAGAAGGAACACATAAATGTCTACAAATAAAACATAATCACACAAAATCAAAGGTTAATCCATGATTCATATGTTGCCACATATCATAATCTAATGGTTGAAATAATTGTGATGATGTGACATGATGAGATTGCATAAAGATGGGTCCAAAATAAGGGGGTTGATAAATAGTCTTATTTATTAACAATCTTTTATCCTTGTGATTTAAGACCTCACATTCCATAATAAAAAATTTAGTTTTCTAAATATTATTATTGGTGTTACTTCTTTCACCTAATTTAGGGTTATTGTCCTTTATCTGTAAGTATTGTCATTTATATATATATATATATATATGTAAATATGTAACTAAGCTTCTTTTTGCTTATTAATTGGATCTTAATAGGCAACTTCCCACTACCTCAAAGAAAAGGAATACAAGCCATTGTTTTCATTCAATAAGTTTTTCATGCACAGAGAAAGTATATATCATATGTTTCGTGCAACAAATAGATAAAACTTGATTAGAATTTCCACAATTAATTGTTCAATACTTATTCCAATTTTCACAATGAAGACTCAGACTCTCGGCGGCATCAATTGATTAAAACTCGCATAACCTTTGGTGGTGCAGGAAAACGCGGTGGAAAGAAGAACGGAAAATGCTTAGCTGCCGCTAACTTCTCTTCTCCATCTACCATCATGCTCTTTTTCTCTCCTAATTTAAAAAAAATAAAAATAGAAATCTTCGATAAAAAAAATGTAATTAAGTATCAAAGAACAACCAGCTTGATGAATAAGATGTTACCGGTTTCTTGAGCTTTTATTGAAGAAATGTGATTGGTCGTTATGATGAATAAGGTGATCACTAATAGTACTTCGAAAGACCCTTTCCTCATCTTTAACTTGTTTAATTATGACGAGATTTTTTTTCCTCGAAGGAATTAATTATGGCGAGTTAATTGATGTATACCATTTTTTTTTTTTGTTACCTGTATCATAATATATGTATACAGAGCAATACAAATCTCATAGGCTGGACCTAAACAAAGATATCTTGCAATTGAGTAATTCCTCCCCCGTGTCTAAGCATGGATATCTTGCATTTCTGAATATCTTTAGTTCTATTTTGTAGAAAAATCACTTAACCAACTTTTACCATATATATGATCAAAATCTTATAAATCTTATTTATACAGAAAAATTCATTTTTGGGAAATTTTGGTTTGTAGACGAAATAAATTTGCAACTAATCAAAATAGTCAACATAGTTTGATAATTCCTAAAATAACACACTCGACTTTTGAAAAGTCGAGAGATGTTAAAATGATCGACTTTTGAAAAGTCGAGAATTCTTAAACATATTTAGTTACAATTAACAAACCTCTCTACTTTTCAAAAATCGAGAGAAATTGATTTTAATTCAAAATATGATATATTTTCCCAAATTTTATCATAACATCATTTATGTTCTAATTAGTATATTTAAATAAAATAATAATTAGTACACGTTAGTTATTAACTTAATACATAATGATATGTTCTAATTGATGTACATTTTCAAATAAAAAAATTGATATATATCCAAAATATATTTTTGAAAAATGGTCTACCATAAAAAAAATTGATCTAGCATAGAACTCCTCATTCTTTTATAATGAGAAATTAAGAATAATAATATTTTTATATATGAATCAAAGAACTGGACAATTGAATCGTTGCTTGTGCAAGTTTCATGATATCTATTAAATCATAATGTATATATATATAAACGAGATATCATTATCATTCCCCCATATTTCACTATAATATCTTTTATACACGAATTAACGTCATTAATTTACATATTAATAAATATATGACACGCAATTAACATATAAAGAGTATTAAGCATATCTAAATGGTTAAATATTCATTTTTATATTCAAATTTTAAGATATAAATGACGTTGATCTCGTTAGTCATACGAAAATGTTGATAATATCATGCTTTTTATATGCTCATTCATGCATACATAATTTGTGTTCACGATGTAATCATTTATTCAACTACTACATATAAGAATTATCCATACGGATTTTACTCTAACAAAAATCTATGCAACCAAAATTTTATGAAAAGTATTTCTAAAGTTGTTTTAAGATATTGGAAGAAATTAATGTTTCCAAAACATCACATATGACTCACGTCTGCAAGTCTCGGCCGGCATGCACATTAAAACTCTAATAATTA
This sequence comes from Luzula sylvatica, assembly GCA_946800325.1. Lineage (NCBI taxonomy): Eukaryota > Viridiplantae > Streptophyta > Magnoliopsida > Poales > Juncaceae > Luzula > Luzula sylvatica. The sequence goes on along the minus strand of OX326959.1, from coordinate 64,089,012 downwards.
ATAATCATTCAATGTTATTTCATTTCATTCATCTGTTAATTGAAGTGTGGTCATTCATGTAGATCATTGATACTTACAATTTACGTAGATCATTGATACTTCTAATAATTAGAAGTATATGTGTGTCATTGATATTTTTAATTTTGATTGAGTATAAATGAAAAGATAACAACTCAAGCGTAGAAACTTGTGTAGTTTTTTGTTGTTGTTGTAAAATATATATCTTGATGTGGCCATAATAACAACTCAATGTGTCTTGTATAACTCCTTACACAAAATTATGTATCTTCGTTTAAACTATTATATGAAACCAGCAATACCCCGCACAATTGCGCGGGATGGCATGTCCTTTATTTTACAAAAAAGAATTGATATATTTAGCTCATCGAGTCGATCCGAGCAAGGACGAAAACAAAGGAAAAACATAGAAACATGATTCCTCATGCTATTGCGATCTCATCGAGAAAAGGAGAAAAAAAGAGTTATGAAGAAGAAGAACGGAACGATGGCCAGCTCACTGGAATGGAACTCTTTTCATTCTAGGGTTGCAAAAACCTAGAAGTCGTTTCCGGATTTTAATTTTAGGAATTGTTTTCTAGTTACTTCTTTGGGATCTTATTTTTAGGTTAAGATGTATCTAGGATTTTGTTTCTTGTTTGGTGAGTGGTGTTCAATGTATGAGATATTAGTATAAGGAAAAACACAGGTTTATAATTTCATTGTTGGAATTTTAATCCTATAATAATTATATTATTTTTAATGAAAATTCAAATAGACCGAGACTTATGAGTCTTCTCTATTATTTCTCAATTGATATATTTAGCTGGAACTTTTATTTGCGATCTTGTTCTTATTGTCAATAGAAGTAATGCATTAAGCATAATCCAAACATTCATAATATTCATAATTAAATAATATTTTATTATATCAACTTTTTTCACATAAAACCTTACTGTACAATCATTTGCACAATCATTTGTTTCTGGAATCTGGCCTAAGAAATTTCATTACAACTTAAAAGTAATCAATAATTTTCCTTTAAATTGTCTCATAAATCAACAGTATTGATCACCCCTTCGAACGAAATGTTTAGTCAAATTATATATTGTACAAATCGAATGAACAATTATTTATGAAAGGACATTATATATTTGTACGCAAGTAGAATGCAAGTCCAATTATATAATGACTCAAATAAAGTGAAATAATTCAATAAACCCTGAAAATATCAAAATATCTTCTCCTCTAAAATATATTTAAGAAAAAAATGAGTTCAGTTAAATTATTTTTTAGAATTCAATATGAATGTAGAATTAGTTAATTTGTTACATGAATTCCTGTGTTGCACGGATACGCCGATACGGCGATACGGCGACGCGTATCGGATACGGCGATACAACAATTTAACATATGATTTATGATACGATACGGATACGGCGATACGGCAAAATTCGATTTTTTGGAGTATCCGCGCAAAGAGAATTCTAATCCAATTCAATGAAAAAACACATAACAAAAATTCAAAATTCAATATTTTGAATGTTTAAATATAAATTTTAAGTACTTACCGTCCAAGTCGATAGTGTATACTCACTTTCCCTGTGTTTACCAATATTAATTAACTACACAAAATATATAGAAAAAACAGAGATAAAAAAATATATTGATTGGAATATTTAGGATTTAGGATATATTTTAAATTAAATTATGAAAAAAGATCTGGATCTGGCTACCCTATTTCAAAAATATCAAAAAAAAAAATGCAATTGAGACAATAACTGCCATATCTCGTGTTAATTAATTTTGAAAAAAATAAATAATTACCATCGTAAAACTGAAAATATTTACCTTTCGTAGCACAATTTAATGTTATTCCTTGTGAAAATTTCTATGATAATCTTGCTCGAATCGATCTAATATATGCATTGCTTTGATATTTTATAAAAACAAAATATCACAAAATATTATCTTGACAAAAAGAAGCTGTGAATAAATCACCTTTAAAATTGTGGTACTTCAAAAATTGTTTCAAATCGGAAATATCAAAAATAGCCCAATAAATATTTCACAATTTGAGTAATATGTATTGATAAAGCCTTCAGAATTTTAGAAATATTTTTAAATGTGGAAATATCAGAAATTGTTGTATAAATGTCTGATAATTTCGAAATTACAGTTATAAATTGTCAAAACATCCACTGTATCACTAAAATGCAAAAATAAAATAGTAAAAACTCAACAAACCAATGAAATATATTCTTATTAAAATGTCAAAATTTGAAAAATAGTTTCAAGATCTGAAAAAATGAATTGTCCAAAGTTCAAAAATACTCTTCAGAATTCTGCAAATGTACAATATATTCCTGTAACTTGTGAATCCACCTTGTCCATTTTGTTGGAAAGCCCTTGATTTCTAGAAGTTTTATAACGAATGCCCAAGAAACGTTACCAAACAATTTTTTTGAAATCTATTTTTAATAATACGGATGGGATTCGCTTTTCGTGATAGAAGTGTAAAAGATCTCTTGTCGTTGCATATGAGTCTACAATCGATCTATTTTTTTGAAAACCGTTTGATGATTATGAATAAATGAAGGAAGTAGGGGCTGTAACCTCGAAGTCAAAGTCTTGTTATTATTTTGATGGGAGTTGTTATTACACTAATTGGCCTAAAGTCGTCAATTTTATGGGTCTCATTCTTTGTAGGAATTATGGTGATTGCGGCCTTATTTAACACTCTCAGGTCAAGAGTATGATTTTTTTTGTTGTTGCAAAAGAACCCTTATGTATATATATACATTGACACATTACATAGAATTTTCGTACAAAATCACATGTCGAAAAAATAGACGACTTTAAACAATTTAAGCCTATAACACTTACTTCTATAACATATTACATAAACTCTAATACAACAAAAATTCCTCGAAATAATTTTTTTTCACAATTTTCTTCATAGAAATGGCATCGATAGACAATGCTTAAACCTCGGTTTCTTGAAGACTCCAATTGGACAATAATTGTGAATCGAGAAAAAAATTTGTTGATCAAGTTTTGTGTAGGAAATGAGAGTGAATCGGTTAAAACGAGCGAATCGGTGAGAGCGAATATTTCTTTCATTCTCGGCCACTCTTGAATCTCCATTGTTAATTTTGAGCACTTCGCGTCTTGAAAAATCCCACCAAGCTCGAACTCTACTTCTCTTTCCATGCCCATTTGCCCTTCCTCTATCTCGTCCTTTCCGACTCTTAGCATGTTCTCGAAATCGCCCTCCTCTAATCCAAACATGTGGCAGTAATTTGCGATGGTCCTTGAACGTCATGAGGTTGTCTTTGCCATCTTGAGCCCCGGATGCCTTCTCCGAGAAGACGTGATCATGATTTGTCTCTTCGCCGATAGGAGAGAGTGGGGTGGAGGGGGAGTGAGAAGACGAGCTTGGGGGTTCACCAGGTCTATATCGAGTGTTGGAAGAGAGATTCCATTCGGGGAAAGAGAGTCGATTATGCCGGTTAATATTATTTGAATTTCCGACCAATCCCAATCACGAGCTAGATGAATACGCGATGGAATTGCCGAGATTGATGGAACCCGTACCGTACAACGAATAACCGATTTGTCTTCGCCATTGAGGTTCTCAGGGTCAACACTTTGTAGGGAACCGAAGATGGATACGGCTTGCCGAAAGTACACGGGATGCCAAAACCGAAGAGGGAAGTGTCGAATCTCGATAGATACACACCACATCGTAGGAAATGCTCTTTGCGGGTGAATATCATGCCAAACAGAAACTATTAAGTTGAGATGATTCTTCCAATAAAGTGTGTCTTGTAAAATAACCGCTAGAGATACCCGAGATGGCGGATGGAGCACCAATTGGGCATTGCCGATTCATGAAATCTGCATCTCGGTAATGTAACCTCCATGCCGCCGGCAAAAAGCGTCCCGAATCGTGTGTATGTGCAGTAATTGCGTCCCCGCTGAGGTTGTTAGTACAATCGAAGACTCGAGTTCAGCCTGGAGAGTGCTGGTGGGGCCCTCCACTGGAAGGAAACATGCCCGCGCCGAGTACGGTGATGAAGGAAAAGGGGCAAATTCATCCATTGCAACCTCGCAACAGGGAAAAAAGGCTGAATTGAGTAAAAATTATCTTTCCAAAATAAATAACTCAACTTGTCGATCTGTAACAGAACCCGCAATTGACGAATTCAGACCTCGGTAGGCAAGAAAGGCGAGATTGATCGAACAGAGACTGAAATCGATTGTGGATTGGCTGATCTGGAGATTACCGTGCGTAAATTAGTGTTGAGGTGGAAGATGGTGGTGCTCGATAAAGCGTTTGAGTACAAAAACCTGCCTGAGATTACCGATATCGAAGAGGGATGGGTTACGGGAAATCACTGAAGGAAATACAGTTTCAGGATCAACCGTAAAATTGTACACAAGGATAAACGAATGTTAGCGTACATTCGTGGTCATATCTTTCAGTAGGAAAATCCAATTTGAATGGTTCAAATTGGGTTAGATAGATAATAAGATTATCTACAACCTTCATGTAGAAATATATTTCATATGTGTTGGTTAATTCTAACCTAGAGGGGGGTAAATTTGGCAATCTAACTTACACTTAGTTTAGATTTAAACCTAATTTACGGTGCGGAATAAATAATAATTTAGATGATAAAGATGATACCGTACAAACACTTTGACACAAGATATTTGTTTACGAAGTTCGGTAGGTGGTTGCTTTGTAGCTTTAACTCACCCTTTACTCGCTTAATTGACCGACTCAATTATTTGCGAGTACCTACGTCTCCGGGAATGCCTTGTGCCTCTTTTTGGCTTTCGATTGAATTCCAACTCAACTCGATTACAAGGATTTGCCTAGATCGATTTACACGCTTTTATCGATCTATAGCTTAGGCTCTTTACAATTTGTTGCACTAGCCTATTACACTTTTTCACTAATCGAGCTACAACGTGATCGGTCACGTGAGTGGGATACGATTAGTGGAGAATATCGAAAGTAGATCAACGATCTAAAGAGGTTTCTCAAGTTATCAATGGATATAGATAATCACAGCTTAGGGTTTCTCTCTTTTTAGGTTTGAATGTTTGAAAGTGAAGGAGTGAGAGAGAGAGACCCATGAAGGATTCTATTTATACTCTCTATAGAAATCCTTCAGAAAACTTGAAGTGCGTTCGAACGCATAAAGTCCGTTCAGAACGCACTTGTAGTTTGCACTAGCCGTTTCAAAATAACGTGCAAGTACATCTTGGGTTCGTTCGAACGGACAATGTCCGTTCGTAACGGACTCAATTATACATAGCATTTTGCGTTCACAGGAACAAGAGTCCGTCCAACGCACTGAAAAGTGGGTGAACGGATTCCAGGTTGTCCGTTCGAACGCACATGTGTGTTCGTTCGAACGCACACATCCCTGTGACATTTTTCGTTCACAGGAAGGATTGTCCGTTCAACGCACTCAGAAGGTGCGTGAACGGATTCTAATTGTTCGTTCGAACGGACATGATTGTTCGTTCGAACGCACACATCCCTGTGACACGTTTGGTTCTAATCAAGGTTTAATAGTTTTGATATGTGGCAAGTCCGTTCTGAACGGACTTTGAGTTCGTTCAGAACGCACTTCCTGCTTGACTGAACTCTTTGTTATTTTGAACATGATTTTACTTGAGTTCTACTAGGTTTGTACCTATGGTTTATTTGTGGCGTATCCCACTCACGGAAGGCTTCAACATCTTGATTCTTGATGTATTCCAATGGCCTTCCTCGTGTTCTTCTTTTCTTGTTTATCTTGAGACTTCATGTCCTGATTCTTGATGTAATCCAATGAAGTCCTCCTTCACAAGTCCTCCTTCATCTTTGTATCGTACCTATGTTATCCTGCACTTTTCTGGATGTATACATTAGTAATGACAGTGTTTTGAAATAATCAAACTATCAGGAAATTTGAACCAACAATATGAACGAAGTATTAGTGTCGTTTCTATGAAATACCGAAAGGGTGCAACATTATGACATACAGTTAGTAAAACAGTCATAACTTTTGCATACGAACTCCAATTGGGCCAGGCCAAATTGGCTTGGGTAGATAATAAGATTATCTACAAAATTCGTGTAGGTGGATTTTCTGTCAGAGGAATTTACCAATTTCGTATGGACAGAATACTGGACAGATTCATGCAACTTTCTGTGTGAAAGACTGTATATTGGATATACATGTCTTTTGGCCAATCCTAATCATATATGATATAAATAGGATATTTCTCTCTCTTCAGTAAATTGAATTCATTCAGAATATTCAGAATATTCCAGAAATATTGAGAGAAATCTTTCTATTTAGTGAAAGGGTGTAAAGAGAGAGAACCGAGAAAAGGAGTTTTCCGGTATAGAGAATCAATCGATCAAGCAAGTTCGCCGGTGCATCGTCTAGGCAGGTGCATCCGCGACCGACGAACTCCGACTCAAGGTGGATACAATTAGAGGAGCGACACTTGTGGCTCTTCGGTTGTGATCAACCCGAAGGAGAAAGAGGACGGTCAACGAGCGGTGAAAGACGTGTGGTGTGGGACGCGCGTGTTGTCACCAACGTGACAGGAGAAAGAAGAATAGTAGTCAACCCTTCGTATGCAATCAATTTTGCACTGGTATGAATCTAATCTTCTTATTTGGATCGTACCCTTCGAAGTTATGGCGTGATCTTGGATTAAGGGAACCGGACCGGGCCTACATATCCGCTGCGCGGGTCCGGGGACGGAAAGAATTCCAACAATCGCGATATGAAGAAAGGGAGGAAACGCACAATTGTGCACTGTCGACTGTCACCGTCACTGTCACCGTCTTGGTGGAGGAGCGCCGTCCGGCAGCGGGCCCGGTGAGGGTGATCGGAGGTTGGACCTGATGGTAGATCTAACCGCTTCTTCAAGAGTATGATTTTGAAAGTCCTGAATTATGTCCATAACATCCCTTTCCATACATTGCCAGAATTGAAGTACGGATTCAATTGATAGACCATCCGGCCTCATGACTTTTTCCTTTTGAATTTCATTAATAGTATCCTTGATTTCTTGACTTGAGAAGGGAGTAATAAGGATTGCGAAATCAAATGAGTTATATGGCCTATTAAGAATAGTTGGATTCCACTATGTTGCCGTACTATTGGCCGTACCAAGGAGTCCTTGGTAAAGCGTAAAGAAGGCATCAATCATCAACGATGAGTTCGATGGTGTTTGCCCTTTGTGATAGAATTAATCGTATTCCTTGTTCGTTTGGACGATACAATGGCATGAAAATATTGTGTATTGCGATCCCCCAAAATTAACCATGACACGGAGAAAATTTGTTGCCATTTGATTTCGTCCAAGTTTTGTATGGAAAATTGGTTACTGAGTTCTTCGAATGTAGCTTTGTGATGTCTCATTTATCGTCAAGGAGCATCTTGGCACTCGGGATTTTCAGCCATGCTCTTTCAAACAACTCTGGTGCTGGACCCCTCCTTGTTTTTGGTTTTGTAATGGAGAGTAAGAGAGGAACAAGATACCATGTGATAGTTGCTATGTTGCATGGATACGAATACGACGATACGTCAATTTTCAAAAAATCACGGATACGAATACGGTTATATAATTATTATTTTAATATATTTATATTGTACATAATAAATAAATCAATAATATTTTAAATTTAAATATCATGACAATAAATAAAATCAACATAACAATACAAGTATCTTAAAAATATTTTAAACTTATTCTAGAAGTATCATAAAACTAATTTAGAAGTATCCTACAAGTATCCTATATAATTTAATTAAAAATATTATGGACCAAAATATATAATGGGCCGAATTATTCTAAATGGAGTATCACAGCCGTATCCTGAACGTATCCCAGCCGTATCCTGCCGTATCCTGTCGTATTCCCGCCGTATCCGAAAAAAATAAATATTAAAATAATCGGATACGCCACATGACGTATCCAATACGTATCCGAACTGTATCGTACCCGTATCCGTATTGGATACCCGTATCCTCATGATACTTCTGCGTTTTTGAAGTACCCGCGTAACATAGGATAGTTGTGATTGGTTCAAACGTTATAATATTATTTAATAGAAGGATAATTATACCATACCCCTCCATTTCTCCACCACATCTTCTATATCATCAATTAATCATAAATTGGTGATTAATTAGCATAGTAATTAATAAAAATATATTCGATTAACAATTAGTTGATATTAATTAAGAAATGTTTAAGTATATTTATTTTAATTATATATTAATTAACTGTTAATGGAGTTAATGGAGTGTCTTTTTATTAATTATTTTCTTAATTAACCATTAGTTAAGGGATAGAGGGGGTCTGGGAAAAATGAGGGGTATTGTATATGGCCTCTTAATAGAAGGTAGGGCCCTAGGGGTGAGATGAGAGCTCGAACAAACTTAAGAAAAGGTGGAACTCGGTTGTTTATTGCACCACGTGAATATCCTTTCATTTAGGGGGTAGTTCTTGTAAATAAAGATTATTAATGAGATTGTTAAAAGAGAGGATCACCCTTTGTAAATGAACCGCTCTCGTTGATTCTTGTGGACTTCTAATCATGTTAAAACCCCTCACGATTATCCAAAGACAAAGATATAGCTATTTTGATTTCATCAAGAAATGTCTCTTTTAGTAGAATGAGAAGTATGTCCATAGACATTGGTTAAGAGTAAAAGTATAGCTATCTGGGAGGGAGTGAATTGTAGTCAAGAGTAAATTGAGACATTGGAGAATTTTTAGGTGCATACTCATCTTAAATAAAAAAAACTGGGACTTGTCATTTTGTTTTTTTTGGAAACAAATAATATTACAATTTAAATTCCTAATCGAGTTATTGACAAACCTAAACCCTAACATTCCAATTCAAAATGCAGTGAAAATTAAAAAACGACATAATAAACTAAACTAACTTTCAAGAAATTGAGCTTTAACATGCTCCAAACGGGGATCAAGAGATCATATATAGATGTCTTCTTCATCCTGATAATCCAGCTTTTGTTCATCATTCTCTTCAAAGTCAAACCTTAAACCCGCGTCGTTATTGTTTGGGCTACAATGAAAGAAGAGAGATTATCAGTTTCATGTGAACATAAGCCTCTTTGATTATTATTAAGAGAGAGTTTGTCAATGAGTTTTTTATTTATTTATTAAGTTTCTTAGTTGATTTTATTGTATTTGGCCATAGTAATTTGTTTATTAGAGTGTCCAAATTCCTAAGTTAAGCCACATTATTATTATTATTATTATTATTATATCTATAATTTTATGGAAATTTGGACTTATATCCAAATTGTTAATTTTTTGTGAAAATTTCATGTAATGAGTTATCCAGGATATGAGTCATCTTTAAAATTTTCCCTCCTATTAATTTTGCAAATGCAGCATTCACAATATGCCACGTACCTCCTTTAATAATCGTTCTATGAAACATGCTCTAATATGTTACAAATCTGAGCCACTTTTTTCCAAACACTCCTTTGCAAATGCTCCAAGTAAGAGACTCATTTTTTTTCTCATGCTCCATACGGACCATACTTCTTTTTATTCTTCGTCGTACCTACCTACATAACTAACTAGAGAGACAGTAAATCATGTTCACCATACTTCTTTACCATACTTGATATGACTAGAGGAGAACCATATCTCTTCACGCACATGAGAGAGGGGAATCATTCCTCTCAGGCTGGAGAGAGAGAGAGAGAGAGAGAGAGAGAGAGATAAGGAACATATCGAGGCGTCGAGAGAATGAGGCGGAGAGAGAGAGGAAGATAAACCAGCCATATCACGCGATCGTAGGGAGGCACCGGCACCAGATCGTAGGGACGTCATTTGCTATAGGTTCTCCTTCTATTCTCCATGCATAACCATCTAACTTTCCAGGACAATGGAGTGTACGCCCTTGTCCAATTAAAAAATGGTATTTCGCCAAGTAAGAATGGAAGAAACGAAGAAGGGGTGGATCTTCCAATTAGTATGATGAGCTAGGCACTTATGTATGCTTTGATATTTTCTTGTTATTATTTGCTAAATGCATTTTTGACAGCCTTAAGGGGATGTTTGGTTCGTGTTTTAAAATTACTATGTCTTGGCATCCATCATAATTTATTTCATTCTCATGTTTGGTTGAGACATCAGGTAATAAAGTAACGTCATCCACGATACCCATGGACATATTTCATGGGAATGAGATTACCACCAAAATTGATGGATTTTCTCTATTTCCAAGGGCATTCTATCTTTTCAAATATTAAAAACTAAAATTATTCCAAAAAAATTATTTATTTCACATAATTTCTAAATTTGTAGGAAAAGAAAATGCATCAACCAAACATGACTATTGCATATTCTATGGAATACTATTTCGTGGAATAGAATTCCTTGTCATATAATATTCCAAGACATATTTCAAAGCTTCAACCAAACGACCCCTAAAAACTATCTTGTAATCTTGTAATATCTAGGATAGATATAAAACTGATTTGGCAAGAACACATTTTTTCTTTAATTCTTGTAACATTTTTGCTGATTTTCATATGAAAAAGAACTTCTGGTGATATAGACAATGAGGTATATATATATGCCTTAATTTAACTCCAATTTTAGTATTTTGACTTGATTAAGCTTCAGTGTAACCCAAATAAACTCGAGATACTAATTGTATTTAGTTTTGAATCAATATAATAAAAAATACATCAAATATTATTAGTATTTTTCAGTGTTTAAAATTACGGCAATATTGCGGCGATGTTGCGGATATTGTCATCTGAGATTTTGAATCGCAATTTCGCAACGAAATAATGCGGCAAATATCATTTTTGTGATATTGCGGAAATTGCGGCGAGATTGCGGCGAGATATCGGTAATATTGCAGATATATCGGATAATATTGCGGATCCGTTAACAAAGAAATACCCAAATCCATTAACAAAGAAATATTCAAATCCATTAAACATTAAAATACCCAAATACATTAATAACTAAACCCATTAAACATGAAACCACTTAAATACCCGATCCATTAATAATCAAACCCAAAATGCATTAAACAAATTAAGTAAAAGCAATGTTTAAAAACTCTTCTCTTCTCTTCCAAGCCAGGGCCAAAATAAAAGAAACTCACCGCTCCTTAACAGAGCCTTGTTGCCGCCGGTTTGTGACTGGAACCGGTGATTCGTCGCCACCATGTCGAAGGGGAGGAGCCAAGTAAACTTTTCCAAGTTTCTATTTCTTCAATTTTGTCTTATTTCTCCTAATTACGGATTGAGCTAGGTATTATTTTTTTCGTATTTTTTGAAAAAATATTTAACAAATGAATGTTTGATGTATATATAACTTCTAAATTGATTCAATTTCATTTATAAAAGTAACAATTTCATTATTACTAATTTAATTTCTTATCCAAATATGAAGACAAATTTCAAAAAAGAAAAATGTCAAATAATTGGCTCCTCCCACGGGCGCCCATAAATGGAGATGGGACACATTAAATTTTTTTTGCTCCTGTCTATGTTCACTTGTGTCCATTGTTCTAAATATCAATGTCGGTTTCATATCTCTAATCAGTGTCCCTCCGTTACGATATGTCCCGTATCGGTTGAGTAAATCGGTCGACCGATACACGGACCGATATGGGCCGATATGGGCCGATATTGGGATCGATTTGAACCGATTTAGATTTAAAACATAATTTATTTTGAATATTATTTTGGGCTGGCACATCTTTTAATAATATTTTCATTAATATTTGTGGCCCAATTATTTCCATCTATTTCTTTCTTTATCTAATATTTTTGGTCGGAAATGAAATCGATTTTGATCCGGGCGTGGTTAGATTTTCATTGGGGGCATCCGCATCTACACGGTTAATGAACACGATTCGTGGTTTACTTTATTGTATCATTTTGTAAATTTTATGTTATAATTTTAAATGTATCTTTAGTTTGATTTGAAATTTATGTGTATTGTTGAATTTTGAATATTAATCATGTAAAATTTGAATTAGTTTAAGAAACTCAATATAAATTAATGTTATAATAATCAATTTAATATATTAATATTAAAAAGTACACCACCGCTATACCACAGATATTTTCCGCTATGAATTCGCTATGTCGGTCATATCTCTTATCGGTGACTGACCGATCTGTAATCGATAAGCGATATTTGTAATATTGCTTGTGTCCATCTAATTGTGACATACATACAAAATTTAAAGGCCAACAACACTCTTGTTTGGCCAATACTCTAATTGTGTCCATCTAATTGTGACATATATATATAGGGATATGATCAATGGCCAACACTCTTGTTTGGCCAACGTCGGCCAACAACACTTATTACACTAAATCTAAATATTATAATCGAATCTTAACCGTATAGATATGATTAATATCATTTGATAATGTTGTAGATTCAATTTCATGAAAAATAAAAACTTCTATCATACTTATCATAATACTTAAAAAAATTGAACGGTAGGAAATAGTTACAACATGAATCATCATTAAATAAATTTTGAAATTCGATTTTTTTGGTTTGGATGTATTTTAAATCATATAGATAGTCTCAAGATGAATTTTTACTAAGTTTCGAGTTTTCCTTCATGGAAATCTATAAATTTACCGAAATGGACGGTTGTGAAAATATGTTATCGGTTTTGTTAGATACAAAAATCGAAATTGTATAAAATTTATTCTACATCATATCTAAATGATATAAAACATATCTATACGGTTAAGATTCGATTATAATATTTAGATTTAGTGTAATAAGTGTTGTTGGCCGACGTTGGCCAAACAAGAGTGTTGGCCATTGATCATATCCCATATATATATATATATATATATATATATATATATATATATATATATATATATATATATACGGGAGACGATCCCTTGACACCCTATTTAGACTCCCTTATTAGACTCCCTAATTTAGACCATTGATCTGTTAAGGAAGGGCCGAGATCAATTCAAACAATTACACACGCATGCCTCTTCCTGCCCGTGAACTAAACAATTCTCTCTCTCTCTCTCTCTCTCTCTCTCTCTCTCTCTCTCTCTCTCTCTCTCTCTCTCTCTCTGTTGGAAACGCACTTCCCACCGGAGCTCTCTTCGATGGAGGAATGAACCTGGCGACGGCAACCTGGCGACGCCCCCTCTCATCTCTGGCAACGGCAACCTCTCTGGCGACGCCCCCCTCTCGTCTCTAGGGACGCCCGTCTCCTTGGAAGCGGACACCATCTCTCTCTCTCTCTCTTGACGAACTGTTGACCAGGAGATCGCTTGTTCTCTCTCATGGCCAGCATCATTCTTGCTCACTGACAGATGCCTTGTTGTCACGGCAGTCAAACCTTTGTCACTACTGCACGCTAACTATCGTCGTATATCATTGGGGGTGAGCAATATTTCTGGTATTTATTCTAAATTAAGGTTATTATGACTGAATACATGATCGATTACGCTAATCATGCCTCAATTGATGTTCAATTTTTCTTTTTAAAAATGAATTGGGGGTTTGATTTGGTTAATTGAAGATGAATGTGCTTTTACAAGCTCAATGTATGATTTGTTTGTGGTTGGCCTTAATTTTGGAATAGATTTTGGAATGCATAATTTTGGATGTAAGATAATGTTTTATTCCATAATTTTGGCAGGAATAGGGTTTGAAAATCAATGTTTTTGAAAGTCAGAAAAAGGTCGACTCAATTCCACTGCCATATGACCCCATCTTTTATTTGAATGCAGCAAAAAAATGATATAGTTGGTTTGGAGATGAATAAACAGACAACCTTACGGCATTGTGTAAGTATTAAATAACGGGGTTATGATTATGGTTGTAATTGTGTAATGATTAATGTTTTGGCGCTAATTGGATTATTTGAGGTTTATTTAAGAAGTAAAATGTGTATGCTATCGCAATCTAACATATAATTGGAAAGTACTTTGTGATATATAAATGAATTATTTGACAAAAATAGGGTTTATGGATTTTACGATTTTTTTTGCAATTTATAAAGTTACGGACTTAATTTTAATTTTTATGCTTATGTGTTCTTTAGCAATATACTGTAATTACAAAGTTTTTGTAATTTATAAATTGTATGGACTTTATTGAAGTTATATTTGTATTTGTTATGTTTTTATGAGTTTTTTTTTTCTATTTTTTCTATTTTATGGACTTTCAATTTCAATATTATGTCAAATTGTCCACTGTATTAGATTATGGAGAAATCTCAACATTTTGAAAAGAATCCACGACTCACCGATTTTCAAAGTGATTAATAATCCTTGACAAAAAAAATCTTCAATAAAGAATCATCAACAAAAAATCCCTACATTTAAATTGTACAACAATCCTAGAGATGTTCAAAGTGATTAAAAATGTCATTACAATCTGCGCATTTTAGGACATGTCTATTTTGTAACAAATAAATAAATAGCATATATGGAAAACTATTAGGTTTTCAACTCATCCAAGTAAACGAATAAGAATTGACAACACTTTAAAAAAAATAGATGATTCGTGAATACCAGTAGCAAATATTCTTCACATATAAAAGAAAACATTTAATGGAACAGTCTCGAAATACCCTGAACAGAACAAAAACAACACAACCAAATTGAAGCCATCTTTCAAACACAATCAAACTAAGCAAGAAGGTAAAGTCATAAAGTGAAACACACAATTATTTGACATATTCAATCAAACAGAGCAAGGCAAAAAATTACCAAGAAATTTAATTGGAAAAATTTGTTTAATATCATTAAAAAAACTTTGTAAGAGGTGAGTCGGGCTCAAGCTCGGAGATAAATGCAAGTGCAGAAGTACTGAATTAGCGATCCAGCTGCAACCGTCTTGACATGGGATTACATCTATGGGAGATCCAGTCGGAACCACTTTGAGAATTTTTTTGGTGTTGTCCCTGAAAAATTGCACAATCACTAATAAGTCCAATATTTGCCAATTTCGATTATCCATTACTGCATCTTGTCTATAAAATGAACGGAAAAAGATTGAATTTATACCAAATAACAAAACTTTAAATGAAGCATTTGGTTCAAAGATTGAATTGAACAATAATTTATACTGACTGGTACCGAATAACTATCTAATCCAAGAAAAAAATAGGGAATTTCCTAGCTCAGTAATGTGGCCAGTAAAATCTGCAACATTAGGAATTTAGCAGCTCAAATGCAAACCATGAAATTGGAGTAAAGAGAGAGAGGGAGACTGACCAATTCGCACGAGAAGCCGGCCAGCTGGAGACCAATTATGTACCAATCTGCAACATTAGGGTCTCTGACTCTTAGGATTAGGGTTTACGATGGAGAAATGGGCGCACATACGTATGCTAGGGTTAGGGTTACGATGGAGAAGATGGGCATTTCCAAATAGCCAAGGCTCTTCGACCAGAACGGTGTCGCCATTTATCTATTTATCTATTCATGCAAAGTGATCGGAGAGAAAAAGAACTTCGCCATGGTTTCCCATGGAGATCGGGAGAAGAGAGAGAATGTCGTTAGGGCAGGGTTCATGGGCAAAAGAAATAAAAAATACCGTGTGTTTGTGTGAACTGATCTCAGCCTTCCAACAAAATCATCAACGGTTCACGTGAGGGAGTCTAATATAGGAGTTCAAATAGGATGTCAAGGGATCTCCCCCTATATATATATATAATACTTAAGTACAACATAATTATAAATTAATTAATATCGCAAAGGTCATCCGCAATAAGTTCAATGCGCCGCAATTGCGTCCGCAAACGCAATCCGCTACAAAAAATGTCCGACCGCAACGGACCGCAATATCGCAATTTAAAACATTGGTATTTTTTAAAATGATTTTAAAAAATTATGAAATATATTCACTTGAATTCTATTTTTATTTTGAGTTTCATATTATCATATATCTTAAAATTATGAAAATAATTATGTAAGAAAATACAATATAACAAAAAGTATAATTACACTAGAGATTTGTAAGTCTAGTTATTAGTGTTTTTAAAACTATGATTTAAAAAATTGTACATACTACTAAATATGTTATATTTTTATTTTTACTAAATTTTTTTTTAATGTTTATCTTTTAAAAAATTAATAAAAATGAAAGATTGAAACACAAATAATTTCTTCCACTTGTAAAATATTTTTTTTTCAATAATAAACATCAAAGATAAAATTTATCCTCACAAATAACTTCTTCAATTTTTAAAATGTCATTATTCTTATTTTTAGATATATAAATTTATAAATATCATATGATTTTGCTTTTCATTTATGTCCACGAATGTTATTTTATTATCTTATTGTCTCATTTATATTTTTTTGTATGTCGTATTAGAGTACTAAATAAATAATTCGTATCGTGCATTATTCAAGAATATTCCAATAATTTTGTCATCATCAAACTTTTTTAATCAATACAATTTTTATTTTCACAAAGTATTATGTTTGTTTTCAGAAAAAACACAACTAAATATTATGTGTAAGACAAACAAATGAAACAAACTCGACGCGGAACGCGGGTAATCTCCTAGTTTTTATATTAAACTCCAATAAATTTAGGGTGGCGCTATTGCAAGCCAATATGACTAAATCGAGAGCGATTTCAATTTTGTTTTATCAAATGACCGTTATACCTCTGTTAATGATGAATTGATAATTAATATTTCGTACATTTTCTATTAGTTTATCACTTTTCATAAATCATGCAAATAAAAACTTATATATATATATATATATATATATATATATATATATATATATATATATATATATATATATATATATATATATATATATCAATGTTCTAAAAATCGGTCTAGACGGCCGCCTAGGCGCTAGGCGCCGACCAAACGTCTAGGTTTAGCCTAGTCGTTTTTGTCTAGGCGGAATTCCGCCTAGGCCGATTAATTCCGCCTAGGCCCATCCAAATTATTATTTTTTTATTTTTTATTTTTTTTTAAAGACCTGCACTTTTCCTTTTCTTCTTTCTAGTTTTAGTAAATTTATTTTGTGGTTTATTTGGATTTGTGTTAAATTCTATGTCGAGCGGATACTCCGAAAAATCAAAATCTATCCGTATCCGATACGCGTATCGTATTCTAAATCATATGTTAAATTGCCGTATCGCCGTATCCGATACGCGTAACGGTATCGCCGTATCGGCGTATCCGAGCAACATAAGTATTATTATGTTTTAGATTTAATGTTATGATTTGTTTGGACGTTGTCTCAAATAAAATATATATACACTATTTTTGGTATAAAAAGTTATATCACAAATTATAAAATATAAAAATTAAAAAATATGACAAAAACTATGTAAAATTATAAATCCGCCTAGATCCGATTAATCCCCGATTAATCCCTCTAGGCGCTAGACGGTGCCCGTCCGCCCGACTAGCGCCTAGCGATTTCTGTAACATTGATATATATAGTATTTTTATTCTTAATTTTTCTCATCATAAAAAACAATTAAATTGTAACATGTCATATATATTTAAATATGGAAATTAATATATTTTGGTTATATTTTGTTTTTTCATAATATTAGGAAAAATATTTTTGTATTATTCGTGGAAGATATAAATAATAGTATATAAGTACAATAAATATCAATCACCATAAATATGAGAATAGTGGTGGTTATTTGATTAAAAAAATTTTGAAATCGTTCTCAATTTAGTAATGTTAGCTCTTGCAATAGCGTCCTCCTAAATTTTGATGGCCAGATGGGTGCCTAAACTCATCCACAATTATTGTGCTCTCCTTCTATCTAAATTTATATATATTCCATAAGGTATAGCTTTTTGCTATTCTTATTTCAAAAATAATAATAATAGGGCTTAAGTCATAAGATCAACAATGGAAGACTATAAGATAACATCAATTATAATATATAGATTCGGGAAACATTGATGCTCCATCCAAATGTAAAATATTTAATTGAGATTGGGGTATTCTCCAGAATTAACTTGAAACATATTTTAGGATATGGAAGTCACATAAAAAGAAATCTTGCTTACAGTTGAACTATGAAGAAATTTTCTATAATTATATCATTTAGTTTCTAGTGTGTGTCAAAACCTTCGCAAATTGAAAATTTTCCAATAAAATGCAAATTCTCTAACAGTCCATATCCCCAAAACTCTAAATTTATTGCAAATGTACCTTTGATTTAATTTTAATATAGTTTTTGTGCAACAAAAATACAAGAAATGATAGTTGATTTTTTACCATGATTAATTATTGATTGTTGACGATAGATCAAAATTCGCCACATGAATTCTGACAATTTTTTCAATTCCCAAAAATAAACTAGTGCCTATGTATCAATCATTAAAAAAAGGAGACCATTAAAGATACTAACATTTCTGAGACCAAAAAAAAAATAGGTTTTAAATATTTTTAAGTATTTTTTACTTATTGTAAATATCAAATTCCGTACAGAATACTCAAAGTATATTAGTATCAACATATTAAATATTTGTATTGTTGTTTTTATTTTGTAGTGTTAATATAAAACTTCCATGCAAATATAAATATTTTTGTGAGCGTACACTACTTTTGGCAGGAATATATTGTTTTCAATAACAAAATAATTTTCATCGTCAAATAGAAGAATAGCACGTACAGTGGTACACATACTTAATTTTCGAAATTTTCGCAAATATACCAAAATTAAATTCTAATACACATAAAATACAAAAAAAATCAAGTTTTTCTCAAAAATATTATAATTAAAGATAAATATACGCAAAATTACTCATTTTTTTAAGTTTTCTCAAAAATCCCGAAATTGAAATGGCTAATTAATACCAAATATTAAATTTTTGTTTTCATTTTTTGTTTAGTCAAAACCACCATAATTGAACTCACACATATTAAATACCCAATTTATAATCTTCCAATTCTAATTAATACAAAATATGTAATTTTCAAGTTTTTTTCAAAAAAAAATTATTAAGGAAAATCAACCCAAGCAAGATACTTAATATTCATTTTTTGCATTAAAGTAAATAAAAATAATCGAAGACTAACACTTTAAAACAGAACTCATTTTTACGTATTCAAGGCTAAGCTAATACAAACGTAATACAAAACTATCAACCTTTTTTTCTCAGAAGTACCGTAATTATTGACTTGCATGTGTAAAATACTCGATTTGTATATGTTCCACGAAAATGTCAAAATTGAAAAACCTTAAATATGCAAAACTTAATTTTATTTAATTAACGAAGTTTGATGCATTCAAATTAATCAAAAAAAAAAATCTTAAAAAATGCTCAAATAAAGGCCTACCTCATATTAAAATATTTTACTTCAAAATGTCAAAATTAAAATTAATGGATTAAAAAAACTAATTAGTGGACTCAAGTCTTGCTCGTAGTGGTAAATTCTTTAAATATCAATTATTTTTGTGATCTTTTGGGTTTTAATATGCTTGTGATGGTATATTTTTTTTAATCTGTTGGAATTGAGAATGGGTCTTAAACTCAAATTTGTTTATAATTTGAATTTGAATTATGTTCGGAATTAAAATGGTATTTGGTTTATTTGTTTGTTTTTGTTTTTGTTTTTGTTTTTGTTTGAATTGAATTTGTCATAAAACGTAAGTTTCATTTTAATTATTTTATAACCGACTTGTGTAAGATTAAGAGTGACATGAGCCGATTCGATACCTACCTAGTCGAATTCGAGTTGCAAAAAATGTTCAAACATGTGCATCTAGTTTGAGATGAGCTAGCTCGATTCAATCTCGAACCGAGCACGGGTTGGTATTAGCTCGGCTTGACTCGGAACATCCTAACTGTATCCAATTCATAAAAATAATTTTTGAAATTTTTATGTGATGAATCATACTGTATGGTTTCTGACGTTATTTGTTTTACATATTACGATGAAAATAGGGATTTTTACTTTCCATTAAATTAAGTAGTATTCTTAAATAATATTAATCATATATAAATGGATAAAAGAATATTTATTATATTTAAATTTTGAGAAATAATCGATGTTGATCCTGTTAGCCATACAAAAATATTGATCATATCATGTTTTTAATTATATAATACAAAAATATTTGATTATATTTTGGCACCCAACAATTCTATCAAGAATCTTCCAACAGAAAGGGGGGGGGGGGGCAACAAATCTTGTTGCGGCGTCTAGCCAAAATCTTCTACATTCCTGAATCGCAGAGAAGCTATAATTACAACGGCATTTTCGCAATCATTTTATGTTTCTTTTTATTCGTTTGTAACCTCCTTCTTACGAACACGCTTTGTGCTTTAGGATCTACTTCAAAAAGAACAATTCTAGCTAATATCTGGCACAATTCTCATTCATGCTTGTATCATTTGTGATCACAATTTAATGATTTAATCGTAAGGAACGAAAATCGTGAGCAACAAGTATGGAAAAAGCATGATTCAACTGCTTAGTTTAAAAGTTCTCTATTTGTTTATACTCTCACAAAAATCCATACAACCTAAATTTTATGAAAAACAGTTCTACATTTGTTTCGAGACATAGGAAGAAATCAATGTTTTCAAAACGTATGCCCTCTCGCACATGGAAACTCCAACGATGTTCAAGAAACCAAATCAATATAAATAAAAGTTGAATTGTTTTTTATTAATGTGATGATCATGGGATGCAAAAACACACACATGATCATTAATAGATGGCAGAAACAAGTATGGAAAACGAGAGCCCCTCTCAAAATAAGATTCTTTCACTGGATAGCCACGCATAATAGGATTAACACCGCCGATATCTTATCTAGGAAGGGGTGGCCGCATACCCCATTATGCTCTCTCTGCAAAAGACATCCGGAAACGAGAGATCACTTACTCCTCGGTTGTTCTTTTACGCGAGCGGTATGGAGAATAATGCGAAGATACTCCCCCTTGACTGGGGACTACGCAGATGGTTCGGAGCCATTTCATAAATGGGAGGCTCACACTACAACGTTAGCTAAGACGGATCGGCCAAGGTGGCACATGCTATGGATGGCAACCAATTGGAATATTTGGAAAGAGCGGAACCGGCGGATCTTTCAATCGCGTAGCCACACTCCAAATTGGGTCGCCTCCAAGGCTTTAGATGACTGGAATACCTGGTCTAAGTTTAGGAACTAGGATGATTAGTTTCTTTTTTTTCAGTTCTTTGTAACTTTGTTATTTCCTGTTATATATAAATCCAAGGTCTAGCAATTGCTAACCTAATTCAAAAAAAAGATAATTATGGTTCCCACAAAAAAAAACTACACATACAAATAAAATAAAAAATAAATTGTGGAAAAACTATATGCATATTTTTTTAGAAACCAAAGCAACTTGCAAGTGTGCATGAAACTAAAGAAAAACGATTGATATTATGCAATTTAATTATAAAATTAGGCACTATACTTATTTTATATATATTCAACTATAGATTCAAAGAAACACTGGTAAAATATTTAACGGGAAGGAAAATGAAAGATATTTTAGAACATGAAAGTAATATAAAGAATCTTTTATCAAACATGTAATTAAATAATATTTAAAAAAAATCTAAATGTTACGGGAGCAATGATAATGATAAGATCATATAAATCAATAACAAATTTGACACAAATACTTACATTTATAATGTGTGATTCTTGATTTAATATTTATACATAAACAATTAACATTGCAAATTTAAGTATTTGGTCATATTTGTGATTCATTTATGTGGCCATATCATTACGATATTTTCAAAATTTTATCTTTTATTGTACTATTATACAGTAATTCACAAAAAAATCAAGGTACTCTTAGCATGCACCAATGAATAAAAAATACTAATTAAATGATGGTCGGCGAAAGAAACCGCAAAAGAAGTATGTATGATTGAATAAATTATACAATGATTTAAATAACCAAACCACGTTATTGCATTGTATAAAACAAACAGCGATAAACATTTTTAAAAATCAATATTACGTTATAGTAAATAGCAACGTTATATCGTCGCTATAGCGCAATAACAGTATTCATGTGTAAATTACAATTCATGACTACAAACCGTCATATCGTAGTTTAAAAATGACCAAATAGAATGAGATACCATAAACCGTTGTATCATCACTATAACATCATATATACACTAGTTAACGCCATTAATTTACATATTAATAATTATATGACAGGTAATTAAAATATAAAGAATATTAAGCATATCTAAATGGTTAAAAAATTCATTCATTTTTATGTTCAAATTTTAAGAAATAAATGATGTTGATCTCGTTAGTCATATGAAAATGTTGATCATAACATGCTTTTTATATGCTCATTCATGCATACATAATTTGTGTTCACGATGTAATCATTTATTCAACTACTATATAAGAATTATCCGTATGTAATTTACTCTTAACAAAAATCTATGCAAACAAAATTTTATAAAAAATATTTCTAAATTTGTTTAAGATATTGGAAGAAATTAATATTTACAAAATACCACATACGACTCACATCTGCAAGTCTCGGGCAGCATGCACATGAAAACCCTAGTAATGTGAAGGCTAGGAAATCAAGCACGATAAATAAAATGGTTATTAGGATCGTTTTCAAAAAAATTAACCAATTCTCTTTTATCAAATTGTCGCTCAAGAATGGCGCGGAGAATAGACGTGATAATCAAAATAAAATGATAAAAGAGCTACACGGACAAATAAAATGATAACCTTCAATTATAATATATAGATTCGGTAAACATTGATGCTACATACAAATCTAAAAATTAACTTGAAAAATATTTTAGGATATGAAAGTAATATAAAAGAATCTTTTATCGAAAAAGAAATTCAAAACAAAGAGTGCCTATAACTCAACGATGTTCGCAAATTGGAAATTTTCCTATCGAATGCAAATTCTCTAACAGGTCAAATGTACCTTTGATTTAATATTAATATAATTTCTGTGAAAAAAAAATGCAAGAAATGATAGTTGATTTTTGAAATGATTAATTTATTGATTGTTGACGATTGACCAAAATTCGCCACATGAATTCTGACAATTTTTTCATTTCCCGAAAATAAACTAGTGCCTATATATCATTAAAAAAAAGGGTACTATTAAAAATACTAACATTTCACTAACTTATGATGAATTAGTTACAGCAAACAATACTTAATAATGTTCTCTATATCATTTCGCAAAAAAAAAATAATAAAAATTTAAAAGCGATCGACTTACAGTATACCACCCCTTTCTTTCTTCTATGCTCGTTTCAGTATATATATCGCACAAATATCTCACGAAGAATTTTGATATCTAACAGGTATTTCTTGAAGGTCATATTCGTCATTTTGCCCCCCATGCTTTGTCGTTCCATTTAGAGGCACAAAACCTATCCACAGAAGAAAAAATCTTATATAAATATTAATATTTACATTTTTGTTTTCTGAAATTATATCAAAAAAAGACGTACCTGTACCGTCAACCATGTCCTTAGTTCTGTGAAGAAGAAACGTTCCAGAAAGAATCGTAACGAAACCACACATCTCCGTTACAATTTGCGTTGCATTTTGACTCGCCCAATCCTAAATTCATTTATTAAAACAAAATAAATAAATAAATAAATAACCGAACAAAATAAAAAAATATATAGAATACCTTGAACATAATAACACTAGCCAAAATAGTTAGCGATGTGAACATGACATAATAAATAGGCGACACTACTGCAGTATTAAACGTATCGAGCGCTTTATTCAAATAATTAATTTGAGTGATCACACAAGCAGCCACGATTATCGCAAAAACCCATGTTTGTAAATACACCAATTGGTTCACACCCGAAAATGTTAATTTCAGAGCGATTCCTAGCGCTCTCACGCTCATAACCTGTCCCGAGAAAAACGTACGAATTAAAATATGTAAATCGAGAATTATTTTTAAAAAAAAATTAAAAATATCGTACACTGAGAGAGCCAATGAGAGAGCAAACACCAATGTAAACCATCACATGAGTTTGACCGAATTTTGGCACAATTTTGACTATGATTATCAATGCAGATGCTATCACAATAGTAGCGTAGCATAAAAACCCTAATTAACAAAAAATAAATTAGATTACATTAAATTAATTGATATTATGAGATTCAACAATTTAAATTAATAAACCTGGTTCGGTAGCGAGATCCCAGACTTCCTTGACGGATCTAATTTCGCGTTCTTGTGGTGCGTGGAGTACGATTGTAATGGACCCCACAATGCAGAGAGCACAACCTAGCATTCCAAATATGTGCAATTTCTCCCGTAGAATAAAGTGTGCGAGCACCGCACTGCGCCATGAATTGCAAAACGGTACAATTGGTCATCACCGTGTAAGTTAATTTGTAATAAATATGAAATTAAGGGTTAAATAAATAAAAACGGTACCTTATTATAATGCTAACTGCACCGAGAGGAGTTACGAGTATAGCTGGCGCAAATGCATATGCTACGAAATTAGCAACCTCCCCAACAATCACTGTAGATTTGATTTATCATGAGATTATAATCATGAAAAAGAAAATGAACTAAAAATATTGTGATTAGAAAAATTGAAGGGACCTTACTAGCAATCATGCCAGCCCACCAAAGCGGCTCGTATAAATACGAATATCCTCCAATTCCTGCGAATAATCAAACACAAATTATTACAAAATATTTCAATTTGAGATTCAATTTTTTAATTGAGTGAATGTAGATCTTGTAAAGATTCAAATTAGGATGATATTTTGTCCCCAATACGCCATATTAATTAAATTAACCATGATACATCTACAGAAAGAGATCTGTATTTCAGATTTGATGATAACGAAGCTGGTACCAGATCAAATTTAACAAAAATCCCAAATACATTAGCAAAATACATTAGATTCAGTGTTTCCCTTTCTCACGATATAAAAAAAACACCTAAAAACAGTAATATAATAAACAAAAGGATCTGAAAAAGATGAACTCACCAGCGCTGATACCAGATTCAGCAGCTTTTTTAAGCCCTTTCTTCTTAATAATAAAACTCGCACCAATAAAAGCACTAGAAGACAAGGCTAACAGCAATCCTTTAACATTATCAGACGAAATTCCTTTGTTATAATAAAAGTGTTGGACAGGCGGGGGAGGGCTAAAGCCCGATCCATTTACAGGCGGCGCCGCCATCTCCTCAGACCGTCCGTACAACCATGAACAAACTCGTCTGATTTGTGATGATCGGAGCTAGCTAGGATATTACTGTATGAGCTTGGTTTATGCCTTAATGGCGATTTGTGGTAGCTCTTGTTACTCGGTTAGTGGGAAGAGGAAGAGGCGCCAAGTGTAGAAAGCTGAAAATGTGGGGTGACAATAGCGCAAGTAACGGAATAATTACCGTGCGGGTTCTTATTACGTTACTTAATTTTGTGTACTTTTTCACAATACCCCCTATTCCTTTCTATATTTACAAACCACCTATATTTTAAAAATTATAATTTTACATAATATAGATACAAGTTACAAGTTACAACTTGAGTTTTCTATTTAATATTGAAAGATTAATTTTGTTGAAATAGAAAGTTATAAAGATGAGTAAATATTAATATTTGGGGGTTATATGTACAAAGCTTTATCAGTTAATTAAGATGAGTTCAATTAACGTCAGAGGATCCGAAATTGCGCATAAACGGTCGAGACGCATAAAAATAATTATGCGAACTAAGTAGCATCTATGACGTGGCGTGTTGTTGGCTGTTGGATGCCCGTTCGAGCGAATAAAAGATTACTATGCATAGATATGTTTATGCAACATGTTGTTGTGCAATAATTTGTTTCCGATGGAACGGGCATCTATAGTTCCCCTAGAATTACTTATGTAATATTCATAACTAGTGGCAGGATACTTTGCATTGTAATTATTAATTGTAGACGAATTATTGCAGGGAAGATGGTAGTGTTAAGGAGCATACGCATGAAATGGAAGGAGAAGGAGCACGTGGAATATCAGTATATGCTTCCAATATTCGGGTTCTCAAAAGACCTGGTCTGCCCGATCCGTTAAGGTAATAATAAATGAATAAATAATAATATACGTTACTTAAAACATTTTATAATTATATCAATTTTAATATAATTAAAAAATGATTTGCAGAAAACTGTAGTTTAGGTTATATAATATTTATTTACATTTTTAATAATAACATGTGTTGCATGGATACGCCGATACGACGATACGGCGATACGACATTTTAATATATGATTTGTGATATGATAAGGATACGTCGATACGGCTAAAGTCAATTTTTTTAAGTATCCGCGCAACACAATAATAACATATTCTTTAGACTATTTATTACTATACATCTTCCGTATATGGTTTAATACCACGATACGACGCAGACGGCCTCAATTTTCTTGTTGCGACCTCGCAACTCTAAAATTAATTTTTATTGAACATGTTAGCGCATTATTTGATTGACGATGATAGAGTTTTTTTTAATCGGTAGCGAAGTTGTCAAAATGGGGATTTTTCCATGAATCATTTAAGGGTAGAATCGAATCAGATCATAAAATCGTATTTTTGAATCGTAAGATTCCATGAAAAATGAACATTAACTAGAAAACTAATCTAGCGAACATGATTTTCTGAATAAAAAGATATAACTTAATAGATAGGGTATATTTTTTCATTTAAATCATTGTAATTATATACAATATATTAGAAATTGACAAAAAAAATTATCCGGCTAAGCAAATATTAACCACAACCAGCAAAAATATTAATAATTAATCAAATTGAAACTATGTTATACAAAATTCAAATCCGGATTAATCAAACTGGTATAAAATAAAACAAATAATGTACATAAAAATAAGTTAAGTAAACATAAAATAAAGACGCGTGGAAAAAAACAGGTTATTTTATTCTTGCAATATTTTCTTATATTGCGATATGTCGATATTTTATTTTGTATTCCAAATTACTTAATTAGACCTGATGTCATAATCGTCTTGAAAATTAAATATTTAATGAGTCATGGCAGCGAAATCGTAAAATCGTAAATATATGAGATTTTACATCTTGAGTCGAGATTCTATCAGGATTCAACCAAATTAAGATTTTATTCCCAACTTGAATTGTTTTGTCAAGTTAGAATCGTAGAATTGTAAGATTCTAGGACTTAAATCGGAATTTTGACTATTATGATCGGTAGCAATTATCCATTCTCTTCTTTTTATTTCCAATTCGATCTTGCGGTAATGTTCTAGTGTGCAATGTTTGAACAATTAAATCATGTGGATTTGTTACAAAAAAATATGATATATATAATGCAAGGAATTAAAATATCATATCAAATTATATTAAAAATAATACCATATTATAGGAAAACTACCATAATATAATAAATATATTTGTTGTTTAATTGAGACCTAGAGGGGGGTGAATAGGTAATCCTAAGGTCCAATTTTCGCGGTAATGGATACAAATACAATTTGGTGCGGAAGCGTAAATAAATTAGATAAAGAAATACAATACCGAAACAAATAACACGCGATATTTGTTTACGGAGTTCGGTGGGTGGTTGCTTTGTAGCTTTAACTCACCGGCTACTTGCTCAATCGACCGACTCGATTGATTGCAAGTACCTACGTCTCCGGGATGCCCTTGCGCCTTTTCGGCTTTCGATTGAATATCCAACTCAAGCAATTACAAGGTTTTGCCTTGATCGATTTACACGAAATGATCGATCAATGGCGGGCTTTACAAATAGTAACTAGCCTATTACAATTGTACTACTAACGAACTAGTCGTGATCGGTCACGCAAGTTGGGAATCGTTTAGTAGTGGATTTGAAATTGGATCTAATAATCTCTAAGAATGTTTAGATGATTAAGCTCAAGATTTAAAGCTATGATTCTCTCTTTTGATTGGGAAAATATATTAGTTGAGATGATGAGAGAGAATGAGGGAAGAATTCTATTTATAGAACACATAGACCCTTCCCTTAATTTGCTTTTTCTGCATAGTCCGTTACAACGGACTGCAAGTCCGTTGTAACGGACCATAAGTCAAACTAGCCGTTACGGCTGTTATATTCGAATTATTACACAGTCCGTTACAACGGAATACATGTCCGTTATAACGGAAGTCTGTGTTAGGAAGTTCGTTGCAACGAACTGACAAGTCCGTTACAACGGACCTCATACTGTGACTTCACTTCAGTTTTGATTTTAATTTGCGTTGTAACGGAGAATACTCCGTTACAACGTTGAGAGGCTTTCCGTTGTAACGGATTGGTTGATCCGTTACAACGGACATGGAGAGGAAAGTGTTATACTGAAGTGAATTCAATGTCCGTTATAACGGACATATATGTC
Organism: Luzula sylvatica; assembly: GCA_946800325.1. Taxonomy (NCBI): domain Eukaryota; kingdom Viridiplantae; phylum Streptophyta; class Magnoliopsida; order Poales; family Juncaceae; genus Luzula; species Luzula sylvatica. The sequence goes on along the minus strand of OX326959.1, from coordinate 64,060,574 downwards.
CGTTGTAACGGACATAGTTCTGTGACACCCTTCAAGTTTGGATTTAATTAGCGTTATAACGGACATTATTTCGTTACAACGCTTAAGTGGTGTCCGTTACAACGGACTGGTTGATCCGTTGTAACGGACTATACTGTGTTTTCCAATCTTGAATAGGACGAGCATGTCCGTTGTAACGGACAATGAGTTCCGTTATAACGGACATCCTACTATCAGCCTGATTTATTATTTCATCATTTTGATGAATTTCGAATATATTAATTTGACTAATTTTGAGCTTAATAATTCATAAACAAGTTTAGGGATACCTATAAATTGTTTTGGTGATTTGTGTGATATCCCAACTTGCGGAATCTTCGATGTCTTGATATATGTGTATCTTCGCGATTCTTCGACATCTTGATCATGCGCTTTCGTGTCATCGTTTCTTCATAGTCTTGACTTCCGATGTCTTGATTCTTCTTTTGATTCTTTTGTGAGTTACATCTTCTATCTCTATAAATATCACTCCCGTAAATGGATTAGTGGATCGACATTATTTTGAGATAATCAAACCCTAGGAAATTTGAACCAACAAACTCCCCCTTTTGATTCATTTCAAAATAATGTCGATTTGGAGAGTTGAATCGATTACCGAGTAACTTTCCATATGATTTTCTCTTCTCCCCCTTTTTGAAAAGGATCAAAAGGGAATAGAGCGTAATCATACGAGAAGCTCCCCCTACATACAAGCTCCCCCTGAATCGTTGCTTTTTGCAATTTTAGGCTTGTATATAGATGAATTTCGCAAATTGATGTTGAGTTTTTCATTTTGTAAATATGTATGAAAATATTTTTAGTGTAAAATAGGTTTTAACAAAGATTCTCAACATTTGCGATGTATTCAAAAATAGTCGAAAACGTAATAAATTTTGAAACTCAATTGTAATTCTCAAGAGTATGCATACCTAGCTCGAGCCATGGACTCAAGTCTTGATCTAAAACACACGACTCCTCGAGTGACACTTCTCAACATCCATCTATGTCGAGACATTAGCTCCCTTGATAGTGCAAGGTGATGATGTTGAGTTTGGTACGCATATTTATTTAACATATTATTGCGTCTTCCCGATTCGTTTTCCATTTAGCATACCTACATACTAGTCAAAATACCTTTCTCGTCTTTTTGTAAGTGTATATATGATTGAATTATCAAGAAAAAAAAATGGTCAAGATATCTGAATCAACTAAACCCGAGTTTTAGTGATGCAAATACTTGTATTAGCACTCCCCCTCAAATTGTGGCCAATTTTAAACATGGATGAGGGAGTGCGGAAACATGACTTTAAGTACCTTTAGGACACACCCCATTTGAGGTGGACGTGCTAGCCATGTTTCGATCTTTTCGAAGCCACAACCAATTTGAATTTGGTTGCGGTTTTCGAAGAGGACACCCCGTTGAGATGTGTCCCAAATTGCAACAATAGTTGCAAAATGCGCGAGTCGGTTTATTGGTAATTTCCGAACTCTTGACAAAATGAGATTTGAAATGGTTTGTGTAATCTATTGGTTGAGTTATCGGTTTTGTCGGTTGAGCACAATTATACGTTGATTTATTAAATCGTTGTGTGCTTGTGAAATGTTTGGGAGTACGATTTTGATAGTTAGCGACATGTGGTGAACTCACCTTATAGAAATAACCATTTGATCCCCGTTTGTATAAACATTCGGTTCGCTCCGTATGGTTATTTATATACGATGAGTGAGGTGCATAGTGATTAACCCTATCATAGTTTCTATCATTTTTAGGTTGGTTAATTTTAGCACTTTTACCCTTGTTGAAATCGCGGTACATGAAAGCATTTCCGCGATTCGCATTCGCATTGTACTCCCGTTTTCCTTTTTGATCTTGAGATTTGGAAGACACGGGTTTATGACCGTTAGTCCTCTTAAATCCTAGACCCGTCTTATCATGGGGACGTTGTCCCTCTAAGACTTTGTCCAATGACGGAGTGCTCGGTGTAAGTGATACACACGCACTCTTCAAGGACTCATTCACAAATTTTAAATTTTGGATTTCGACTTTTAGAGAGGATGTCTCACCTTTTAGGGCTTGCCATTCGCATTTTGAAAATCCATTAAATTCGGTTAATTGTGCTTTATACGACTTGACCGACAACTCAAGAGAAGATACCTTAACCTCGAGATTTAGAATTGTTCTCTCTTTTTCAATCTCAATTTGTCGAACTCTATTGATTTCTTTCATTAGACTTTTGTGAGATTCAAATTCTAACTCAAATTCCGATTCATCGGATGAGCTAGAATCTTCCTTTATCGAAATAGTTTTTGATTTAGAGTTTAGGTGTACCTCATGATCGGAATCATGTGAAGTTTCGATGTCGGAGATATGTGGATCGTCTTGAGGAAATGTGATACTCGGAATCTCGATTTCTTGCGGTTCCGATTGTGACGCTTGTTGACTGATCATCGCTTGAATAGCTCGTTCAACCACATCGTCAATTGGATAGTCGGTTTCCGCCATTAAGGTCACATTGGTGATTTTGTGCTCGAGGTTGCACTCCAAGTCGGAGAATGTGCTTGAGCACTCCGAATCTCCCCATGGATCCAAATCAACCATTAACGCCTTGGTTTTGCCTAGATCTCTTACCTTCTTTTTGTTTTTTGGATTTTCCTCGCGTTTGTTCCAAGGAGCGTTTTCGGGATGTATGGTCCAACACGTGTCCAACCCGCGTGGGCCCGCCCCCCCCCCCCGGGCCAGGCCCCGCGTGGGCCCGACCGCCCCATCCCCCCCGGGCCAGGCCCCGCGTGGGCCCGACCCCCCCATCCCCCCCGGGCCAGGCCCCGCGTGGGCCCGACCCCCCCATCCCCCCCCGGGCCAGGCCCCGCGTGGGCCCGACCCCCCCCCCCCCGGGCCAGGCCCCGCGTGGGCCCGACCCCCCCATCCCCCCCCCGGGCCAGGCCCCGCGTGGGCCCGACCCCCCCCCCCCCCGGGCCAGGCCCCGCGTGGGCCCGACCCCCCCCCCCCCCGGGCCAGGCCCCGCGTGGGCCCGACCCCCCCCCCCCCGGGCCAGGCCCCGCGTGGGCCCGACCCCCCCCCCCCCCTGGCCAGGCCCCGCGTGGGCCCGACCCCCCCCCCCCCCGGGCCAGGCCCCGCGTGGGCCCGACCCCCCCCCCCCCCCCCCCGGGCCAGGCCCCGCGTGGGCCCGACCCCCCCCCCCCCGGGCCAGGCCCCGCGTGGGCCCGACCCCCCCCCCCCCCCCGGGCCAGGCCCTGCGTGGGCCCGACCCCCCCCCCCCCCCCCCCCGGGCCAGGCCCCGCGTGGGCCCGACCCCCCCCCCCCCCCCCCGGGCCAGGCCCCGCGTGGGCCCGACCCCCCCCCCCCCCCCCGGGCCAGGCCCCCCTTGGGCCCGCCCCCTCCTCCCGGGCCAGGCCTGCGTGGGCCCGCCCCCTTCCCCGGGCCAGGCCCCGCATGAGCCCGACCCCTCCTACCCAGGCCCGGCCCCACTTGAGCCGGACCCCCCCTAACACACACCACACAGACACACCACATACAATACACACATACAAGACTAGACACACACACACACACGCACAAATAGACATACATACACAAACACAAAAATAAACACACAGAGACAGACACACACATACAAAGATGCACATATACAAACACAAAAACATAGAAGCACACACATTCAACATTACACCAGTTGGTTCTTTCTCGACTCTTCGAAATCTCCTGTCTTGATATGTCGCATTTTTGTGTCTTCGTAAATCGATTTGATCATCCAATTTTTCCATCTGTGCACACTGAGTGAAAATAAATTAGATTGGATACTTACAAAATAAATTAGTTCATTTCAAATTTCACCTGGTCGGTCAGCTTTCACCTCCACAGCCCCAAAAAATTCGCATGAAGTCATGATGGGAAATCTAAGAACTTGAGTTCAAGCCTGAAGCACAAGCACCAATTTCTTGAAATCTTGATTTCAAGCCTGAAAGCACAAAAAAACAATTTTTAGGACTACAAAATCAATCAAACATGTTCCTAAATTAGTGCTCGCAAAACTTTTCAAACTACAAAATTAATCACAAACAGATGCTTATAATGATTCAAAGGCTGAAGTCCAAAAAACAATTTATTGAGGGGTTCAAACTAAACAAAGTGAATGGCCGATCTAAGTACTCATACAGGGATTTAAGAAATTCAGAAAGAAAATGAGAATGGAAACTTGTCCCTAAATTAGTGATTGCAAAACCTTCGTTCAAAAATATACAAAACTGTTCAAACTATAAAATCAATCGTAACATGTACTCAGATGATCAATAATCCATGAGGACTTTATCAAATATATCCATTTAATGCAAAATTGGCAACAACTGCTTTAACCAAAAACGAAAATCAAAGAAACAAGAGTAAAAACGACCAAGAGAAACAATTACTGGCTTGATTCGTCAATAAAAAAAACCTTGAACCAAGATCAAAGAGAATAAAAGTAAATCATGGACGAGATTCACTTACATCCTCGTGTGTGTGTCCACAGCCATGAAATTTGTAGTTTCGAGCGGTCTGAGTCCACAAGGAAAGAAGAATGTTCTTCTCGAGTGCCTAGTCGTGCTCTTCCCGTTTACGAGTCAGACATCACTCCGGCTGGGTCAAGGAACAAAAAACAGGGGGCAAGAAGCACAATCGACGAAAAACAGAGGAAGAAGAAGTTTTCTGTTATGTATCCGGATCCATGGTTTCTCGATTGCATTGTTAAGTATCCAGATCCATGGTTTCTCGATTGCCTTGTGAGAGAGAATAGACAAGGGAGAAGGGAGAAAAGAGACAAGACAAGAAAGAATATTTTGGGACGACAGAGAAGAACAGATGGGTGAGGGCTTATTTATTCATGAACTGTAGAGGCGTGTTAAAATTGTTTACAGTGCTCCTAAACTTGGCGTACAGGTTCGATATATACACCGTTTGAGAATGGTAAACTTTTTGCTGTCATTAAATCGTGGACCATGTGTATTTCGTTTAATATGAATAAATATTAACGTTGGAATTAGATTTGAATTAGAAATTGTTACCGTTAAGAATAAGATTAGAATTAGATTAGTTTTTGTATAAATAATATGTTGGATAATTAATTATTCTAAGTACAAATAAAACAAATCATTACTTTGTCTTATTTTATAATAATATGGTAAAAAATAGAATAATTTTTTTCACATATATACAATCTTAAAAAAAAAATGTATAAAAATCATTAATATTATATGTATAAGTATAATTGATCGATCAATCATAATTTTTGTTTCCGTGCATATTTCATTAGTTTTAATTTATTCTGAGCCGGAATTCAAATATCATGATTTTAACATGTAGGATTTTGTATTACATTATAATATTACAAATTATAAAACAAGTCAAAATGTACAGTTTAATTTTATATTGTTTATATTCGTAATAAATTGGGATGCTAATATTGAATGTCCAAGTACTTGATTACATTTTTTACATAAATATATATTTTTAAGGTAGAATTAGCCAGCATTGTAAAATATATATTTTTTACATAAATATAATACGAGGGATGGGAGAAAGAACAAACATCAAAACCCAAGAAGCAGGAACCAATATTTAAGAGCTGCTCATACAGAGACACATGTCACGCTGAAATAGGAACTGGGAAGCCTATAAAAAAGGCCCAATGTTTAAGATGATATCTATGAAAAGATGAGGGATCTATTTGGAAAAAAAAATACATTATTATATTTTCAAATTAGAAGGGCCATATGCGATATTTTTTATTAATTTAGGATTTGAGTTGCTTATTTTGATCCTGAGGCAAATATTCATATTATGGCTTCTCCATCAAATTCTTGAACTAATAAAACAAATAAAAATTTCACTAAAGCAAATAAAATATTTATAAGGGTTATTTTATAAAAATGTACCATTGACAATAATTCTCGAGCTCTCGGAAGGTTATTTTCGGCATGATGCCCCCAAAGTAATTCTGATTTCCCAGCTCTTAAACCCCTTTTACAACCGCCGCATTTGTCCATGATGCCCCCAAAGTATATATATATTTTTGGGATAATTTCTTGTATGTCCCTCCATAAATTCAAAATATCAAATTTGTCCTTCAAAAAATGATAATATCAAATTTAACCTTCCAAAATTAATAAAATAACAAATTTATCCATCTAATACTATAAACTTATCAAATTAATCCCTCTGTTATTAATATAATATCAAAATTGTCCATTCCGTTAACTTATCATCTAGTTAATCATGATTTAGAATGATTAACTCTGATTAAATTATTAAATATAAACTCACTACAACATATTAGGCTTAATGGGACCGGCCGTCCCTAAAAAACCGACCCAAATAATTAGTGACGGTTAATTTGGGTCTGCCCGACCCTATTATTTGCATCGGCCCGACCCAATAAGCAAATACCGTCCCAAATTGATAGCGTCGGCCCGTCCCTGTCGTTAGAACCGTCCCAAAACTTGAGCGTCGGCCCGTCCCTGTCCGGCCCACCGTCCCAAAATGATAGCGTCGGCCCGTCCCTATCAGGCCCACCGTCCCAAAATAATAGCGTCGGCCCGTCCCTGTCCGTCCCACCTTCCCAAAATGGATAGCATCGGCCCGTCCCTATCCGTCCCACCATCCCTATTCAACGTTTGGGACCGGCCGCCCCTAATTCCCTGCCATACACTCTGCCACACGACCTCCTTTCCCTTCTTTCCACGCACCCGCGCCACCTTCCTTCTCTCTCTTCTTTGAATTCTTTCCCGCTCCCCTCTCTCTCTCTTTTCTTCCCCCCCTTCATTTCCCCCTCTCTCTCTCTCTCTTTCTGCCATAACTCATTTCCCCCTCTCTCTCTCTCTCTCTCTTTCTGCCATCTCCCCTGTCTTCTCTCTAACTATTTTTCTTCACCATGGTTCTATTTTTTCGATGAAGAGCAAAAAAACTGAAGTGTTTCGGCCATGTTCTCCCTTTTAATTTTTTAGGTCGGAGCTTAGTTTTTAGGTGGGTTACGTTTTTTTCGCTGCTATTTTTTTTTTTTTCATTTAAACTGATTTTTTTTGTTCATTAATTTGGTTTTTTTTTCAGCAGGAAATTGGGATCATGAAGGAGGAATTCGTGAAGTTGGTGTTTTTGTTCATCTGATTTGGTTTCTTCTTCTTCCTCTTTCGAAGGTAAATTTTTTAACTTTATTTTTATGAATTGTTTTAATTTTTTTGTTAGGTTCTTGTAATTTTTCGGTTTGTAATTTTTGTTCATCAAGTTTGATTTTTTTTTCTTAATAATTTTATCAATTTTTCCTCTGATTTGGTTTTGTCATATTTTTCTGTTGATTTTTTTTTTGTCTTAATAAATTTTTATGAAGTGTTTCGGCCATGTTCTGATCCTCATATTTTTCTATTAATTTTATCAGTTTTTTTGTATTTTTTTGTATTTTTGTGTTAATAATTTTATCAATTTTTTTCTTAATAAATTTTTCAGTTTTTGTATTTTTTTTTGTATTTTTTCTGATTTGTATTTTTTTTTTGTATTTTTCTGTAAATTTTTGTATTTTTTCTTGCGATATTTATCTTAATAATTTTATCAATTTTTTTCGCTGCTATTTTTTTTTTTCCTCTGATATTTTCTTACGATTTTTCTGTTGGTTTTATCAATTTTTCTGTTGATTTTTTTTTTCAGTCTTAATAAATTTTTTTTATTTCTTGTTTTCACTGATTTTTTTTCGAGTTTTTTACTTTTTGAATTTCTTTTTCCTTAATTAATTTTATTTACTGTTGTTTTTGGATTAATTATTATATTGATTTTTTTTCTTTTTTTACTGTCATTATTTGCTGCCAGAAATTTTATTTTTCCTTTTTTGACAGGTTTTGTTTTCTTTTTGACAGGTTTTTGTTTTCTTTTTAGAAATTTTATTTTTTCTATTTAAAAAACTTTTTTCGTATTCTGATTTCTTTTAATTTCTTGAAATTATTTTTTTTGACAGATCCGAATTTATTCAAAATTTTAATTAATTTTTTTTGACAGGTTGCTTGACAATTTGTTTTGGCTCGACTACAATATCGAAGTCTCGGCAGACCTAGAAGATCAGAGGCGTTGCCACATTTGTTCGGAATAAAGGTTAATATCTTCATTTTTTATTTCGTTATTATTAGATAATAATAGATGTACATTGTATAGACAAAGTTTTGATATATTTCAGTTTAGGTTAATTTAGTTTGTAGTGTTGAGTGTAGGGTATATAAACTTCTAAGAATTTTATGAAAATTTGTATATATGTTTTGTGGGTGTAAAATTTTATAAATGTAAATAATAAAAGAAAATTTATTCAATTATTTCATTTTAAAGTATTATCATAATTTAATACAAATTGTTTCAATGTATGAATTATTAAATAGTTGTTTAGTGTGGCAATGTTTTTTATTTATAATATTATTTTATATGTATAATTAAAATATTTGTAATGTATTTATATTATTTAAATTCAATGTAAATATTAAAATAAAATTTATTCAATTATTTTGTTTTAAACTATTATCATAATTTAATACAAATTGTTTGTTAAAGTAGTAATATTTTTTTAATGTATGAATTAAAATTAGCTCAGTTTGAATAGCTCATTGTGTATAATGAAAATATTTGTTTAATACGGTATTGTTTTTTATTTATATTATTTTATATGTATAATTAAAATATTTGTAATGTATTTAATACGGTATTATTTAAATTCAACGTAAATACTAAAAGAAAATTTATTCAACTATTTCATTTTAAAATATTACCATAATAAAGGTTATATAGTATTGATACGAATTAATTTAGTATATTATCAATTATTATACTAAAAGCTCATTGTAATGTATTATAATAAATAGCTCATTTTAAAGTATTACACTAAAAAGCTCATTATAATTAAATAACTCGTTTTAAAGTATATTATCTGTTATTATATATTAAATAGATAATTTTAATTCGATCAACACCGACATGCAGCAAATATTGAGGTCTCCGCTTTCTCGACCGAACATGATGCAACAAGGTGTTTCGCAACAGAATATGTATCGCACTCCAATGAGGCAGCAACAAACGAGGGCATCGTCCATGCAGCAACAAACGAGGGCATCGTCCACCCCAGATGTATCGCCCGATTCCGTCTACGCAGCAAACTAATTGGCCGGTACGTCCTACAATTTAAATGATTATTTTAATAGAAATTTTAATGGTAATATATGTTATATTTTAAGGATCTTACGACGAACCAGTTTTTCCCTCCGGATGATCCGACGAATTTTTAGATCTATATGTGTTTGTTTGACAATGTCGTACAATTTATTTGTTTCGGATTATGTCGTGAACTTATTTGTGGTATGCTTTATGTCGTGTGATTTATTTGTGTTCTTTTTATGTCGTGGAACTTATTTGTGTGATGCTTATGTCGTGTGACTTATTTTTGTTTTTTTTTTTTGTCGTGGTCCTTAATTTGTATTATGTTTATGTCGTGGTGCTTATTTGTTTTATTTTGTATCGTCGATAGTCGCTGGATTGATTTTGTATTGTAGAAAATATTAATATTAATATATAATATATAATATTAATATAGAATATGTGATATTAATATAGAATTTAATTAATATATAATATATAATATTAATATGTAATTTAATTTGTAATATATAATAATATATAATATTAATATATATTTAATTAATATATTATATATAATATTAATATATAATTTAATAAATACATAATAATATATAATATTTATATAATTTAATTAATATATAATACGAAATTTAATTAATATATAATATATAATATATAATTTAATTAATATATAATAATATATAATTTATTTAATATTTAATATATAATAATATATAATTTATTTAAAATATAATATATATATAATTTATTTAATATATAATTTAATTAATATAGGGACGGCCCGTCCCTGAAGCTGTCGTGTACTATTTAACTATAAGGACTGCCCGTCCCTAAATTCAACCGTCCCTAAATCCAAACTGGGACCGCCCGTCCCTGAACCTATCATGTACTATTTAACTATAAGGACTGCCCGTCCCTAAATTCAACCGTCCCTAAATCCAAACTGGGACCGCCCGTCCCTGAACCTATCATGTACTATTTAACTATAAGGACTGCCCGTCCCTAAATTTAACCGTCCCTAAATCCAAACTGGGACTGCCCGTCCCTAATAGAAACCGTCCCTACAATCCAACTGGGACTGCCCGTCCCTAAACCTGCTCCTGTCCTTTATTCCTGCAATGACAGTGTTCTTTTGACCAAATGGCAATTTGGGACGGCCTGACACAAAGCATACCGACCCAGAAGACATGTAGGGACGGCCCGACCCTGTCAGGGTCCGAGCTTTCAGGGGCGGTATATCAGGGACGGCTAACCGACCCCAAATAGATTAGGGACGGTTTTTAGGCTATTTAGGGACGGTTTTAACCGACCCAAATTAACTGCCGTGTTGTAGTGACTAATATGACCAAAATACCCATGGGTTGTCTATCTGTTTCCTAAACCCTCAAGCTGGATTTGCGACTGCACTTCCTCTCCTATTCTATTTTGACTCACTAGACTCTTGCCAGTCGCTATCGCCTTCACCTGTTGCCAAGCGGGCGAAACGTTAGATCTCTCCATTTTCGTCGCCTATTGACCAGAAGATAGGCGAGAGCCTCTGCCTTTATCGCCTCTTTCTTTTAATTTTTTGGAGGCTTATTGATCCTTTTTACTGAGATGTGATCAGACTATTTGGTAAATAATGTCTTGTTTAAATTAATATAATGCAACCCCTCTTGCCTTTCACTGGTTCGGCCACGTCGCCCCTATATTCTGGGCCGTTTGATCAAGATCGGACGGTCGAGAATTGAATGGACGCGGCGTACATGGTCCACACTATGTTACTATGTCATGGTTCATATGAACCATGTCTATCCAGCCAGTAACAGGGTCTAACACTTACACCCTCTTTCCCTCTCTCTATCTTCATTTTCACGACATGAAAGAAAAGAAAAAAAAAAGCAGAGAGAACCGACAGGAGCGAAAATGGAGGCGAAACGGACGCCAGCAACGACGTGGGTGGAGGACGACCATTTCCATGGCAGGAGCGCGCCTCAGTCCGCCTCTCTCTTTCGAGCTGCTCAAACCCTAACCCTTTCTACGATTTCTAGGGTTTTCTCAGATTTCGGCTCGGATCAAGGTAATTATTTTTTCCTTCAATTCTTTCTCTTCGGTTTGTTGTATCTTTGGTTTTCCTTTGATTCGTACTAAATTTCTGCATGATTCGATGCATTTTGAAGCGATTTTTTTAGTCATGTGCCAATTTCGTTTCTAGGGTTTTTGGGATATTGATTTTTCTGCCTTTCTTGCTTGAATTAATTTTTTTTTATTTGTTTCCCCTCCAATTTTAGGATACCTACAAGGATTGATGACCACAACGCTGCAGCGAACAATTTTAAACAAGTGCTCTTTGATTTTGCTGGATAATTGTGAAGGAAATACAGTTTCGGATCAACCATAAAAGTGTACACAAGGATAAACGAACGTACGCGTTCGTGGGCATAAATAATGTGTATATTAGATGAACATATGTATATTGGATATACATGGTTAAATTGATAAGAAACGGTTTTTATTAAGAAAACCAGAAAATTCAGTTTAAGCCGTTTTAGTAAAACTGGCATAACTTATAGTAGGAAACTCCGATTTGAATGGTTCAAATTGGGTTAGATAGATAATGAGATTATATATAACTTTCATATAGAAATATATTTCATTCGAGCGAAGTATCAGTGTCGTTTTAATGGAATATCGAAAGGGTGCGACTATTTGACATACAGTTAGTAAAACGTCCGTAACTTTCGCATCCGAACTCCAATTGGGACAGATCCAATTGGGTTGGAAATATAATAAGATTATCTAGAACTTTCGTGATGTTCAAAGTCGGTTTAAACGATTTAATATTTTCGTTTCAACAAAATACTGAAAGGGTGTCTGCAGTTTTCTGTCTGAAAAGGTGTATATGAGATATACATATCTTTTGGCCCATCCTTATCCTATGTGATATAAATATGATGTCTCTCTCTCTCTCTCTCTCTCTCTCTCTCTCTCTCTCTCTCTCAAACCAATTCATTCAGTTCAACCCCTGTGGAATTAATAAGATTAATCCAGAAATTAGAGAGAATCTTTCTCAAGAGTGAAAGAGTGCGAAGAGAGAAAAACCGAGAAAAACAGTTTTTCCGGAGAAGAGAATCAATCGATCAAGCAAGTTCGCCGATGCATCGTCTAGACAGGTGCATCCGCGACCGAGGAACTCCGACTCACGGTGGATACAAGTAGAGGAGCGAAACTTGTGGCTCTTCGATTGTGATCAACTCGAGGGAGAGAAAGAACGGTCAAAGACGGTGGAAGCGCTTGGACGTGGGACGCACGAAGACAACCGGAAGCGCGTCAAGACGGTGGGAGACGTGTGGTATGGGACGCACGTGCTAGTCACCAACATGACCGGAGAAAGAAGGAAGAACGATCAACTCGTCGTGCGTGATCAATTTCACGCTGGTAATCGTCTATCCTACTTTGCATCGTACCCTCGAAGTCATGGCGTGATCTTGGATTTCGGGAACCTGACCGGACCTTCATATCCACTGCGCGGGCCCGGAGACGGGTGAATTCCCAACAAATTGCTCTTTGATTTTGCTGGTATTTTGTTGGTGTTGTTCGTTCTGCAAAGCAAGGTATAATCTCACTTTGAAAAAATGTTTTTTGTTATGTAAATCTCTATGACACATTTAGCAAATTTGTATATTTGTATCCGATTTATAATTTCAGATTCTCTTCTGGATTGTTCTATGACAAAATCGATATACCTGCTATGTTTTGCGACACAAATTTATCCAGCTTCGGTACAGGGGTATTTTTGTAATTTTCCTTATATATTGTAATTTATTTAATGAATTTATTGTTGTATCCAAATCGCTCGAAGAATTTCTTGAGGCTTCTTATTGTGACTCGCAGAAATTGACTATGTCGCCAGGCAAAATAATCTTGGCAAATCGGTCGAAGAATGTTATTGTGCTACGGAAAAGATAGAATATATTTGTTTTCTGGTAAAAATGCAAATACTGCGCATACCACTGCAAATACAAAATAAATGCACCATAGATGTTTTATTTTTGCAGGGAGATGGATGATATTTTTATGTCTGATTAAATTAATCTCTTCGTTTTATATTACAGGCCGTGCTAAAGTATCGTCTTCGAATCACTACAACTATTTTGAAGAGAAGGCTTTCATAATTGATCGATGATCCGTGATTACCTCCATTTTGACATTTGGTATATTCTAGGAGACTCAATTATAACCACAGTTCTGGTAAATTACTATAATGCCCCTATGATTGTTATTTCTATTTCCAAAACAACTAATCATTGAAAATGTCGTATATGCCCCTGTCTACTTCTATATATTTTTTTGCTATCTTTATGTTCGTGAGTTATATAATGTTTATTATATTTCTTATAATATATTCATATTCAATAATTATATGATTTCAGAATTGATTAATGATTCGAGAATGCTTCAGTTTCCGCATTTAATGGATTCCAGGAGATTCGATGACTATCAACAGATTTGGTAAGTCGCTAAAAGGCCCCTACCATTGATATTTTTATTTGTAGAAACCCTGATGGTTTGATAAATTACTAAAATGTCCCTACAATTGATATTTTTATTTGCAAAATCCCCAATAATTAAACATAATAAATAATATTGTAGACAACTGCCTTCGAGAGAAGAAGACTGAATGTGTTTTTAAACGGTTGGACTGAGGACAATAGTACAGCTGACTTTTCACGATAGGTAATGACCAATATTTATAATTATTTTTAGTACTTTTTAATTAAGATTGTTTTTTATTACGATTATTATTATTTATTCCATTACAGACAGCACTTGATCGTGTGGGGGTAAATAAACCCGAGAACGCTCGCGCAACTCCCGCGCAATTGCGCGGGGTAAAATCTTGTTATATATATTTAGAAACTTCATTAGCTGTTTGAAGTAGTTAGCAAGTTATTGTTCCCAATTAAAAAAGAAAAAAAGACTTCATTAGCAAGTTTGTTTCTATAAAGTTTAATGTGTGTTTATTCTAATCTAACTTATCTCAACTAACACATGCTAAAATCAAAAGAAAAGTTCATTGATTATGATCTATCAGTTTCTTTTTTTCCTTTTTTGCCAATAATTATGAAATATACTCTTTTTTAAGGGAAAAATTATATAAAAAAAAAACCCCAATTTTTTTTGAAGATTTTAACTTCACCACCTTTAATACCCTATTTTTAGCCCCCTATATGACTGAAAAAGGGAATTAAAAAAACTATAATTTTTGGTTTCTTTATTTTTTTTTCGAAAAATGTTCCTCCATTTATATGATAAAATAAACTCGTCTTATATATAAAGGCCCTATATTAGCCCATTTCTCGGCATCAACGGCCCAATATAAAATATATGAATAATATATCTACAATACAAAGGATCCTTGATAATAAAATATTTCGAGTTCTAAGTGGTTCGGCCGCAAAGTCCACTCACTAAACAAACAAAAAAAAACAAGTTATTTTCACAATAAAAAAGAGAGAAAAAGAAGCGAGAAGATTCCAATTTTTTCATGTCTTTTGGACTAAATTCCTACACAAAAGCGTCCAATCAATTCAAAAAAAGTTAAATTCAATTTAATAATTAAATCCAATGGGCAACTCACTTTATTACGTTAAGAGAAATTAAGGCTTGCTTGAATACGACTGGAGTAACGTATTCGATACGTATCGAATACAACGATGCGATATTTTTACATAAAATTTAGGATACGATACGAATACGACGATATGATACAGTCGGTTTTTTGAAGTACCCGCGCAACGCTTCTAATTTGTCTTCCTAATTATTCCCTGATATATTGTTAACAAAATTAAATTTGCCGCTAAATGATTGGTACGACTGTCCTAAGAACATTATTTTAGTTGGGGATAAATTTGTGTACACCTACTAAACCGCTTTCATTAATTGGGCTGGTCACTTATAAAAATGATTTGAAATTAGGTCAATTAATTACATCTTCGAATTAGGATACTGAATTTTGTATGAGTTTTGTTTTAATGATGTATGTATTGTTTTTGTTAATATCTTTATTTTCTACCCCGGTAAAGAAATATAAAATATTGATACATGATCTATGTTGCACGAATACGAATACGGATATCGGATACGATACGATATGGCAATACAGTCATTTTCAAGAAATCTAGAATATTGATGATGCTAGTAGTTATTATTTTAATATATGTATATTATATAAAATAAACAATAATTAAATATTACAAACTTGAATATTATCATTAAATAAACAAATTACCAAAATATCCTTTCAAAAAAGACCTACCATAAGACAAATGTTTTACCATAGAATCACTCATTATATTAATAATAGTTTTAAATTAAATATCATGGCAATGTATCGAAGACTTATTCTAGAAATATCATGTAGTTAATTTTAGAAGTATCTTACAAATACCCTGAAAATATATGTAAAAATATTATGAATCAAAATATAAAAAGGAATAATCTCATCCGTGTCATGATCGTATCATGAAATATCCGAGATGTATCTGAAAAAAATAAATATTAAAATAATCGAATAATTCATATCCGTGTCGGATATGTTTTAGAAGTATCCACGTAATCGTCGTCTAGCGAAGAAAAAAAAATACATTTGATAAGTACGAAAATTCAGTCCACTTAGAAAATAAACAACGAATACTTTTTTTTTAATATTCATAGGAGTTAGGGCTTTTTAGAAAAATTCTCAAGTAAAAGTACATTTGAGAAGTGCACCATTATTGATGATAGTTGAATGAAAATATTAGTGATGATAGTTTGTAATCAAGCACCCTCTAACCTCCACTAATTATTACTTTTGCGCCCCTCTACTTTGATCATTGATTCATTAGCCTTAGCCAACATGCACGGCTATTTTTTGTTTGGGTCCCTTCCATAAAAAAAAAGAGAAGTCAAGTGCTTATAATAGCCTGAGTCTAGTCAGAAGAAATTAAATTCATTACAAAGACTGAAAAATGCATATTATCAAATTTTCAAAATTTATCAGTATTACTTATAACTTAAAACGTTTTAATTACCCTTGGGCATCACATGTAATAGCGAAAGAGTGGAAGAGTGGAAGAAAGCTAATTATATTTTATTCCAAGAGTGTTCGGAAGATTAAATAGTGGAAAAGTGGAAATAAAAGTTAAATTAATATTTTTTATTGAAAATGATGAGAGAGAGGAAAAGAAAAATTCTTCTATTCCATCTTCTTCCACTCTTCCACTTCCTCCATGGAATAGAGTTAAACCACTCTATTCCATTTTCTTTCAACCTTGTTCGGCGGAATAAAATGATTTCTTCTACTATCTTTCATTATTTCACTCTAATTTCATGTTGCCGAACGGGCCCAGTATGTGATATTATCTTCTTCTTTTTGGAATTAAGTGATGTAATATTACTAGTGATGATAGGAAATTTTTTCAATTAATGTTAAATATGATGTTGAATGAATTTACCGATCTCATTATTTTAGACTTATCTTTATGTCATTTCCTTATGTCAAATCATCATAAATTTTTCAATCATTAGATTGTGATATGTGACAAAATATGAACCATAGATTAATTATTGATTTTTTACGATTATGTTTTATTTGTGGACAATTATGTGTACCTTATTTTACACATAGTTTTTAGCAATTTTTGACAAGGCTGTAAAAATCGGCCTAAGCTGCCGCCTAGGCGCTAGGCGCCGTCCAAACTCCTAGATATGCCCTATTCGTTTCTGTCTAGGCGGAATTCCGCCTAAGCCTGCCTAAATACCGAATAATTCCGTCTAGATCCGCCTAAATACCGAATAATTCCGCCTAGGTCCGCCTAAATACCGAATAATTTCGCCTAGGCCCAGCCCACTTAATTTTTTTTTTCCAATTCTATTTTTTTTAGATACACATCGCACTTTTTTTTTGGGATGTTTGGATGTTGTGTTAATGATGAGATGTTAGAATGTGTTGATATGTCAGTAACTTTATTTTGTGTTTTATTTGGATTTGTGTTAAGGCTATGTTATAGATTTCATGTTATAATTTGTTTGAATGCTGTTTTAAATAAAATCCATATACACTATTTTAAGTATAAAAAAGTTGTAGTACAAATTATAATATATAAAAATTAAAAAATATGACAAAAATTATGTAAAATTACAAATCCGCCTGGAGCCAATTAATCTTTCTAGGCGCTAGACGGTGTCCGTCCGCCCGACTAGCGCCTATCGATTTCTGTAACATTGATTTTAGAATGTCACATCACCTTACATTGATGATGTGTCAAAGTATTATTCGTTATGTTCATGTTGAACCAGTTGTATTTAATTTTGAATCATTTCAAATTATGTTACATGATCAAATTTGAAAATACAAATGGAATGTGAAAAACTTAAATATCCAACACTAATAAATTAATATATAATATCATAAAAAATACATCAAATATTATTATTATTTTTTAAACTAATTTTAAAAATTATGAAATATATTCATTTGAATTCTATCTTTATTTTGAGTTTCATATTATCATATATCTGATATTTTTTCTCTAACTCAAAATTATGAAAACAATTATGTAAGAAAATACAATATAAAAGTAAGTATAATTACGTTAGTGATTGGTAAGTCTAATTATTAGTGTCTTTTTTTTACTTTGATTTAAAAAATTGTACATACTCCTAAGTATGTTATATTTGTATTTTTACTCAAATTTTTTATTTTTAAATTAATAAAAATGAAAGATACTAATTTATCGAACACAAATAACTTCATCAACTTGTAAAATATTTTTTTTTCAATAATAAACATGAAAGATAAAATTTACCCGACACATATTACTTCTTCAACTTATAAAATATTATTATTCTTATTTTTAGATATATAAATTAAAAAATATCATATGATTTTGTTTTATATTTATGTCCACGCATGTTATTTTATTATTTTATAGTATCATTTATATATATTTTATGTCGTATTATAGTTCTAAATAAATATTTCATATTGTGTCAGATTCAAAATACTATAATAACTTTGTCATCATATATATATATATATATATATATATATATGGCCAACACTCTTGTATGGCCAACACGGCCAACGGAGCTAATTTCTAAAAGTCCAAAATTCAAAGTCCAAAATAAAATTTTGTCCGATAAGGTGGAGACCGGAGACATATATGAAATATAAAACTTCAAAGTCCAAAATTCAATATAGTTTTACATTTTAATTCGATTATCATTTTCTTTTAGACGTTATTTCATTTGTAAGATATTTCCAATACACGTAATATAAAGTTGGATTTTATTTATTCATATATATGAAATATAAAAACATCAACGTACCAATTTCATCTTTGATCTTTGGATCGTGAGGAACCGGGTTTATCACCGTTATTCTTCTTAAATCCTAGACCCGTCTTGTTAATGAGAATTTGACCCTACAAGACTTTGTCCAATAAGGTTGTGTTTAATCTAAGAGATGCACAAGCATTCCTCAAGGACACATTCACAACTTTCAAATTTTGAAGTTCGATTTTTAGGTGTGAAGTCTCGCTTTTGAGGATTTGACATTCACAATTCGAAAAATTGTTAAATTCATTAAGTTATGATTTGTACGACTAAACCGATAATTTAAAAGTAGATACTTTAGCCTTTAGAGATTGTATCATGCTCTCACTATGTTTCTCAAGTTCTCAGAGTCGCGTAACTCCCCGCACTAGTTCATCGTGCCATTCAAGCTCTGAACTAATATCCGGTTCACTAATTGAGCTGGAATCTCGATCCGATATAATTGATTGAAATCCGAGATTTAGATTTACCTCATGACTGTAATCATGCGTAGTCTCGATTGCGGAAATTGGTGATGAGAGTAGCAGTGGAGCTAGCATCAAGGGCTCCAGCAGAGGACGTTGTCGGAGAAACATTACTTGAATAGCTCGGTCAATGACTTTGTCCATTGAGGAAGTTATCTCGGCCATTAGAGATAGGTTAGTAGTTTCCTTGTCGGGTTTAAGTCCGAGTCGGAGGAATCACTTGAGGAATCCGAGTCTCCCCAAAGACCCAAGTTAGCTATGTAGGCCTTCTTCGTTTTGTATTGAATTATGGTGTTTTGTTGCAATTATTTAGATTTGTAATTTTTTTTTAATTTAATTTCAGGATATTTTAGATTTCTGAATTAAAAAATATATACACAAGAGTATTGGCTACCACTGCAGGACCCGTCGTCCATAATAGTATTGGTTATCATTTATATGGTGGTAGCCAATAATAATATTGAAGACGGTTACTATTATTCGATCCTAAAAGTGGTTGTCAATATTATTATTGGCGACGACATTAACTGTGATTGCCAATAATAATATTGAAAACGACTTAAGTGGTAGTCAATATAATCGTCGCCAAATAGTATTATTAGAGACGACCTCCGTAGCCAATACTACTATTAGATACCAACTATTGGCTACGGATTATTGAAGACGACCACTGGTTGCTAATGGAAAATACGATAGCCAATAATAATATTGGAGACGAAAATGGTTAGAGTCAATATTAAGATTTGTTGTAGTGACCTATTAGTTTTGAATACGTCTCCGATTAATCGTTAGTCGATAATTTTTTCGACCCGTTCAGACTTCTAATATTTAGTATTTACAACACTAATAATAAACTACCAGAGTGGTAAGTACAATGGACTATCATAAGGGATTCACTTGTTGAGTAATCTATTGGCCCTTCCAAAATATTATATTTTGTTGTTTAGATCATAGTTATCTTGTATTGGTCCCCCAATCATTTAATCTTGATCCACCCATACATCATACCAAACATTCGTATTTTTCTTTCTTTATTAATTAATACCGAACATTTTGTATTGTTAAGTCCCAATCTCCGTATAGACCCTTTTATTTCATTTTCTTCTTCCGAAGAAACAAACAGATGAGATGTCAAAAACTCATAAATGATAAATCACCCCAAGACAACAACAACAATCCAATTACATACCTTTCACCCCTCCCCTCAAAATGGACTCCTCTCCTTCCTATAAATGCACTCATGACAAAACCACCCCCACATTAACTAAAAAAAATTCTCAAAAGAGGCCAAAAATGGAGGATTTCAGTTTTCCTTCAGTCACACAAGACCAAGACTCTCAGTTCTACCATCTTCCTTTCCCTCACTTCACCACCTCTCCTCTTTGGTTCATTCCTTCCGTTGCACCGTTCGAGAAATCACCCTATCATTTTCATCGCAAAATCCTCTCAGACTCGGAAAAAGATTCAAACAGATGCAAAAGTGAAGATCGGTATATTGGAGATGAAGAAAAGATGGATATGTTATGGGAGAATTTCAACGAAGAACTTCTTAGCGGTTCGAATGAGTTGAGTACAGGGAAGATGGACATGCTAGAGAAGATGAAGAAGGTCAAACCATTGATTCTCCAAAGAAGGTCTAGCTTGATATTTTTCATAGAGATTCTCAAGAAATTGTTTTTGATTAATAAGAGGGGCACAAATAAAATAATCATGGAAATTGATTGATCCGTATATTGAAGCTCTTTATAGGTATCTTATAGTTATTTACAAAAGATTGTTTTTTTGCAACTATTTTGTACATTAGAGTTGTGTAGATCATAATAAATTTTCGAAGTTGAATTTGATACTTATTGTTCTTTTCTATTTTAGTTTGAGGTTTGATTTTCTAAAATTAGAATGTAATTCTCTTTTTAGTATTCAATTTGAAGGTAGAAAAGTAATTAAGCCATGTTATTACCAGTTTAACTAACCCTAAAATTGTCCCAAAGAAAACCTGTTAACTAACCCAAATTTAATTTGAGGATTGATCATAGGTTTTGGATCCGAATCCCTTTAATATTATCAATAAAATATGAAACCAAATATATTCGATTCCTCCTTTATTTTTTTCATAATATAAGTTAGTTCTAGGGGAACTAAACATATTGAAATCCAAAAAAATAAATAAAAAATAAGCATGTGCAGGAAGTTAGACAAGAATTTGATGAACAAGATGCTATGTCAGGATATGCTTTTATAAGTATAATTTTCCTTTGTATAAAAGGGCCATATTTGTACACACTATTTCACAAAAAAATCATGAATGACATCATTTTTTTGGTAATTAACAATTTAATTAATGTGTAATTAATTCTCATTTGAATTAACAATTTCGAATTAACATCCATCCAAATTAACAAGTCATAATTAATATTCTTTAAATGTTAATTCAGTGTTCCTTGTTAATTATCATGTCAATTCAGGAAATGAATCAACAAGGAGTGATGTCATCGAGAATGTTTTTGTGAAATGTGGTGTACAAGTATAATTTCTCTTTTTATAATAACATACGGAAGAAATTATATTTTTTTGACGAAATGATTATCTAAATAAATAACTGCATAATTAAAAAATAGGAAGTTATACTTTTCCCCAAGATAAACATCCTCGATGACATCATCAGTGATATCACGAGTCTGTTAATTGGTTTGTATCTGTCACATTTCATTAAAATTAATTGTCCTGTTAATTCTTGTTTTTTTTTGTTTTTTGAAAAAGATCTAAGAGCACGAACGGTTCAAGTTTTTATTAAAATAGAAAATTGTACATAGTACATCGATTGACAAAATCAAACTCTCTATCTAAACAATTCATCGCACCAAACAATACGAAATCAAAAACTCAAATTACTAAAGAATTCGTCGCACTATATTTTCGCTGAAATCCAAAAATTATTGTGTTTGTTCATTGGTTGGAAATACATAAAATTAATTTTTCTGGGCCGATTAACTATTAGTCAACTGGTCCTGCAGAATCAGACATTATCGAGAAGTTTTATCTCACTTTTGTGAGTATGAATACATGCTCTCTTAAAAAATTTACTTGTTTATAAAGGTTGCTAATCAAATACCCTCTAAAAAGCCAGCTTGTTTTTCATTATTGCCTACCAAAATTTCACACCCCATTAAATGCCAATTTATATGATTTTGATTTTGATTCCGAATTGTCATGAGGGCAATAGCACATGCAACCATTCTTGCCAACTAGTCATAATTGATCGTGTCAACATGTAGAAATGAAAAAAAAAATCCAATATAAACTTCTATTCAGAGCCAAATTCAACTTGTACACATTATTTCCTCCCTACCAGAAAAAAGAAACGAACAAACAAAACAAAAAGAATATTTAGTAGAATCATGAAATAACTTTCGGTTGAAATGCCTATCTCATATCTGTAAATGTAGATGTCAAAAATATAAACGAGAAAAAAGGAAAGAAATGATCGAAGCAAATACATATTATTGGACTTACATTCAGTATTAATTACGCTAAGTTTCAAGAGTGTTATTTCGAATTCATTTTCAATAAACCAGACACGGAGGCACAATGTGTCGATTCGTAGTTGCATTGCTCGCAACATGACTGCAATAATTTGATAACTCTAAGGCACCTTCAAAAAAATATATAATGAAGGTTAGAATCTATTTATTGTTAACAAATCTAAATTTTATTAATTGTTGTAATGTTACTTTTTACAAATGAATAAACTTTATTTATAGAAGAGTAAAACTAACGGGCAAAACCTATCTCTAACTCATTACATGACCCGTTTACATATATATAATTTACACAATACCACAGCTAATCCTAGGCCATAACTCTACATGTCGTTATCTCTCCTGTTTTTCGTAAAATGGAGATGTCCATTATCTAGGGTTGTTAATTTAGTTAGTAGCTCGACGTTCGCTCCAAATCGAGCCGAGTCGGCTCGAGTCCGAACGAAGTCGAACTCAATCTAAGTCTGGTTTGTTCAGGTTCTCTGCTCATGGCTCGACTCAAGACTAAAAAACAAGACTAACTAATGGACTCAATTCTGGACGGTATTTGCAAATTCTTCATTTTTTTCAGATCATGCTTATTTCTGGGTTTTAATATATTTGTGATGGTATTTTGTTTTATTTGTTGGAATTGAGAATGGATCTTAAATTCTTAATTTGCTTAGAGTTTGGATTATATTGGGAATTAAAGTAATTTCCCATGGTGTCACTGCTAATCGTAACTAAATGAACGGACCCGAATTGCTGATTGAGGTACTGGTCGGTACTCTAAATGTCCATTATCTTCTTCTAAGATTTATAACCATTTGATTAAATACTAATTTTATTTTTGGATTTCTTTTTTTCTTTATTTGCTACAAGCCCGTAAGCAACTATTAACTTTGTTGGAATCAGTATTCATGATACAATGCTTATTACTTTTCCAGCTCAATTAGGGTTTTTCAAACCTGATTGGGTTTACACCTATAGTTAAAATTAAGCTAAAAAATCCTAATTGTACCAAAATCGACAAAGATTAAGCCTTAATATATTCGATTTCTCACAGTTTCGACAAACATGTCTAATCAATGTGTATGAAATATGAATCACCTTAATGGATTCTTCTTGCAAAATCAAAATCAAAATCAAAATCAAACAGAAGAAAAGAAAACTCACTTTTTGGAATCGAAATTGTTCTTGGTGAGACAAGACTGTATATCGCAGGCCTCTTTCTTGCAGGGTTCTTTGCTCTTTTGCGCCATGAGAGAGAGGAGGAGAGAAACGGACTCTTGGACCCGATCGTCTTCTTCGTCAAGTTAGAAACTCAGGCTCTAGCAAATAACAGTGGGCCTATCTTCAAAGTATGTATTATAGCCCATGGCCTTTCAACCCAAAACTATATTACCTGCAATAATATCATACAAATAATATACTTATTTTTTTTATTGTTGTGTATATTCCGAGTGAAGTCAAATAATAAATATTAATTAATAATAATACACCACAAGTTTATATTATTTAATTTGTTAATCTATTTTTTAAGTCAACACTACTATTACATAATCAATTTAATATTATTTTTATAATATTATAATATTACGTGTCATTTATGGTTTTAGATTTGTTAGATAAGATTTGAACCCACAATTTATCATTTTTTGTGTTTATAAGCCCATCGACTGTTATATGTTATTTATGGATTATTAGATAAGTTTAATGTTAATTTTTATAGGACTATTCTATGGTAGAACCTTTTGTTCAATTCTTATACAAATTAACAAGGATATTTTGGGTATTTTTTAATATTCTAATTTAAATAATAATTAATGCAATACTCGAATAGCAAACTAATTTGATTGAGAACATCTAATTAATTATAAATTCTCAAAATATCCTTTTCAAAAGGTTCTACCATAGAATCACCCATTTTTATAGGTATGCCGAAACAATAGTTTTTTTTACTCGTGATTATATAAACTTCTTTTAATTGATAACGATTATAAATCCGATTCAAAACTGGCACACTTATCGAGTCTGAACTCGTAATAGTCTTTTTTTTCAATTATACAGGATGAGTTCTTTGTCCCTCAACTATATTCGTAAAAACCAATTTCGCTTTAAACCCAAGATATTTTTAAAACTTGAGAGTATCTGATCACTTGATCTAGCAAACTTTGACAGAACTCATAACACTCGTTTTTTTTTTTTTTTTTGAATGATATCCAACAAGAGATCGCTTTCGTTACTGATATCTAATTTTTTGATGTCAAAGGAAATCGAACCCACAACCTCGCAACATATAATTTTTTGTACTTCACACTCGACCAACCAGGTTATGGACTCATTGACAACATTCGTTCTTTTAATTTTTGACATAATTTCATTTTGTACTACTACGAAACATTGAAATCTCACAGATGTCCCTGCAAATCTGGAAATGTCAATAATACCCATATAAAACGTAGGAAATATCATGCATGCCCCTACAAGTGGGAATATCATGTATACAGAATTCTTTTTTTTTTTTTTTTTTTTTTGAGTAAATTCGGAGAGGGCTCAAAGTCCCCCTTCCAAACACAATCTCCTTTTTTTTTTTTTTTTTTTTTATTACAAATCCGTAGGCCACACACTCTATTCTCACTCATTTAACATTTAATCTATAATCCAGTGTCCCCGTCGGGAATCGAACTCCACACTTCTCGCTCCCTAGCCAAGAGGTGTGACCAATTAGGCTAACTCTAGTTGGCGTATACAGAATTCTACATAAAACAAAAGAAATATCATATGACTTCTTTCCTAGTTTTCTCTAAATTAAGGTTCATTGACTTCCTTAATACTTATATAGAGGTGCTAGCTTTATAGCTTAGAATGTACAACTTATCCTAATCATGCACTCAAATGATTATTAATTTTGTTTCTAATGAATAATTAAGTATGGCTATAAAGAAACGATCTCCAAGGAATAATTGAGATTCATAATCATAAGATTCCTACGTAATCATGATTGATAAGTTACTGTAAGTATATATAATAAAAATGTAGATATATGAAAATATCGTAATCATCAATTTGAATGACCTAATATGTAATTTAAGTAGGTATCTAAGTATGTTTTGACCTTGCATATTTAAAATGTGAAATTCTGTAAAAAAATATATAATTAAAGTTTACTGATCTACGTGGCTACATCGAGACAGTGTTAAACTTCATGACCAACTACGAAACAATATTAAAATTTTAAATTTTAGTAAAATGATATAATACAAAGTTTAATGACAACTCATTATATATTGGTGAATTTTAGAAGAATATTTGTATGTTAAAAATGAAAATGGTGTGATTTATTACATTAGGTCGAGAAATTAATAAAACAACCAAATACTCAGCTGATACTAATAATAAAATTTAATTTGAATAAACTAAATACTCAATGATTGTGGAGAGACGACAGAAAGGTACTGTTTAGGGTTTAAGGTTTATAATTTAAAAAAAAAAATTGGTGAAGTATATTGTGTATAATATATTTTAAAATTTACAGCTCTAGTTGATTTCTCATTCAGCCACGTCATCAACTTGATGAGAGCCGTTCGATCAAGAATGGAGAGCTGGATGGCACCGGATTTTGCTTGTATAATATATTGTGTATATTGTATAATATATTGTGTATATTGTGGGGGAGGTGATGACAAACGATCATAATTTTTTTCTGATCAACTTCTTTCCCCGCACATTAAAAGAGTGCATATGCAATTTAATTGGTATGTCATGTTTATCAGAATTGGGGACCTCGACACTTTATCTTGGACGGAATAATTCGGGTCTCAATGGCGAAGGGGCAGTTTTGAACGGCAAGGGAGTGACAGAATAATTCCGGTCTAGTCTTGGACCTGAAAAATTAAGTTGTCGCTACAAAATACTTTTGAGTAATGGGATCATTCCTTTTTATTTTCTCCAATATCTTGTTGCGAAATCAAATGTCCGTGTAAATAATCATAAAAGATTTATTTTCTCTTGTAAACTAATGTATCAATTAACAAAACCTACCTGAATGTTTATATACCCAGCTCTGTCATAAAACTCAGACACACTATTTATGTTGCCATAAAAATCCAAACTCACACTGAATAAGTGTTGTCGTAAAAGTACTTCACACTAATTATGTTTTTCTCATTCAATAATATAATTTATTTTCCAATAAAAAATTAAAATATAATTTTTTTTATAAAACATTTTGTTGGCAAATTGAAATATCACTTTATCACTCTAAAGTAAGGTTTTGAATGTTTTATAGTAATTGGTAACCTAAATAAGAGAAAGACGTCCGGACCTGTTGGCTTATCGACGAATTTTTTGCAAATTTTTTAGGATGTCGTCAAGAATGATTTTTTGCGGCAGTGCAAGATTTGTTGAGGGTTTCTTAGTCTTACACTTGTTCAATAAGATGATTATTTCCCTACTACCGAAAAAGTAAGAGGCCAAAACTTTGCAAGATTACCGACTTATTAGTATTATCAATGCTCCGATGAAATTAATCACAAAAATCCTTGCTACTAGACTACAACATTTAAGCCAACTTTAACAAGCAAATATCAATCCGCTTTTATCAAAGAACGATCCATGATACTAAACTATTTTCACAAAAAAGAACATTCCAATGATTATGATAAAGATGGATTTCTCTAAGACTTTTGATGCGTTTCTTAACCGTTCCTAATTAACCAAAAGAGTCTTATACAAGGAGACCTGATTTTCCCCCTACTTTTCAACATCATGGTTGATGTCCTCCAAACGATCTTAAAAAATGTGTATGTCATCTTAAGAGGATCGGCATCTCTTGCGTCCAAAACTCTCTAATACTTCGATGATACCATCATTTTCGTGCGGGTTCATCCAGGGCAATCTCAAACTCGTTTCGCAAGCGTTAGAGACTTTCTTGGCCATGACGGGATTGGGGATTAATAAGCCCGAAAGTTCTTTTGTTCCGATCTCGATTTCACCCGAATATCATGATCAACCTTTTTTTTTTTTGAGAGGTGACAAATTATGTAGAGGAGCCAGGAGGTCATTGCTTGATGGCATGAGATAGAGTGTGTTTACCCAAACTTAACATAGAATTAGGTCTTCCTCATATCAAAACTCAAATTGATGTCTTACTCCAAAATTGGTGTTCCAACCGAACTCGTTGTGAACTGACATCGCACATGAGATTTATGGACTGACAACCGAACTCCAAAATTGGTGTTCCAAACGAACAATGTGTTTTTATTTGGATATTTTATGTGAAAAAGAAAGAAAAACATGTATATAAAAGAATTTTTGAGTAAGCAATCATTGATATTGAGTATGTCTATATTGGACTCGGAAACAAAAATAATCAGCCGTATTGGAATCCGAACCGTCTGCACATGTATCAGAAACGTTGCCTACCCTATCAAAATCATATCCGTTCAAATTTTAATATTAAAATAGTATGATTTGGCACGTGACATATCGGTGTTGTATTCGTATCCAACACGTATCCGACACGGATACTGGATACGGTTGACTTTATGTCGAGATTTCCAAGATGAATTTAATGAGTAATGATACAGACCATACTTTTTTTTCTCGAATTGTTCCACGAATCTGATGTGGCACCTGTTGGTGTGCCACGTCAGACAAACCAATCTCATTCAATTAATTTAATCTATCTCCTAAAAACAAAACCCATGTGCGAACTGGAGAGAGAGAGAGAGAGAGAGAGAGAGAGAGAGAGAGAGAGAGAGAGAGAGAGAGAGAGAGAGAGAGAAAATGAGCAAGAGCTAGAAACAGATCCGGCCATGGATCGCGAAAGAGAAGGAGAAAGAGCGAGAGAGAGATATCGCTATGGATCGAGAAAGATAAGGAGAAAAAGAGAGACAGATCTGGCCATGAATCGTGAAAGAGAGCGAGTGACGGAGTTCGCTGGTGAAGCATCTCGAGAGACGGAGAATTGCAGAAGTAAGCGAGAGACAGAGATTGATTGAGCTTGGAGAAGCATCTCGAGTGACGGAGTTCTGTTGACTGGTACAGTGGTACGATCGCCAGTAATTTGTGTTTAGGGGTTAGGTTTAAAGTTTGAAAATTAGTGTTTCACAAAGTTGTGTTTGAACTCACCATTTTTTTTTATCATAGACATGAATGGAAGCAAAAAGTGTTTGCATTCGGAGATGCAAATGATACATCAAAGGTATAATTGTATCTGATTGCTTTTAATTGTGTTTTACATATCTGATTGGATTGATATTTTTCTTCTTTTTTTAACATAATTTTCCATGTGAGGCTGCTGCCATGTTTTGATGTTTTTTTTACTGAAATTTGGCTTTGATTCAGTTTTTTGGATCGAAAAGTGCAATTATCAATATAGGGCATGATGCTCAGAAAGAAGTTAACATTAGTTACTCAAATAGTGGATGTAAATTTATCATGTATTAACAATAAGTGTAACTTTACCGACTAGCATGAGTCTCTTTGATAGAAATTCAAATGTACAAACAAAACGTTCTTTCTGAAATTGAATAGAAATTCACAAAATTACAATAAAAATTCTAAGCCAAATCATAGAATTTCCACAACATGATCAAAATGTTCTACAATTACCTAAAATATCGTAAAATTGACTATGTTTGATGTGTTCGAACCACTGAGTCATATTATTCGCTCATCACAGATACACGGAAACAAACATTTACTTCAATCCGGATTCCAAACCAGAATATCTCCACTGATTAGAGCCTCGATGTCTCCATTCAAGTCGGAAAAGTAGTACATTTAGATGATAACAAATATGAACAATTACTACAATCTAATAAATCCAAATTCAAGTTAATTAAAATGCTATATGACACAAAATTTGGTGATTAACTGCTAACCATAACCTAAAATCAACCTCTCATCAGACCCAACTCTAATGAGGTCTGAACTCTAATCCAAACAGAGAGAGAGAG
Source organism: Luzula sylvatica (assembly GCA_946800325.1). Taxonomy (NCBI): domain Eukaryota; kingdom Viridiplantae; phylum Streptophyta; class Magnoliopsida; order Poales; family Juncaceae; genus Luzula; species Luzula sylvatica. The sequence goes on along the minus strand of OX326959.1, from coordinate 64,031,080 downwards.
AGAGAGAGAGAGAGAGAGAGAGAGAGAGAGAGAGAGAGAGAGAGAGAGAACAGGACAGAGAGGGCGACATTCTTTATTCAAACCCAACATCCCGAGAAGAGAGAGAGAGAGAGAGAGAGAGAGAGAGAGAGAGAGAGAGAACTGTACTAGCGTTATCTTTTTTAAAACAAAAGAGGGTAAGCATGAAAACATAAGACGTGGAAGACCCGTGCCATGTCAGCCATTCGGGGAGAATTCGGGAAAAATAAGTATGGTCCGTATCATTACTCGAATTTAATAGCCTTTCTTTTGTTGATCATGCGATAGTATAAACTGCCTCATTGGTTAGGGTTTATGTTTTTTTTCTCTTATGTTGGTTTTAGTTAGTAGTTTGTTTGAGTGTTTTTTATTTTCTTATTTTGAAACAATGTAATCTTGGTTCTTATTTTTAACACGCAAAGCCTACGGTTTTCTTAAAAAAAAAAACCTTCACTCGTGGTCTACTTCTACGGGGCAGGGCCTCATTGGCCAGTGCCACGTCACGTTTGTGTTCTGCATGAATCATGATACACACTAGAATTTTTTTCTAATTTAAATGCCAATGCTCATTGCCCTCTTTATGTATGAGGCATCATTGCAAGTACCATCTAATACCCTCTAAAATGGAAAATCAAGCTCAAGCTCAAGCTCACTCATTCTCCATCTCTCACCCACAATCCATGGCAAGATCACAATTATCGACGTGTGCACAAGTATCAGAAGCGCTCCTCCGCATCACAATATTTTTTCTTGCCGGAGCAATAGGAGCCATAGTTGGTTATGCAAAGAGCGAAGATGAATACATAGATGATTATGGATTTAACAGAACTTACATTTTCACTTATAGAGACTTTCGGTCTTATTTGTAAGTCTTTTCATTCTGTTTACTTAATTTTCTCGAAGGAAAAAATTACGAAAAATACATCGACCGATATGTATACTAATATAATGCTAATTAATTAAAGCTAGTTGTACTTACTACTTTACAAGGTATCTGGTAATTGCAAATGGTCTCGTGTCTCCATTCGCGTTCATTTTCTTCATCATACTAATCGGTAGTGGAGGAAAATATTCGAGAGCCGCGAAAATAGTGATATTTGTGTGTGACACACTCTTGTCGGCTATTATTTGCACGGCGAGCGGTTCAGCAGTTACCTCGTTCATCAACGAGACAACGATGAAAATAGAGCTCCCCTTTTTCTGCCATCCATGGAGTAACTTTTGTACCAGAATGATGATATCTACTTGAGCTTTTCTTCAATACACCAAAACTTTCTCCACCCTTTATTTGGTTTAATCTAACGGCTCTTGTTACTTCTAGTGACCGGTTATTTTAATTCAGCCTGTTAAAATTACCAATCAGCAGGTTACAAAATTTTGAAGAAAGGGTATAATAGTAATTTTAGTTGAGGCTCAATTTGGCCCTTCTTCCTCTCCATCAGGACATGTTCTCTCCTCTTATCAATTAAAATGTTTCTCCATTTCTCTAGCTCCCTTTGCCCCCCGTAAGCTCACTCTCCCTCACTCCACATAAGCTCAGACGAACAAACATCCGATTTCTCTGTGAAAGGCGAAGAAGGACAATGAGTTGCGTTTTCTTCAAATCTCGGATTTCTTGGACGAAAATAGACACTCACGGGCAGAAATCGACGAATCATAACATTTGTCAATGACCTTCTTTCACAGGCAAAAATCGACGAAATCGCTAGAAACTCTGATTTACCATTTCTTTTTATTACTGTTAAATTAGGGATTTTTTTCTCAGTCAAAACTTCTAAATTACTTGTAATTACTTCACTTGAATTGATATGTTGCTCTTAGATTCTTAGTAGCAATTTAAGATCATTTATGTTAAAATTGGATGCATTTCTTAATTATCCTCATTTTACAATACTTTATGAGGTATTTAGATTTTTTTTATGTTGAAGTGTATATCTGTTTTTCTTTTCTTTTTGGTATTTCTGGCTTTTTAGGGTTCAATTAGCAATTTTGATATTTTCTTGACTGATATTCTAACAAATATGAATTTATTTGAATTACGAATATTGATGCTTAATTAGATTTTTTCTTTTTTTCTTTTCTAATTTCAGATACTATAAGGGTTGTCATTTAATCATTGTGTATGTTCTTTTTTTAAAGAGGAACCTTTGTGTAATTTTAGAATTATAAACTTCACAATTCAACTATGTTGCTCGGATACGTCAAAATCCGAACCGTACCCGTATACGATACGCATCGTATACACATCCGATACGCCAGCTGGCGTATAATATTTTAATATTAAATTTTATCCAGATACGTTCAAGATACGTATTGGATACGGTCAAATTACATTTGGATACGGGCCACACAAGAATATATGTTAGCTCAGATCCTTCAGTGAATTTTTATTCGTACCGCACCCCTTTATTTATAACAAAAATCATGACTTCTTTATCTTGATTGACTGTTGTGGGACAAAATATTCTCAAATTGTTCCGGAGGTATATCATGGATGGGTTTCAACGGGCTGTTTTTTATTTTTTCCTTATTATTAGGATTATTCAAACAAAACCCCCAATATATTTTAATTTATAAAAAGAACCCAACACTTTTTTATAACTTAATTATATGAAATACATATTTGTGGTCTTTTACGATATATCATATTTTCAAAATCAAAATAATTAGTTGAATAAAATTATATATATATTGAATTTTTTTTATTAATTAAATTTAGTACATTAAAAATAATATAAAATAATGTATATATGAGACGTATCGTATCCGTGATTTTTTGAGAATTGCCGTATCGCCGTATCCATATCGTATCGGATACGACACTCGTATCCGTATCCGTGCAACATAGCAATTCATGCAATCAGATGTACGGAGCATGAAATTTACAATATTATATGTTTTTATGTTATTTCATGCACTTAGATGGAATTCATGTAATTTATATTCTGATGTAATTCCTGACGCTTGAGCTTTATATTTTTATATTTTTATTCAATTTTCAGTGCAAATAAATAGTCTATTGGTGTCAATATATATATATATATATATATATATATATATATATATATATATATATATCTTTTATATGATCTTTAATAATTTTAGTGTAATTATATTTATTTGAACTGGATAAATAAAATTTTTCAAAAATATAAAGATTCCTTAAAATTTTGAATACGAAATCCGGACCTCTTGGATATGTAGCTGAGTCAACCTTGCATATGCGGCAGAGCTACACCCATTCGAGCGAACCGACCGAATAAATCTTATTTTTAATATTTTTTAATATGTTAGTGTTAAGATATAATAATTTTATAAAATAATACAATTATATTTTACAAGATTAATTTATATTTTTTGATAAATAAAATATGAACTTTATTGATAATTCATTTTTATTTTGACTTTATAATGTGTTTTATTCGGTCTGCATTTAGATTAGTTTGTATCATACTATTTTAAACACATTAGTTTATTCATAATTTTCCTGTGTCGAAAATAATATTTGTGTGTGTGTGTGTGTGCGTGTGTGTCTGTGTATGTCATGTCCTTATTGGTTCCTTCTCAAATATAATTCTTGGATATGGATAATTTTATCATGCATTTATGTTATTTTCACGATAATAATATTGTTTTTTTTAATTCATATGTCATATTATAAATTTAAAATTGTTACTTATTTATTGTTTCATTAATTTTATGGTATATAAATGCATAAAATAGTAAACATATAGATGTATCTTTGTTATATATGTTTTGAAATTGTCATATCGCTGTATACGCATATGTATTCATATCAGTGTGATATTGCTAACATTTGAATATTGACACCGCAAAATAATGTATTAACCGTATTAGTATCGAAAATTGTGTATATACATCCAAAATAATATATTTGCACCCACAATGTTTGTTGCACTATAAAATATACAAAAGTAAATATATTATTAACATGCCATTTGATTTCCTGTTTTAAAAATAAAATTTATTTCGACAAAAAACAAAATATGTAATTTTCGTCTTTATAAAAATATAAAAACTACGATGATGCTAAAAGAAGTCTTATTTATGAGCATTGTTTTTTCTTTAAAAAATATAAACTACATAAATAATTTGTCGGAAAAATAATATGTTTTTTTTAAATGATAGGGATTTATACAAATACTTTAATTTAATAACTTGAATTTGTACTGTTATAATACTTGACATTGACATTGAAGTTTGTAAAAAGATTTGCATGCTTGCTTGTTAATTGTAGAAACATGATACACTTTCTTGGAACTTTCATAATTTAATGTATTTAATGACGTGAAATTTTCAACATTTAATATCATAACTTTTTATCTCTCTAATTAACCGGTTAAAATAGACTTCCCAAATTACCCTTTTATAAATGTGTGGTGAGGATTAAATCCATCAAAAAAGTTGGTGAAATTTTGGGTGTATGGAAGAATAACTCTATCTACTTTACTATCACTTCTATGCTATATTAATCGTCATCAGAAACTCTTAGATTTTTATTTTTAATTTGGTGTATGTATTGTTCAATGGCCTCTTTTGAATATGTTTGTTTAATATTTGCAAATGAATTAACATCTTAAAAATTAACACATAAATATAAATACATGATTTAATATCTTAGTTTATTTGATTATCTTAATTTATAATTAAACTTTCAATTAAAATATTAATTATTAATTAAAATATTAAATCATATTTACGTCATCAAGGTTCTTGAGGGAGAGGCAGATGTATGTCCAATATTTTCCTAAATGAGTTGTGTGCATCTGTGAACTCTTTTGTAATCATTCTTTTTGTTGTTGTTTTCGTGATATTATGTAAGACTATACTTTTAATAGCAGCTAATAATTATCCGAAATTTTCAAACTAAATGAAGGGGAGATCTTGACCAATGAATAATGGGAGGGAGGCATCAAATCTTTTTTCCCTATAAATTAACTTTGCCATTTTAAGAAAACCAAACACAACTTTGCGATGAGTTTAAGAAAGCCAAACACATACATGTATGAGGCCATTTACTGTGCCCCCCTCCCCATTTGCCCCCACTATTCACGATATGAGGGGGCCAATTGATATCTCCCAAAAGTATACCCGGTAAATTGTATTAATTGTTAATTGAAATTATTAATTATGTTGATGACTAATACAATTGTATTACGTGTTAATTACATTTGAATTAACCGTTAATTCAAAACACAATTACCCGTCAATTGAAATGGGGGTACAAATTGGAGATGGCAATCAAAACCACACCCCACTATGACATCATAGTGATGGCATCGTGAATAGTGGGGGGAATTGAGGGGGAAGAGTATAATTATCCTACATGTATATGTATTTCGAACTTCTTGTATAGTTAAGACGTCAAGTACACTAAATTATACAATAGGTCTAATGTTAAACATTGGGCTGTAAAAACAACCTTCCACGTTTCCCACTTTTCAGCCGTTGGATTTTTTTTTACTCAATTTGCTTCAGCTGCGAGATCAGATGATAAGTATAAAAAAAAAAAACCCTTCCACGCTAAAATAACACCCTCCCCTTTCTTATCACTTTCGTGACCAAAAAAAAAAAAACCGAGCTCCGGAAAATCCTACCGCTGCGAAACCCTAGCGGCACCAAACGCTCCCGACGGAGACGACATAGACGGGAGACGACGGAGACGGGAGACCCCGACGACGAAGATCAACCACCATGTTGGTAAAGCCTCTATCATTACAAAAGCAGGCGACCGAAGAAGTACGAGAAGGACGACTACTACGGGTGGATTTTGGTGATTTTTTCCTAATTTCGACTCGATTACCGCAGGTATTTCCTCTTCTTTTTTTTCATTTTTTTGGTTGATAAATTGTCCGATTAGGGTTTCATTTGAGACAAAATGTCGTATTAGGGTTCCAATTTGGCGATTAGTGCTGATTTCAACATAATTTCCACATTATTGGTGATTATAGCATGGTTTTCTTTAGTTCTTACAGTTTTTTGCATGTCAGCTCCAAGCAGGATCAAATCGTGGCCGATTTGGGTCACCACGCAGATCAAATCGATGATTTTCTCCTGATTTCGACTCGATTGCAGTAGGTATTTCCTATGTTTTGCATTGTTCGGTTTTTTGGATGATAAATTGTCTGATTAATGTTTCAATTCTGAAAAAATGTCAAATTAGGGTTCCTATTTGGTAATTAGTGTCGATTCCAACATATTGGTGATTACATGATGTTTTTTTTTTTAAGTTATTGCAGGATTTTTCGTTCTCTGCGTGTCAAATCGAAGCAGGATCAAATCGTGGCCGATTCGGTTTACCGTGCAGATCAAATCGGTTTTGGACCGATATTTGTGGCTTTTTCGGGTCACCAAGCCGATTGAATCGTTTTAGGAACGAGATTCGTCTCCATTTCGGTTAGTTCTGGAGGAATGCTGGTTTTCGCTACCATGCTCGAACTTATCTCATGCCATTTCACCAGGTCGGATTTGCATATTTACCCTTCTAATAGTCAAAAATATCGGATTTACCCTTCCAAAATTGTCCGGGTCCTCCAATGCCTCCTCGGCCATGATTGCAGCGATAAATTCCTCGAACTGCGATGAAGAAGCAGGATTGCAAGGACGACTCAGGCACTAGGGTCAGGGGCCTTTTAGCAATTTTGGGATAACACAAGGTTTTCTTTGCAAATTTTCCGAAAAGAGTAGGATTTACATATTTACCCTTCTAACAATCCAAAATATCAGATTTACCATTCCAAAAATTAGAATATCATATATACCCTTCAAAAAATGAGAAATACCATGGATATCCCTAAAAACTATTATTATAATTTATTAATTAACTAATTAGATTAAGTTGGTGTTATGTAGTAGGATATCCTTCACAATTGAATTACCGAGAAGATACGAACCGGTTAATAGAAAGGACTCTAGAACTCTAGAAACACTCTTCCCTTTGAAATCAAGTAGTAAGTAATTTAATTAAACAAACTTTTATTGAAATATTCAGTTTTATGTATCTATATTTATTTTCGCATTTTGGCCTCTGTTTTAAAGGACAACACAAAAGAAAGAAGAGTGGAGCTTGGTCGAGTATTTTTGAAAGGCAACAACAAAATTCTTAATTAGGGTGTGTTCGAAAATATCAAGGTATAGTAGTAATTTACATATCAATTTTCTTTATGCTCAGTTAGTTAATTACGTTATATACGTATCAATGTTTGTGCTAAAGTTTGTAGACTAAAGTGGACAAATTGAAGCATACATAATTATGCGGCAATTCTAATTTCGAAATTCTTTTAGAGGTATATATGATATTTTTGAATTGTAGAAGGGTAATTGTGAGAAATGATCGAGAGCATTCAGAAGCAAGTGATGAATGAATTTATAGAGCAAATACCAATACCATTATCAGTACCAAGAAATACGAAATGCAAATACAAATGAAAATGCAAATACAAACACATAAATGAAACTGACATACAAATATGAATAGAAAATACAAGTACGGGATACAAATACGAAATACACATCATTATCATCATACTACCATCATTATCATATTGTCATTTTAATAATATCATCATCAATCACATCATTATGATATTGTCATTTTGATCATATCATCATCATCATATCATCGTTTCGTAAATCATCATCATCATCATCATCAAAATGCGGACACAATACAAAACACGAACATCGAAAAACAAATATAAATACAAATACACATTAAATAATACAAAAATAAGTATGAATACCTAATACATTTACGGAATACGAATGCAAAATATATATACAAATACGAAATACACCAACACGAGTATCAATTACGAAAATGAAATACGAGTATGTACACGAATACAAACACGAACATATAAGTACAAACACATGTACTAATACGATTACGATTTAATAATTACGAATAACGAATAACAAATTACGAATAACGGACAAGGAATTATGAAGTACTCAGACAAAATACAAATTTGAAATACAGATACTTATACAAATACACAAATAAAAAAATACAAGAATAAGAATATACATACACGAACACGATTATGAATACAAAATACAAAAAACGAAATACAAATACAAATAAAAATACAAACAATTCGATATATTTGAGAAACGAGAACATGTTAACCATCATCATCATCATCAAAATGCGGATAGAAAATACAAAACATGAACAATGAAAAAAAATTACAAAAACAAATGCATATAAAAAAGTACAAATAAATGTACGAATACCAAATACAATTACGAAATACAAATATGAAATATATATGCAAATACGAAATACCAACACGCGTACGAAATACAAAAATGAAATACTAATATGTATACGAATATGAACACGAAAATTATCACGAACATGAATACTAATACAATTACAAATTAAGAATTACAAATAACGAATTATGAAATACGAAATCACACAAATACAAATACGAAATACAAATACGAATACGAATTCACGAATACCTAATACAATAAACAAATACAAATACACGAATGCGAATGCGAATATGAATAGGAAATACGAATATAAAATACAAAATAGAAGTACAAATACAAACAATTTGATATATTTCAGAAATGAGGACATGTTAATCATCATCATCATCATCATCATCATCCCGAGTACAAAATACGAAATACAAATACGAAATACATATATAAATACGAAATACCAAGCCGAGTACGAATTACAATAATGAAATAGGATACAAACACGAACGTAAGCACGAACACGAATACTAATACATGTATTCATGATTACGAATAACGAATACCAAATTAAGAAATACAAAATCACATGAATATTAATTCGAATATGTGAATAAGAATAATACGTGAATACAAATTCACGAATACGAAAACGAATATACGAACACGAATGCGAATATGAATACGAAATAAGACTACGAAATACAAATACAAATACAAGTACAAATACGAACAATTCGATATATTTCAGAAATGAGGACATGTTAATTACAACAAAAAATTTGATTGCACAGCTAAAAATAATTGCAAGTAAGCGACGAGACCCATTTCCAAACACAACACTTGCAGAGAAACAAAAAAAATTGCCACAACGAAGTACAAATAATGTACAAATAAAAATAAGAATACGATTACACATAAATTGAAATACGGATGCAAATACACAAATACAAATAATACACGAGTACATGAATATGCATCCACATACATGAATGTGAATAGGAATACAAAACACGAATATGAAATGCAAATAATTTACAAATAACAATAAAAATAAGAATAAACATAAATTATAATACGAATATGAAATATGTGAATTACGAAATAGGAGTACGAAGACAAATACGAAATACGAATGAGAAAAAAAATCAATACGAGTACGAAATATGAAGACGGATACTAAAACAAACACGAACACGGACACAATTTTGAATTATGAATTATGAATTACGAATTATCCCTAAATCCTAAACCTTAAACCCCAAACCCTTGAAATACGATGAACCTAAAGCCTAAAACCTAAAGCCTAAATCCTAGATCCTACACCCTCAAACCATAAATCAAAAACTCTCAACCACAAATACGAAATGTGAAATATGAAATACGAACGGAGAATATACGAGACAACAATACAAATACAAATGTGAATGCGAAATATGAAACACGAAGTGAAAATATACGAAACAACAACTTGAAATAAAAAGTAAAAATATATAAAACAAAAATATGAAATACAAATACAAATACAAATACAAACACAAACAAAAATACGAAATGTGAAATAAGTTTTCAATCATTAATAATGATTTTTTGGGGTTTGGTATTATTTTATGTAATGTGATTCAGGTTCTAACAAATTTGATTAATGGAATAATGGAAGATGTCTCGGTTCATCGTAATTTCAATTAAAGATGAAAAAAAAATGATTTTGGTTCTCAGAGACTTCCATTAATTATCCTACTAATACATAATAAAAATATCCATATTTTTATGTTGACTTGATTTATTTTTATGTGTGTTGAAGATATAAAGCAAACATGGTTAGCATAAGAAGGCGGAGACTGCTGGTATAATTCTATTTTTACCCTTTTCGTACTTTCAACATATAAAGCAAACATGATTAATGCTCAACAATCGCATCCTAACGGCCGACAACTTACAAAAGAGAGAATGGCCTCATGACCCGACATGTGTCCTTTGCGTGGGCCCGATAGAGTCGGTGAACCACTTATTCCTTCAATGTTCATTCGCCAAGGAGATTTGACAATCAATACATCATACCCTAATTCCGACCGGTTGCACAATCAAGGAGTGGTGGTGGCTACAAAGAGCACGAATGACGCAAGAGGCGGCAAAAATTTGGGATGTGAAATGGCTAGCCACAATTTGGTCTCTTTGGCGCGAACGGAACCATCAAATCTTTCAAAAAAAAGGGAAGAATGCATTTACTAGCGTGAGTGTATCAAAGATTTAATTTTCAAATGGAATAGCCATTGTTAGAGCCGATGTAAGGGGTGAAGTGATAATTCCGAGTTACTTTTAACTCGTTACAAACTTGTACATTTGTAGAAGAATTTTTTTATTTTTATGAAAAAATGATCGGATTGGACGCGTATCGCGCTTGCCGCTTCTTCAAAAAATCATATAATTTTCTAAGATACGAAAATCTCGTTGGTAAAACAGTATACAAATATATGAATTATAGTGTTGTAATAGCTTAAATCCTCCAAGTGGCCCAAAGCTCAATGTCATGCAACCCTTAAATCATTTGAAGGGCCTAAAAATCGAGTTTGTTTACAATATATGAATTATAGTGTTTGGTAAAACAATATTTTATGTGTTAAATCAAATTCATTTACTTATTTATTATATATTCTTCTAAGACATACTCATTTAATACATACAAATGTGTGGAATCGAGTTTGTTTACTCATTTAACACTACATTTAACACTAAAAGCCAATGGGTCCATAGCCTAGTTGGTTGAGTGTGAATCACAAAAAACCATGTATTGTGAGAGGTTGTGGGTTCGATCTCCATTGGCATCAAAAATATTAGGTATCAGTAACGAAAACGATCGCTTGTCGGATACCATTAAAAAAAAATACATTTAACACTAAAATACAAAATAGCACATCATTAATAGATTAAGAGGATTGTAAAGACGCTTCATATCATCGGTCTTCTTTTTTATAATAAAAACAAGCAAAACTCGTTGATATTTATGGTATACCTACTTTGGTGTTGGCCGCCATGACGAAATAGCATGAAGTATCCTACCCTTCCATCCCAAAAGTACCCATTCATTATCATCTTCCACCAGAAACCTGTTACTATAAACATCCATCACTGTATCTCGAAGTTCTTTTATCGTTGCATAATCTAATGGCACCTGCTTAAATCCTGCTCTCAAGATTCTCACATGCCATTGCTTATAAGTCTCGGGCCTTTCGATCCTTTCGGAACCTTCACATGCTATCACATTATAAATGAAAGAAGCCAACATATCATTTTCTAAAAAGTGTCTTTGCTTGTTTTCGCGTGGAATCGGCATGTCAAGAAGATCAAACACTGCAGAATAGTGAAGGACCGCGTGCTTAAAACGGGTCATAAATAAATCACCATCAAGTGAGCTGTTAGTAATTCCTTGAATGAAAACATGAGGTTCAATCTGTCTTATTATATCAAGAGCATGATTCTTTGGATCGCACATCATATCTGATTTGTGCCTTAGATTTGCTATGCTGTGCAGGCAATGAACAATAACCACTTCATCTTTCTCAATATTGAGATCCCCAATACAAATTTCATCCCCATTCGTTAGTATATTTTTATATTCAAAAGGAACATTGAATTGTCTAGCATAATCATGCAACCTTCGGCTTACCTCTTCAATTTGTTCACTAGGTACATGAGTATGAATAGCCGTTATACGAAGTTTTGGTGATTCCTCTTTTCTTTGAGAGAGAGCTTGGATTAGACTCGACCACCGGAAGCCAAAATTAACACCAAAATAAATTATATGCAATTTTGACGCCTTTCCAATTGCCCTAAGAATTGTTTGGTTTGAGAAATAATCAAAAGCTTTGGTGAATGGATTTGCAATACAATATATATGGTATGCTTTTAAAATATCAGCATCATATGCTCGATGTTTTTTATAGAGCTTAATGGTAGTTAACGAGCTTCGAGTCCATTCACGAAAATGTGAGCCGTTCTCTGTGCTGCATTTCCACAAGGAGAAGAGTGTTTTTTTTATCGACTTTATCAGTTCACCGGCAGTCATAGTATCATTTATGGAAATTGCATGTGAACAGTGGATAAGAAGATTCCTCAAATCGGTTGGATCCTCGTTTATTTTGTCCTTCATATACAATTTCATTCTCATCCTCATAGTTTCACTTAAACGAATGACTTCCTTTTTATAGTTTTCTCCATGCAAAAAGAACACTTTATGAAACAGCTCATCTCTAATCGAGTCTTTGAAATGAAGCACAGAAATTTTGTACTTTCGTCCTTCTGAGTTCGCCAATTCTCCATTATACCTCACACATTTCACATCTTCATCCTCTCCTTCATCTAACTAACTCCCTTCCAACTATCATCAATTTTTAAATCAAGATTATTCAATTGATTGGTATTCATAATAGGAAGGAACTTCAGTCCTTATTCTATCCCTCTTTTGAATTCCACTGAAAGAAAACTTTGAATTTGGTTGTCGTTAGCAGACCCCAAAAATGGCTTGGTGTAACTAGAGTACACTTGTGATCGATTCGGGGGTGTATTATTTGGAGAAGAGGGGTAGTTTTTTCGAAGAACATCGTAAAAAGATTTCTCCACGGATTGAAGAGCTGCCTCTTCTGAACAATCATTAATATTATCATCAATATCATCTTCTAATAACCATTTTTTTGCCCGTCCCAATACTGTATATGACATGATCTCCCAATTTTCCGTGTTCAATTCATTATTTCCATGTTTGATTGATGAGTTTGTATTGTTATTAATATCCATAAGAGGTTGTGATGTGTCCAGTTTATATTATCTAGAAAAGCCAATTTCCTGGCAAAAAACACACTGATTGGGGTTCTCTCCATTTGTTCAAGAATAATCAAGATATAAAGCAAATTGACCTACAAATCATCCAATTTATTATAAGATTGATGCAAATGGAATCTCAAATTAAGTAGAACGAAATTTAGCTATAGTCCTTGACAAACTAACTTGGGGAATTCTCAAAAAAAAAAAAAAACTAACTTTCTGAAAATTGTAAAAAGAAAAAAAAAACTCAAACCTTTTTATACTAAAATAAACTCTCTAAACAAGGTTTCATCTTTGTTTTTAGAATTCTCCAATTAAATTTACTAATTGAACATGAAGCAAATAAAAAGTTAAAAGTGATGAAGTTGTTCGGGGAAATTGTTTTAAAGAGATAAACGATGTACCTTGAAGGGAGCTTAATTTTGATTTCCTCGATCTAAACACATAGTCTTCTTCTTCGGTACATAGATCACTCGAAAAGATAATATGGGTGGAAATTTAAAACTAAGAAAACAAGGAGAAAAGAAGAAACAGTGCACTCAGTTCCATTTTCATTTCCTCCTCTACCTCTATCACGTTGAAGTTCGAGTCTTCTTTGGCGGCTTGGTTTGAAAGTCATAAATAGCAACAGTCACTTGTCTTGACTTCATGGCCTGAGGAGAACAAAATCCGAGAAATCAATTCCCAACTTTTACGCAACTAATTCCGGATTATATCGAAGAACAGTGTAAGTCTCGGTTTAATATTAGGGAAAATATAGTTGGCCCCCCAAACTCCAAAAAGATGTCTTGATGAGGTGACAAAAATGTGTTAAGTGAATTGATTAGGCTCTCTAATTGACTCGATTAAATATTAATTGACAAGTTTAATTGACACGTAAATAATTTATAATATATTAATATTATTACATGTTAATTGACGTGTCAATTCGATTAAACGGTCAATTAAATCGTTAATCGAGTCAATTAATAGTACTAATCAACTCATTAAACCCACTTTTGCCACCTCATCAAGGAACCTTTTTGGAGTTTGGGGGGCTGAATATATAACCCCTTAATATTATTACGTTTAGCCTCGTACCTTCTGTACACGTCTTTTCTGAGAGGGGTATTATTGTCACTTTAAAGCTACATCGTCATCATTAACTGTTTGTATGGACAGCAGACAACTTTATATTTCTCTTGTTAATAAAAAAACGAATAATTTCATAATTTTGATATTTCATATCTTAATTTTAATTTTAATTAATATAATGCAGTCTCTTCTCACACTTTGCCGCACCAACCATTCATTCAGGACCGTTCGATCAATGTTGATGGAAATCAGACGGTCATGCTTTGAATAGACTTGACATGACATCAGATATATTGCTCATATTATTTGGACTACATGAGCCGAGTCTATCCACATTTTCTCATCATTTCATATCATTATTCACCGCTCTCCCTCTCTCTGCTCCGTCTCTCTTTGTCCTCATTCGCGCGAGCCAGGAAGAGAAGAAAATGTTCGGGCGAAATCCTACTATAATATATTTCTTTACGAAAAGTAGCATCAAATATAGGACGGATGTATTAAGGGCTATGACTGATATGGCATGGTAATATATTTTTTATGGAGCATTTATGTGATTAACCCTGTCCAAAAAAATATTTCGAAATATAACTAATTTTCGAAAAATATTTCCAAACTAACCTAATTCGGATTTTAAAAATTATGTATTACCTGATTTTAAAAACCCGGTTAATTAGTTAAGCTAAACCAAGTAAGTAGGGGGTATGTTTTGAAAAAAATAGCCACTGAAAACCAGGTGAAGATTTAATTAGTTCAGTCTGATATGAAGACATCGGCGGAGAAATCTTGGTGCAATGTAAAATTTTCCATTTTTTTGAATGAAAGTGTGTCAGATATCAAATGAATAAAAGGAGAATTTTATTTTTCCCCAAAAGTTACCCATCACAACTTTTATATTTTAATTGGATGCGTCAAATGGGTTAATTGGATGCGTCAAAAGTTACCTATTATTAGCGAGGGGTTTCCCTCCCAAATGGGTTAATTGGATGCGTCAACTTCTTGTCTCATCGAGCTCTAATTTACGTATTAATGGAGAATTCGGTCCTTCTTTCTCTCATAAGCGAGGCCTTCGACAAGGCGATCCGCTTTCGCCTTTGCTTTTTGATATAGTGACTGATGTTCTTCAAATTTTACTCCGGAATATTTCTATACTCCTTAGAGGTTCGGCCGTGTTGGCTCCCAAAGCCTTACAATACGCCGATAATACAATAATTTTCGTCCAAACACACCTGGAGAATTTAAAGATAGTGTCGTATGTGTTGGAGTGTTTCTCGAAAATGTCGGGA
This sequence comes from Luzula sylvatica, assembly GCA_946800325.1. NCBI lineage: Eukaryota > Viridiplantae > Streptophyta > Magnoliopsida > Poales > Juncaceae > Luzula > Luzula sylvatica. The sequence goes on along the minus strand of OX326959.1, from coordinate 64,015,646 downwards.
TTGGGATTCAACAAGGACAAGAGCTCTTTCGTGCCAATAGCCATACCCGACGAATTCCACGCTACAATAGGGAATATTTTACAAAGTTCAAAAAAGTCGCTCCCAATAAAATACCTCAGCTTGCCGCTCTCGATTCGAAAACCGAGGAAGATACACTTTCAACCTTTAATCCAAAAAATGAACGCGCGATTGGCCGCTTGGAAAGGCAAATTGCTTTCTTTGGGAGGGCGGTTAACCCTCGTAAAATCCGTTTTGTCGGCAACGCCGACATATTTCATGCAAACTTTTGAATTACCGGTTGGGTTAATAAAGGAGTGTGACAAGATCATGCGCTCTTTTTTATGGAGAGGGGACAAGGTGTGCAAGGGGCGGGCATTGTCTTGTGGCATGGGAGAAAGTGTGTCTTCCGAAGATGAATGGGGGGTTGGGGGTCCCACAATCGAGGACGCAAAACGAAGCACTGCTTCTAAAAAACATTAGCAAGATTATTTTCAATCCGCTTTCGCTTTGGACCGAGATATTTCATGAAATTTACGGCTCCGGCCCACTTCAAGAGATGAATCTTAATTCCGCTCATGCCTCTTTCTTCGTTAAAAGCCTCTCTAAGCTAGTATACTAAAATCTTGAAAAACGGGCATTGGGCATCGTTCCTCTCCATTCTTACATAAATCCGTCTCTAAACTAAATTGTGGAGTCATGTATGTTACGATAATATTTCAATGGAAGAATTTCATATATCTTCTAAATAGAAAAAATTACTATTAAAATTTAAAAATATATGATTCTCCAATGTCCAAAATTTCTTTTGGAATATACGTTTATTGCGTTCTTTCCATATGTTTCATGCCGTCGATGTCCATCTAGACATCCATTCTTTTTTCTCACTCTGTTTTTGTCTTTTCATATTGGTTTTTAGCGAGGCCAATATATCTCCTTGCATTACGGTTGGTTGATGTCTCGTTACTAGTCGGCCCTCTAGTTTCCACACCGCTTGGGAGTAGGTGCAAGACACCAATAAATGGTCTCTGGTCTCAGCCGTTGTTTTGCAAAGGGAAAATTTATCGATATGTGGTCAATTTGTTTTTGCCAATTTATCATCCGTATTTAGCTTGTTTTTCATTGCAAGTCATAACCATATTTTAATTTTTATCGGCGCTTTAATTTTCCAAATTAGCCCTTACTATGGGTTTATAACTCCAGGGTTTCTCATCATGGCGTGCACCGATTTTGCCAAGAACAAACCGGTTTTATACCATTTCCATATAGTGATACCATCATTTTCTTTGAATGTAACAATTTCATAGATTGGTTTGCAAAATTACATAATTTTTTTTCATTCTGCTAGTTCATCACAAAACTTATTTTTCACATCATCATCTTTGTCTCTTAACTTTAATTCATCCCCAAAACGGATTTGCGAACAACTATATTCTACATGCGCCATGTTTCTTCAAGTATTTCTACACATTCTAATATTGGTTAGGAACGTCTACTTGAGTGTCCTTTAATTTGCGCCTTTGTAGTAAAACTTGGTCTTGTAACGAAAAGAATTCGGATATTCTTTATGCGATGAATGAAAATACGGACGTCATTTGGTTCGAGACGTCGCCAACCATATAGAGGAGTTGGAGTGGTGTGGCTCTAAATCTCAACCATCACATCAACATCACCGAGAAAATGCTCACCGGGACCAAACAATTTGTTAGTGTCGGCAAGGGCCGTCGGAAGTTGCGCACTATGGGGGACTCCATCCGCGGTCTTTACAATTGTCTCTTTTATCAGTTTTGATTACTTGATGAATGATTTCAAAGAAAATAGAAGGAAGAGTTATGATCAAATTAATTGTTTGATTTGCTTGTTTGATTGATTAAATGAGAGAAATAAATTTATGGTAGTATTTGTTTTTGAAACTATAAGCAAAATGATTTATATACTAATCATAACTGATAAAAGACAATGAATTAAATTGCGACAATATAGTGTCGCTATCGCACAAACAACAAAAAATATCGAAAACACAATACCGAAAGTCATTAAATAGCAATGTTAACAAATTTATATTTATAATAAAATTCATTTTTATCTCCTAAACTAATGTCAAATATTCAATGTGTCTCTTAAACTTTAATTTTGTTTAATCAACTTCCTGGACTGTCAATTTCATTCAATTGACTCTTTCCATCCGTTAAGTGATGATTGTGCAGTTAACTGATGACGTGACATCGACATCATGTCATACAAAAATACTTTTATTATCATGTCATATTTGATTCACGAACTCGACTTGTTTTAATATTTTAATATTTGAGGTTTTGAGTTTAAATGTTATCAAATTTGGATCAAAATTGTTTGACTTGACAATAAAAAAAAATGTATTATTTATGACATGACGTTAATGTCACGTCATCAGTTAAATGTACAATCAGCACTTAATGAATGAAAGAGATTAATTGAATAAAATTGACAGTTCAAAAAACTGATTAAACAAAATTAAAATTTAGGATGTACATTAAATATTTGATAATAATTTAGGAGATAAGAGTGGACTTTTTTCTATAAATTATAAGCAAGAAATAAGCAAGATACACGGGCCTCTTTTCTTAAATGGGCCAATTAGACCCAATAGTTATTCAGAACCAAGATTCCAAAATTCCTTCTTTTTTATGACCCAACATTAATTTCGAAAACAAAAAAACTTCATTTTTTTAAAGAAAAAAAGAAAAGTATAATTAAACATAAAAAGATTACAGAAAAAAGGATTGTGTTAATCTCTCTCTTTCCGAAGCAGGATCTCAGTTCAGTCTCACCTTACACTCAAGGCAAATCTACAAAAAGATCCCTCCTTTTCTCACTAATTACTATCACTATCACTAACATTACTGAGCTATCGAGCAAGAGAGATGCTTCAATGGCTCAGTACAGACAAATGCAGCCCGATCTCAGGACCCATCAAGGCCATATCGGCAATACTTATCGTTTAGGATCTTATAAACCCGCTGCCAGGATCCGCCGTGCCGGAAAGTCTCATGGACGCAGAAAACCTCCAGTTTTCGTCGTGATTCTCTGCCTCGTCTTTCTCTTCGCCTTGTTCTTGCTTTACCTCTGTAAGCTTGTTCCTTTTTAAAATAAAAATTGCCCTCGTAACCCCCAGATAGATAGGACCTATTTCTCAAAAGGTGCTATCTTTTAGGGACCAAATTGATCGAAATCAACTTCTTAAAGTGAAACCAAGGAAATAGAACAACTTTTTTTTGCTTGTAGAAGGTATTAAATGGAATATGAATCGCAGATTTAGGACATGGATCAGGCTCAGATGTGGACTTGGAGAAAACAAATCGAACAGGTTTTTCATTTTCAAGAGAACTAAGATTTGGGCATGGAACAAGGACTGGTCGAGACTCCAGGTAAATAATTACCATAAAATCCTAAAATAATTGCGAAAATTAGCACTCTGGTATTTATCCTTCCGTACCAGTAATCTAATACAAAACGATACTTTTGTTGGTACCAAACAGGTATTGGGACAAAGATGATCGAAGGAGAGATCAAGATTACACTGAAGAGGATTCCCCGAAACCACGAAACGAGTCAAACGAGTCGAATAATAAAGGGAAATTATACAATGAAGGCGGTAGAAAAGAATTAGATTCATATAAAGAAGAATATGAAGCCTCAATCGATGATGATAATAATATAAATCCTGAAGACGAGTATGATGATGGTATCGACGCACAGGATGAAATCTCGATGAGTGAGAATGCGAATGAGAGAGAAAAAGAGAAAGAGAAAATTATAACATCAAAAGGAAAGGACTCTCTTGATATTATCAAGAAAGGAAAGGGCCACGATAAGAAATCAAGGTCCAAACCGAAAACAAGGGGACACAAGCTCTCTAGTGAGTTACCGAAATTTCATTTAAACCCTTCAAAAAACAAGAAATATTGCACATACTTTAAAACAAATGAATATTTTTCTGTTTTTGACAGGTTCGACTTGCGAAATGAAATTTTTGGATTCGACAGGTCAGGTCACAGAACCAGAACCGAACAAAAAATTCTCAAAATTTGCTTTAAATTACACAAAGGCCCAAGAAAACCCTAGATTCGCAGGGCACCAATCTCTAGAGGAGAGAGAAGATTCGTTCCGTGCCAGGGATCAAACCGTAAATTGTGGGTTTGTGAAAGGACTGGACGGGTCCAGTACCGGGTTCGATATTTCAAACAATGATTTGAGGTACATGAGTAGTTGCCATATTGCTGTTTCTTCGTGCATTTTTGGAAATTCAGATCGTCTCAGATCGCCATTTGGCAAAACGGTATTGGTCCATTTTACTCTATTATAAATATTTTGAAAAAAATATATTATAATATTTATTTATTTTTATTGTGTTTAGATAACGAGACTATCGAAGAAGAGTGTTTGCTTTGCGATGTTTTTGGACGAAGTGACGTTAAAAACATTATTATCAGAAGGGCAAAAAATGGATGATTTAGGGTTTATGGGTTTGTGGAAAATTATTTTAATTAAAAACATGCCATTTACTGATATGAGAAGAGTCGGTAAAATTCCCAAGTTTTTGGCTCATCAGCTCTTCCCTTCTGCCAGGTCAGCACTCCCATTACACATTTACCCTTTAAAAAATCCAAAATATCATATTTACCCTTAAAAAATTAAAGATATCTAGGGGGGGAAATATGTAAATTTTTCTAATATTTAATTATTTTATGACAGGTATTCAATATGGCTTGATAGTAAATTGAGGCTACAAAAAGACCCAATTTTGATACTCGAATATTTTTTATGGAGAAACAGTCACGAGTACGCTATTTCGAATCATTATGATCGACATTGTGTTTGGGAAGAAGTGGCACAAAATAAAAAATTAAATAAATTCAATCATACCATTATCGATCAACAATTCCAATTTTATCAGAAAGACGGTCTCAAAAGATTCGACCCCTCGGATCCTAATAAATTACTCCCTAGTTGTAATTATTTCTTCCTTTTTAAAAAAAAAAAATAGGCAAAATTTCATGTGTACCCTACAAAACAAAAAATATCATATTTGCCCCTCCAAAATGTGAGAAATATAAGCAATTATTATAGGGCAGTTCGGGAATCTTGTAAACCAAATAAAGGGTATAGATGATATTTCCTATAGCTTGTAGAGGTATCTATGATATTATGTTTTGTAGGGGTAAACATGAAATTGCATTTTTTTTGTTGTTGCATTTACTCTACTTTTTTGTATTTATATGAATTTAGTTAATTTTTGTTTATTTTTTTATTGTAGATGTTCCAGAAGGTTCATTTATAGTGAGAGAGCACACACCCATGTCTAATTTGTTTTCGTGTTTATGGTTTAATGAAGTTGACCGTTTTACCCCTAGAGATCAACTTAGTTTCGCATACACTTATTTGAAGCTAAGGAGGAATAACCCTGATAAACCCTTTCATCTTAACATGTTCAAGGTAAAAAAATTTATTTATATAATTTAAGCCCTAATTTATTGAGAATTATATATTTTTGTAATGAATGAATGCAGGATTGCGAGAGGAGATCCATAGCAAAACTATTTCACCACCGAGCAGAAGAAAGACGAACAGAATCTTTGAGATAGTATTCAAGAAATGAGGGGCAAAATGGTAAATAAATATGCTTTCACTAAGATATTAATGATTCGGTATTTTACACACTAGGCTCACTTTTATTTCTTGGTTTTCAACTAACCTATTTTTGGACAAGATAGGGAGGTACTTTTTTTTTAAGTCAATTGATAAACCAAAATTTTGGCTTGTATTATGTATTGGATTAATATGGTTTTGTAAAGAGGAATATATAATTTTGCAATAATTAGTCGAAAGATTCTTTTTAATATATTGAATCTATGAACATGTATATTATTTTGGCTTTGGCAATCTTAAATGAAAAAATAAAATAAAAATACTATGAAAATTTGCACAACTAGGTTATTTCTTAATCACAATATATCTTACAATTATGAAATCAAAGCGCGAAAAATACAATCTATATCGGGTGTTAAATATTCACATAGATCTAGATAAAATTTACAAATCAAGCTATTACACACAATGCCTTGTCCCTAAAAATCCCAAGCATTTCATTTCTCCCTTTGATCACTTCATTAAATACCTCATCAAGCAATGAATCAAATCTATCTGCCCCTTCTTTGAGTTCATTTGATTTCTCTTTTAGCCTCTCAAGATCTTTCAAAAATCTCTTCTTGTCCTTGGCAACCCCCCCTACTAATTGGCCCCTCAAATCTCTCAATACTTCACCTACTTTCTCGTGCTCAACAAGTCTAATATCCCTCTTTTCAAATTTGTCTCCAAACTTTCTAGCTATAATCGAAAGCAAATCTAAACAAGGTTTTATTTCATGAATCATTGTATCGAGCTCAAAATCACCTTTATCGATAAAAATTGGCGAAATCAACGATGAAACAAGGATTAAACACAAAAATGTCATAGTGGTTTTCGATGCTAGCATTACAAGCATCATATCCTTGTCACAATCTTGATATTTTAAAGGAATTTTGTTACCTACCGAATTTACCCTTAATGTTTCTTTCACAAACTTCACATCTAATGACCTCTCGCAAGGTTTCTCTAACTTTTCAAACTCCATCTTTTCAAAATCTTCAATTCTCAAAGCATGATCATCAACAAACATTTGTATCGAGAGATCTACGATCATACAATATCGATTGAACCGTGAAACTCCAGCCTTGAGCATGTTGCAAAAATCCAAAAGAATGGCGGTTTCTTGCATGTATTGGTCGAACCAATCTTCTCTCGATCCGAATGAAATTGGCATGTTGCATTTCTTGAATAAAACAAGGAGGTCGTTTTGCATCTTCTTCAAAAGACTAATCGCTTCGATGGCCCACCTGAAAGAAATCGACTCCTTAGCCAAGGACTCGTCGAGCCTCTCGAGCCCATCGACGAGCGAGGAGAAGAAGAGAGCGGTTTCTTCTCCCGAGTTGGATTTGCACTCCTCCCGAGGTTGTATGAAGGATAAAATTGATCTTCTCATGATATTTTCTAAATAATGCGAGGTAAATATTGTTGTTACGAGGAATATCTAACCCAAATTAAGGAGCTATGATCAATAAGTATCATGCTTTGGCTATGGGAAATTATGAGAGGATTCAAGAGAGGAGAATTGTAGTAGTGCTTCGTATCTTTATGAGATGATATTTTAGAATACCTAAAGATCCATAAAGGAAGTAGAGTGATCAGAAGGAAAGGGTGCGAAAACGACATGGAATTTTGCATATGCACCCCTCAAAAATCACATTTGCACGTAATCCTCGCGCTATTAACATACATTCCTAAATTTCTAATCTATGAAAGGATCGTTTGTTAAAATAAAATGGTTTGTAGGGTTATGTAAGCAAGAAAAAAACTCAAAAAGAGAAATGGAAGAATGTTAGCATCATGAAGGAAGCGTGATACCAAAGATTTTGAATGTGAAGGAGGGGGAAGAAGAGAAGTCACGCAAGGGATTAATTTTCCTGTTTTATCTTGCCGCCCTTTCGCAACTAGTTATTGACGTGGGCTTTTGGTTGATTATTCATTTATTTGGTGACATATCTATTAAACTATTCATTGACTTTTAAGTTTTAAGCATTTATGGAAATTTTTTAATGGAAGCTATGAATGATGGTTGTATGCCTATTTGATTTCTCGAGCTTTTGAATCTCAAATCCAACTTTGAGCATAAATTTCAATTCATTTGATTTTTAAATTATCGAATCAAACTTTTTAATGGAGGATTGAAGTTATATAATTGATTATGGTTACAAGCTTTACTCAAAGACTTGTTGATAACCTTCATATCAAGTTACACACAAAGACGGCTTCACTAATAAATTACTAGGAAACTTCCTCCGTTGTTAAGTAACACAAGCAAGCATCTGTAATGTACGAACAAACTCTTTTTCAAGGGCTTGTTTGCAAATGTTACCAATAATCACATAATAAGAAACAGGCTTAATAATCAAGCCTCGTTACTTGTCTTCTAAAATATAGAAAAACCAATGAACGAAACAATTAACTAAAAAAAGAGCCACATTTATTAAGAAAAAGATTTGAAATATCTCCATCATATGGATTGACCCTAGGTAAACCTACTCAACACCATTATTAAAAGGTCCCCAAAAAAAATAAAAATAGTTTATGATAAAACAAAATTACATCCCTAGCGTACCAATACTGGTACCTGGCTTACAACTCGTCCTTGGTAGATTCTGACGAGGTTGAAGGAGGAGTGCTCGTAGTGGCGGTATCTTTATTCTCTTGAATATATTTAATAATATCCTCTTTGGTTCTTCCACCATCGAACTGTACCAGTTTCCCACTAGCGGACGAAAAGTACATTGTTGGGTACCCCTGTACGTCGAACACGTCCTTTGGTACGTCATTTGCGGTCGCATCCTGTTATAATAATACAATCAAATATATTTAATATTCATGAATTACAATTTAATATCATATTTACCCTTCCCAAAATAAAAATATCATATTTACCCTTTCAAAAATCTAGTCAAGATTATATTGTAACAATTTGTAGGTTTTCAAAGGGTAAATAAGATTCAGATATTTTTGGAATTTAGAGGGGTAAATATGTAAATCCCCCCAAAAACTTTAAATAATCATATTGACCACTTCGGAAATCTAAAATGTGATATTTATATTTTGCAGGTCTCAAAAGGGTAAATATGATATTTTTATTTTTGGAAGGGCAAATATGATATTTTATGGTAATCGAAACAAGATTATATACATACAATTTTAGCAATGACTACATCTTCTTGGTCTTTTAGTTCAATTGCTACTTCATCTAAAATTGGAGCGAGACTCTTGCAATGTCCACACCATGGTGCATAAAACTCAAGCAACACTACATACCAACCAAGTAAATACATTAATGAATGTAATAATAAACTTTGTAAGGGTGAATTTGCAAAAGTATCCCTACCATTTTTGCCAGATTTCAAAACAATGTCGTTAAGATTATCAGCAACGACCACTTTAACCGGTTCGTCATTTGTCTCTGGAATCGGCTCTGATTTCTTATACGCCTTCAATTTCCCCTCCTATAAAAAGAGATAAAGCTTCTTCAAAAAAGCCCCAACCTTTTTAATATTTAAAAGAAATTACCGAATAGTCCTTGATCCATGTGAGAATACTCTCAGGGTCCAAGTTAGGATTTAAATATTTCTTGCCATCATTCTCTTGCAATACTATCAAAGGCACTTGATCTTCCTTCAATCCGAAATACTGAAGACAACAAAGAAAATAGAATAAATATTAATTAAATTAATCGAAAAAAGGATTCAATTTTTTAAATTAATGACGAACCTGAAAAGCACCTTGACTGGCTTCAACATCACCAATCAAAAAGCTAATTCCTTTTCCCTTGTACAATTTAGCAGCCTCGTTTAGATTTGATTTGAACGACTCGAAATTCTCTGTTGCGAAGTTCAAGAAAAGCATTGCCTACAAAATAAATAATCGATTTGTTTCAGGAAATTATTTCGCGTTTATGTGATTAAAAAGAAATGAATAGTTAATTACTTTGGCATTGGGGCTATTGAAGAATTTAATGAGATAAGGATGATTTGAGGGGTCATTATCAAAAGTGGCCACAGTTGGCATGCTCTCTGTTTCGATAAATTTCTCCAATGCTTCCTCATTAAAATCCTAAATAAAATAAATTATTAGATTATATTTAATTATTGATTATATATATCGAAAGGAAATAGAATAATGAATTGTTGAATAAACGTACCTTTGAATCAACAACGAGTTCATCGAATGGCTTGAAGAGTCTTACTACAGGCCCGGCCAATGACGATTCGCCACGTGGCAGGATCTTAGCATCAAGAGTATGGCCAAAATCATAATCGGATCTCAAACTATCTGCAACTTTCATGAAACTCTCGTACTCACTTCCCTCAAACTTAGGGAAAATACCCACCTAAAATCAAATTGAATAAATTAACAATAAGAAGATATCAAATTAACGAAGAATTTTATTTACAAAGTTTAATTATAACTTACAATGGACACTTTCTTGTCTCCGATTAAACTGGACACATCCTCTCCAGTTTTGATCTCTGCAGAGGCAGGACCCACTTGCTTCTTTAAATACTCAATGATGCCTTCAGCTTCTCGGGGTCCTTTGTATTCTTGCACAATGGCCCCTTGATTTCTCACTATTTTGATTGTGGGGAAGCCCTTCACGCCGTATTTGGATGCTAGCTCTTTATTCGGCTCTTCGTTTGCATCGACCTTGGCGAGAACGATTGGATACTCGTGATTTTTTAGGCTTGATGCAGCCTTTTCATACTGGAATTATGAATATACTTTAGGTTAGAGAAATTGTAGATTAATGAAGAGGGTTTAATAAGTATTAATATGGGGGTATATGAGAAAAAATACCTCAGGAGCGAGTTTCTGGCAGTGTCCACACCTGCATGCAACCAAATTCAATTAGGTATGGTTAGATTTAAAATTTGAAAAAGATAAAATATGGCAAAGATCTAAATTTTCAAAATCAGTAATGATTTGAGATAAATGGAGACCGAACATAAAATTATGATGATTAACTATTATGAGAGCTTTTAGATTTTTAACTCAAAGAGAATTAATAATAAATACAATGCAATGCATACACAAAACTACCATTATATAAGTGTGTTTCTGCACAGTATGATTGGTTCTTTGAACAATTGTAAAAATAGTTTTAGATCTGGCTTGGCCAAAAAAAGCGAAGCATATCAGAAATCTGATTTTGTTTTCTACTGAAGTAACAATATTCATTGTAATTTCAGATTGAACAGATTTATCACTACACATAAATTAGGAAATTGATCCACACAAATTGAACAATTAAATTCAAAATAAGCACCTCAGCTAAACTGACAATTATCTTAAAAAAATGCACAAATCAACACCAATCTCCAGATCAAGTCAACCTAAGCTTTACACATACTGTAAAAATAGAAATCAATATCAGATCTGTATATTACCAAGGAGCGTAGAACTCAACAACGACGAAAGGGTGTTTCTCGATCACTTCAGTGAAATTCGACGCATCCAGCGTCAGCACAGCTGATTCCTCAACCTCTCCCTCCGCCCTCATCGCCGGAGCAGTAAGAGAGATGAATAGTACAAAGACACAACAGATCGAAACCCTAGAAATCGCCATTAGACAAGTAGAATTGTGGTACAAGATTAAGTCCGAGCAAGACTGGGGTTTATGTAGTAGATAAGACAATTTGGTTTCAGGACCCTACATTTAATACTAAAATCATATTTAAGATTTCTTTCCCATATATACCCATGTAAAAGATTTAATTTGTAAACATACCTATAATTAGGATATAATCATAATCATAGAATAAAGGCAGGGATATTGGATATAATTATAAAAAATGAGAGGGTTGTGAATGTAAACATGGCAGTGTGAGTTGTATGAGTCATAAATTTCGCATTTTGTGAGGGGTAACTGATAAAATGATTAATACGGATTATCGAGGTGATTTGGGCGTGATTAGATCTTCTGTGGCAAGAATTTGATATTATCTATTTATTTACATGATTATTGGCCGCGTAAGATCCGGAGGATAGAATTCATGGGTAACGCATTAAACCGTTTAAGAATTCTATGGTACTGCAGTGGAAGGAATTGTAGAGAATGATTATCTCGAGGATATCTGAATCTGAATTAAGGAGATTTGAGTAATTATTAATTAATTGTTTCTTATTTTCTATCTTAATTGACAATCATTTTTTTATTGAGAGAATCTAAATTATCCAAATTAAGTAGTATAGGAGTAATTATTAATTAATTGTTTCTGATTTTCTATCTTAATTGACCATTAATAACATGCTACAAATATTTAATTAGTTCATAAATTCTCATAATAATATTCTAATTTGATTTATATAAATTTAATATATCATGAAGAGTTATAAAAATTCAGAAAATGTTTTAGCCCCAACTCCCAAGAATAATTCACAAATGTGATATCAAACATGATTTATAGAAGAAAAAAAATATATAAGTACCCTTTATATTTATCTCAAAAATCACCTCGATGTTATTTATTGACATTAATTATTCTATTAATTACTTACCATTTAATGGGGTTGTGTGTGTGTGTGTCAGTGTGTGTGGTGGGGGGGGGGGGGGGGGGGGGGGGGGGGGTTACATTATGAAGATGCCTAGATTTATTGATGTTATTTATGAAGAAAATATAGTTATAGATCAATTAATAAATTGTATATATGAGGATAGATGAATGTATGTGTTCATCAAAACGATTGGATGCATAATAATATTATGCAGAATTGACAGAAAATACATAGTCCGTCGTGACGGACTGGTTGGTCCGTCAGGACGGACCAAAGAGTATTTATGTGCACCAATCTGTGAGTATAGCGTCGTGACGGACTGGTTTGTCCGTCATGACGAAGCTGCATCACGACGGACAGGTTGGTCCGTCATGACGGAGCAGAGAAGTGACGGCTATCTCAGTAAATGTGATACGTCCGTCGTGACGGACTATGGTGCGTCATGACGGACTGTAGTCCAAATTCTGAGTTGGCAGTTTTTCTTAAGATACTCATTAATCCTCTAATTAATGGTGCCTTGATTATAAGTTTTTCTTAAGATACTCATTGATTATAAGCAGTTTTTCTTAATAAAAAATGCTAAATTCAATGCAAGAACACGAATAACACTTATCCGTATCCGATTCGATCAATGAATCGACGACGATCGCTCTGATATCATTGTTGGGTATCAGCGTCACTACCGGTCCCCGCCCAGCGGATTGAGGGGCACGGTCCGACCCGATCCAAAGGACCACGTCATCGATTTCACGATACAAATCATAGTCCTACATTCAACTACTAATATATAACTATTATATATAGTGTCATACCACGTGAAATTGATCATGGAGAAGGGTTGACACGCGCTTGTAGTTGCTGTTCTCGCTCCGTTCTTCGGCAACACGTGCGTCCCACGCCCGCACGATTCGACACCGTCGATAAAGCTTCGTCTTGTCGTATACAACCGGAATCGTTCCGGTTAAGATCCGACCTTGCCCGTTCTTGCTCTCATTGGATCACAATGAAAAATCTCAACTGAGATCTCTCTACCCGTATCCACCTGGAGTTATCGCCTTCCGGTTATACGTGAATCCTCCTAGTGTATTCACGTGCAAACTTGCTTGAATCTGAATTTGAGAACTTTTCTCCAAATTCTCTCTATTCTCTAATACTTTTTCTTGAGGAAGAAGATGAAGAATTCTAAGTTCTGTCCACCAGATCTGAGAATTAATACCATCAATCTCAGATCATACCATTAATTACAGGACAATTAATTGGAGATAAAAACTGCCAACACAGAATTCTGAACATAGTCCGTTCGAACACACCTTACGGTTCGTTCGAACGAACTAGCCACTGTTAATGTGTTCCAGTTTTACATATATGCGTTCGAACTGAATAATCTATTCAATCGAACGTATCATAGTGCGTTCGAACGAACCATCTTTGTCCGTTCGAACGAACCATCTCCTGGTTCCTGAGTTTACACAATCTCATTGTGAACTCAACCATTTGATCATCATTATTTGTACGTTTTTCTAGTTGATCCAAAACTGTATTTCCTTCAATAAAAGCATGGGTACTCTCTCTCTCTCTCTCTCTCTCTCTCTCTCTCTCTCTCTCTCTCTCTCTCTCTCTCTCTCTCTCCATCCTGAATTTTAACAGATATTGAGAGCTTGTTGGACAAGTTATAGAGAGCCAAAAACACCATTAGAATTAGAGAAGCTCAGTTTACGGAGAATCGCGCGTAACCGAGAGTCGAAGCTCGTGGTGGATACGGGTAGAGAGATCTTAACTGAGATCTTTCATTGTGATCAAACGAGAGCGAGTTCGAGGAAGATCGAAGGACAAATCGGAGCTTCAAAGAAGGTGTCGAATCGTGCGGGCGTGGGACGCACGTGTTACCGGAATCAGAGCAAGGACAACGACAACGGAATCAACCCGTCACCGTGATCAATTTCATGTGGTATGATTCTATGTATATAATAGTTATATTCGCAGTTGCACATAGATTATGATTTGTGTTTTCGGATCGGCAACATGGTCCTCGAGATCGGGTCGGACCGGGTCTCTCATTCCGCTGCGCGGGACTCGGTAGCGATGTCGATAACCAACAATTTCTGTGAGTGTAGCAGTTTTGAAAAAAAATCTATGATATAATATTCATTATTGAGTGTTGATATTCATCCCCCTTACAACCCACCTAGATGTTTGATGTGTTAATATATACGCTAATTGTAATGGTGATCCATGAATTTTTTTTGTTTAGCCATCGTATATAGGATGAGAGAAAATTAAATGTCAAATGTTTCACACATCATTAATATATTTAATGTTTTTATTGTCCTGGTTTACCACCAATCAATTATAATTAAATCCAAATTTACTAATATGGAAAATAAGTTATTGAGATGGTTGACCATTTACAAAGTGTTAAACATATGCATATTGACTCGTTTGAAAAATAATTAATCAAATCTAAATTTATAAATTTGAAAAAAGAAGTATTGGACAGAACTAATCCACCGTTCAACATGTGTTAAAAAGATACACATGACTCATTTTCACCGTTTAACATGTATTAAAACGGATACGGACTCATTTCCACCATTTCACACCTAAATTAGAGTTTGTCTCAAATTTTACAAAATAAAACTATCATAAAAGTTTACAAAATTATAAGAACAAAAATAAAAAGAATAATTTCGCAAAAAATCTACAAAATACAAATGAAAATATTTTATTTTTATAAAAAGATTGAAGATAAAAATAATTACATATTTGTTCAAAAAAATATGACTTATCATGTGTAAAATTAAATATAATAAAAAAATTTAAATAAACCAAATTATTTTTTAGTAATTTTGTTCGTCACCTAATAAATGTGATTCATCATGTAATTAATATGATTTGTCATTTATTATGATTTATTATTTTATGCAATTTAACATTTAATACATTTATTATCAGTTGCCAATCCATCAATGAGTTGATGGGATATTAAGAGGGGCAAGTATAATTTTCCTTCATTATTTGAGTGCTTAGACTCATATGATAGGTCCAATTAAAATTATTTAAAATTGAAAATGTTGAAATAATCATAATTGTTTCTTATTTTTATGTGGATTAAAAATTAATAGTATGTCAAAAATAATTAATTAATTAATAATCATAATTTAATTTATGACCATTGACCAGAGTTAAAGGACAAAATGTACTATAGAATTTATGAACAATTTTAGATGATAGAATTGATCTGATACATGCATGTGAAACAAGAAACAAAATTGGACAGAAAGCTAAAATTGTCCTTCGCTGCCTGTGAATTCATTTTATGCATAAATTCTCTTGAGGACAAAATTGATCTGATAGTATGTTTTTTAATCATTGAATTTGCATTGAGATTTGTGTATTTAATGATGTGCACAAAATTTCATGTTCATGATGAAAAAACACAAATCTCAATGCAAATTCAATAGTTAAAAAACATTAAGTACCAAATATTTGGTATTTAATTAAGTAGGTTAGCCTTCCTCCTTAAGAATAAGCATATATTTATCATTTATGCTTTATATAATAATATTACATAAATTTTCTATTTTCACAGTGAGCCACGTTTCTCTAATCAAAGTTGTTCATTTACAATTTTTTATCAGCGATCGACGGTCCAAAATCTCAGTTTCTTCTTTTGTCAAAAAAATCATCGAACGGGAGATTTTTTAAAGGAGACACGCCCAAAATAGCTTCTGAGGTTTTGAGTATTTCTTCATTTTTTCGTTGTTTTCTTATCTCTTCGTGTTCTTTTTATTTCTTTTACAAAACTGTCTCTGTTAATTCGAAAAATTGGTTTGTTTTTGGTTTTTAGAGTTTGTTTTAGGGACAAAACCGAGAGGAGAAGACATCAATATGAATCATTTTATACTTTTTTTTTGGTGAAAATTTACGTAGTAAAAGATTCGATCCAAACCATCTTAAAAACATGTTATTTGGACTCCTCAGATCGTCAAAAGATTGTTATTAATCGAAAAACAAACTTTCTTAGTGTTTGTAAAATTTGGTGAAAAGTTATGTAGTAAAAGATACGATACAAATGATCTAAAAACATGTTTGTACAAAGACTAAGAAAGTTTTCTTTTCGATTCATAGCAATCTTTTTACGCTTTGAGGAGTTCAAATAACACGTTTTTAGATCATTTGTATCATATCTTTCACTACATAACATTTCCCCAAATTTTACAAACACTAAGAAAGTTTGTTTTTCGATTCATAACATTCTTTTAATAAACCGAGGAGTCCAAATAACATGTTTTGAGATTGTTTGGATCGAATCTTTTACTACGTAACTTTTCACCAAATTGTACAAACACGAAGAAATTTTTCTTTTCGATTCATAGCAATCTTTGTACGCTTTGAGGAGTTCAAATATGGTGTTTTGAGATCACTTGTATCGTTTCTTTTACTACATAACTTTTCACCAAATATTACAAACACTAAGAAAGTTTGTTTTTCGATTCATAACATTCTTTTAACGCTCCGAGGAGTCAAAATAACATGTTTTGGGATGGCTTGGATCGAATCTTTTACTACGTAACTTTTCAACAAATTGTACAAACACAAAGAAAGTTTTCTTTTCGATTTATAGTAATCTTTTTACGCTTTGAGGAGTTCAAATAATGTGTTTTTATATCATTTGTATCGTATCTTTTACTACTTAACTTTTCACCAAATTTTACAAACTCTAAGAAAATTTATTTTTCGATTCATAACAATCTTTTAACGATCTGAGGAGTTCAAATAACAAGTTTTTAAGATGGTTTGGATCGAATCTTGTACTACGCAACTTTTCACCAAATTGTACAAACACTAAGAAAGTTTTCTTTTCGATTCATAGCAATCTTTTTACGCTTTGAGGAGTTCAAATAACGTGTTTTTAGATCATTTGTATCATATCTTTTAGTACATAACTTTTCACCAAATTTTTCAAACACTAAGAAAGTTTGTTTTTCGATTCATAACATTCTTTTAACGATCTGAGGAGTCCAAATAACTTGTTTTTAAGATTGTTTGGATCGAATATTTTATGACATAACTTTTCACCAAATTGTACTAACACTAAGAAAGTTTTTTTTTCGATTCATAGCAATCTTTTTACGCTTTGGGGAATTCAAATAACATGTTTTCAGATCATTTGTATCGTATCTTTTACTACATAACTTTTCACCAAATTTTACAAACATGATGAAAGTTATCTTTTCGATTCATAGCTATCTTTTTACGCTTTGAGGAGTTCAAATAACGTGTTTTTAGATCATTTGTATCATATCTTTTACTACATAACTTTTCACCAAATTTTTCAAACACTAAGAAAGTTTGTTTTTCGATTCATAACTTTCTTTTAATGCTCCGAGGAGTCCAAATAACGTGTTTTGGGATTGTTTGGATCGAATCTTTTACTACGTAACTTTTCACCAAATTGTACAAACACTAAGAAAGTTTTCTTTTCGATTCAAAGCAATCTTTGTACGCTTTTAGGAGTTCAAATAACTTGTTTTTAGATGGTCTGAATCGAATCTTTTACTACGTAACTTTTCACCAAAAGATACGATACAAATGATCTAAAAACATGTTATTTGAACTCCTCAAAGCATAAAAAGATTGCTATAAATCGAAAAGAAAACTTTCTTAGTGTTTGTACAATTTGGTGAAAAGTAACGTCGTAAAAGATTCGATCCAAACCATCTTAAAAACATGTTATTTGGACTCCTCAGATCGTTAAAAGATTGTTATGAATCGAAAAATAAACATTCTTAGTGTTTGTAAATTTTGGTGAAAAATTATGTAGTAAAAGATATGATACAAATGATCTAAAAACACGTTATTTGAACTCCTCAAAGCGTAAAAAAATTGCTATGTATCGAAAAGAAAAGTTTCTTAGTGTTTGTACAATTTGGTGAAAAGTTACGTAGTAAAAGATTCGAACCAGACCATCTAAAAACACGTTATTTGGACTCCTCGGAGCGTTAAAAGAATGTTGAATCAAAAAACAAACTTTCATAGTGTTTGTGAAATTTGATGAAAAGTTATGTAGTAAAAGATATGATACAAATGATCTAAAAACACGTTATTTGAAATCCTCAAAGCGTAAAAAGATTGCTATGAATCGAAAAGAAAACTTTCTTAGTGTTTGTAAAATTTGGTGAAAAGTTATGTAGTAAAATATACGATACAAATGATCTAAAAACAACGTCATTTGACTTCCTCAAAGCGTAAAAAAATTGCAATGAATCGAAAAGAAAACTTTCTTTGTGTTTGTACAATTTGGTGAAAAGTTACGTAGTAAAAGATTCGATCCAGACCATCTAAAAACACGTTATTTGGACTCCTCGGAGCGTTAAAAGAATGTTATGATTCGAAAAACAAACTTTCATAGTGTTTGTAGAATTTGGTGAAAAGTTATGTAGTAAAAGATATGATACAAATGATCTAAAAACACGTTATTTGAACTCCCCAAAGCATAAAAAGATTGCTACAAATCGAAAAGAAAACTTTCTTAGTGTTTGTACAATTTGGTGAAAAGTAACATCGTAAAAGATTCGATCCAAACCATCTTAAAAACATGTTATTTGGACTCCTCAGATCGTTAAAAGATTGTTATGAATCGAAAAATAAACTTTCTTAGTGTTTGTAAAATTTGGTGAAAAATTATGTAGTAAAAGATATGATACAAATGATCTAAAAACACGTTATTTGAACTCCTCAAAGCGTTAAAAAATTGCTATGAATCGAAAAGAAAAGTTTCTTAGTGTTTGTACAATTTGGTGAAAAGGCACGTAGTAAAAGATTCAAACCAGACCATCTAAAAACACGTTATTTGGACTCCTCAAAGCGTAAAAAGATTGCTATGAATCGAAAAGAAAACATTCTTAGTGTTTGTAAAATTTGGTGAAAAGTTATGTAGTAAAAGATACGATACAAATGATCTAAAAACATGTTATTTGAACTCCTCTAAGCATAAAAAGATTGCTATAAATCGAAAAGAAAACTTTCTTAGTGTTTGTACAATTTGGTGAAAAGTAACGTCGTAAAATATTCGATCCAAACCATCTTAAAAACATGTTATTTGGACTCCTCAGATCGTTAAAAGATTGTTATGAATCGAAAAATAAACTTTCTTAGTGTTTGTACAATTTGGTGAAAAATTATGTAGTAAAAGATATGATACAAATGATCTAAAAACACGTTATTTGAACTCCTCAAAGCGTAAAAAAAATTGCTATGTATCGAAAAGAAAAGTTTCTTAGTGTTTGTACAATTTGGTCAAAAGTTACGTAGTAAAGGATTCGAACCAGACCATCTAAAAACACGTTATTTGGACTCCTCGGAGCGTTAAAAGAATGTTGAATCAAAAAACAAACTTTCATAGTGTTTGTGAAATTTGATGAAAAGTTATGTAGTAAAAGATATGATACAAATGATCTAAAAACACGTTATTTGAAATCCTCAAAGCGTAAAAAGATTGCTATGAATCGAAAACAAAACTTTCTTAGTGTTTGTAAAATTTGGTGAAAAGTTATGTAGTAAAATATACGATACAAATGATCTAAAAACAACGTCATTTGACCTCCTCAAAGCGTAAAAAAATTGCAATGAATCGAAAAGAAAACTTTTTTTGTGTTTGTACAATTTGGTGAAAAGTTACGTAGTAAAAGATTCGATCCAGACCATCTAAAAACACGTTATTTGGACTCCTCGGAGCGTTAAAAGAATGTTATGATTCGAAAAACAAACTTTCATAGTGTTTGTAGAATTTGGTGAAAAGTTATGTAGTAAAAGATATGATACAAATGATCTAAAAACACGTTATTTGAACTCCCCAAAGCATAAAAAGATTGCTACAAATCGAAAAGAAAACTTTCTTAGTGTTTGTACAATTTGGTGAAAAGTGACATCGTAAAAGATTCGATCCAAACCATCTTAAAAACATGTTATTTGGACTCCTCAGATCGTTAAAAGATTGTTATGAATCGAAAAATAAACTTTCTTAGTGTTTGTAAAATTTGGTGAAAAATTATGTAGTAAAAGATATGATACAAATGGTCTAAAAACACGTTATTTGAACTCCTCAAAGCGTTAAAAAATTGCTATGAATCGAAAAGAAAAGTTTCTTAGTGTTTGTACAATTTGGTGAAAAGGCACGTAGTAAAAGATTCGAACCAGACCATCTAAAAACACGTTATTTGGACTCCTCAAAGCGTAAAAAGATTGCTATGAATCGAAAAGAAAACTTTCTTAGTGTTTGTAAAATTTGGTGAAAAGTTATGTAGTCAAAGATACGATACAAATGATCAAAAAACATGTTATTTGAACTCCTCAAAGCATAAAAAGATTGCTATAAATCGAAAAGAAAAGTTTCTTAGTGTTTGTACAATTTGGTGAAAAGTAACGTCGTAAAAGATTCGATCCAAACCATCTTAAAAACATGTTATTTGGACTCCTCAGATCGTTAAAAGATTGTTCTGAATCGAAAAATAAACTTTCTTAGTGTTTGTACAATTTGGTGAAAAATTATGTAGTAAAAGATATGATACAAATGATCTAAAAACACGTTATTTGAACTCCTCAAAGCGTAAAAAAAATTGCTATGTATCGAAAAGAAAAGTTTCTTAGTGTTTGTACAATTTGGTGAAAAGTTACGTCGTAAAGGATTCGAACCAGACCATCTAAAAACACGTTATTTGGACTCCTCGGAGCGTTAAAAGAATGTTGAATCAAAAAACAAACTTTCATAGTGTTTGTGAAATTTGATGAAAAGTTATGTAGTAAAAGATATGATACAAATGATCTAAAAACACGTTATTTGAACTCCTCAAAGCGTAAAAAAATTGCTATGTATCGAAAAGAAAAGTTTCTTAGTGTTTGTACAATTTGGTGAAAAGTTACGTAGTAAAAGATTCGAACCAGACCATCTAAAAACACGTTATTTGGACTCCTCGGAGCGTTAAAAGAATGTTGAATCAAAAAACAAACTTTCATAGTGTTTGTGAAATTTGATGAAAAGTTATGTAGTAAAAGATATGATACAAATGATCTAAAAACACGTTATTTGAAATCCTCAAAGCGTAAAAAGATTGCTATGAATCGAAAAGAAAACTTTCTTAGTGTTTGTAAAATTTGGTGAAAAGTTATGTAGTAAAATATACGATACAAATGATCTAAAAACAACGTCATTTGACTTCCTCAAAGCGTAAAAAAATTGCAATGAATCGAAAAGAAAACTTTCTTTGTGTTTGTACAATTTGGTGAAAAGTTACGTAGTAAAAGATTCGATCCAGACCATCTAAAAACACGTTATTTGGACTCCTCGGAGCGTTAAAAGAATGTTATGATTCGAAAAACAAACTTTCATAGTGTTTGTAGAATTTGGTGAAAAGTTATGTAGTAAAAGATATGATACAAATGATCTAAAAACACGTTATTTGAACTCCCCAAAGCATAAAAAGATTGCTACAAATCGAAAAGAAAACTTTCTTAGTGTTTGTACAATTTGGTGAAAAGTAACATCGTAAAAGATTCGATCCAAACCATCTTAAAAACATGTTATTTGGACTCCTCAGATCGTTAAAAGATTGTTATGAATCGAAAAATAAACTTTCTTAGTGTTTGTAAAATTTGGTGAAAAATTATGTAGTAAAAGATATGATACAAATCATCTAAAAACACGTTATTTGAACTCCTCAAAGCGTTAAAAAATTGCTATGAATCGAAAAGAAAAGTTTCTTAGTGTTTGTACAATTTGGTGAAAAGGCACGTAGTAAAAGATTCAAACCAGATCATCTAAAAACACGTTATTTGGACTCCTCAAAGCGTAAAAAGATTGCTATGAATCGAAAAGAAAACATTCTTAGTGTTTGTAAAATTTGGTGAAAAGTTATGTAGTAAAAGATACGATACAAATGATCTAAAAACGTGTTATTTGAACTCCTCTAAGCATAAAAAGATTGCTATAAATCGAAAAGAAAACTTTCTTAGTGTTTGTACAATTTGGTGAAAAGTAACGTCGTAAAATATTCGATCCAAACCATCTTAAAAACATGTTATTTGGACTCCTCAGATCGTTAAAAGATTGTTATGAATCGAAAAATAAACTTTCTTAGTGTTTGTACAATTTGGTGAAAAATTATGTAGTAAAAGATATGATACAAATGATCTAAAAACACGTTATTTGAACTCCTCAAAGCGTAAAAAAAATTGCTATGTATCGAAAAGAAAAGTTTCTTAGTGTTTGTACAATTTGGTGAAAAGTTACGTAGTAAAGGATTCGAACCAGACCATCTAAAAACACGTTATTTGGACTCCTCGGAGCGTTAAAAGAATGTTGAATCAAAAAACAAACTTTCATAGTGTTTGTGAAATTTGATGAAAAGTTATGTAGTAAAAGATATGATACAAATGATCTAAAAACACGTTATTTGAAATCCTCAAAGCGTAAAAAGATTGCTATGAATCGAAAACAAAACTTTCTTAGTGTTTGTAAAATTTGGTGAAAAGTTATGTAGTAAAATATACGATACAAATGATCTAAAAACAACGTCATTTGACCTCCTCAAAGCGTAAAAAAATTGCAATGAATCGAAAAGAAAACTTTCTTTGTGTTTGTACAATTTGGTGAAAAGTTACGTAGTAAAAGATTCGATCCAGACCATCTAAAAACACGTTATTTGGACTCCTCGGAGCGTTAAAAGAATGTTATGATTCGAAAAACAAACTTTCATAGTGTTTGTAGAATTTGGTGAAAAGTTATGTAGTAAAAGATATGATACAAATGATCTAAAAACACGTTATTTGAACTCCCCAAAGCATAAAAAGATTGCTACAAATCGAAAAGAAAACTTTCTTAGTGTTTGTACAATTTGGTGAAAAGTGACATCGTAAAAGATTCGATCCAAACCATCTTAAAAACATGTTATTTGGACTCCTCAGATCGTTAAAAGATTGTTATGAATCGAAAAATAAACTTTCTTAGTGTTTGTAAAATTTGGTGAAAAATTATGTAGTAAAAGATATGATACAAATGGTCTAAAAACACGTTATTTGAACTCCTCAAAGCGTTAAAAAATTGCTATGAATCGAAAAGAAAAGTTTCTTAGTGTTTGTACAATTTGGTGAAAAGGCACGTAGTAAAAGATTCGAACCAGACCATCTAAAAACACGTTATTTGGACTCCTCAAAGCGTAAAAAGATTGTTCTGAATCGAAAAATAAACTTTCTTAGTGTTTGTAAAATTTGGTGAAAAGTTATGTAGTCAAAGATACGATACAAATGATCTAAAAACATGTTATTTGAACTCCTCAAAGCATAAAAAGATTGCTATAAATCGAAAAGAAAAGTTTCTTAGTGTTTGTACAATTTGGTGAAAAGTAACGTCGTAAAAGATTCGATCCAAACCATCTTAAAAATATGTTATTTGGACTCCTCAGATCGTTAAAAGATTGTTCTGAATCGAAAAACAAACTTTCATAGTGTTTGTGAAATTTGATGAAAAATTATGTAGTAAAAGATATGATACAAATGATCTAAAAACACGTTATTTGAACTCCTCAAAGCGTAAAAAAATTGCTATGTATCGAAAAGAAAAGTTTCTTAGTGTTTGTACAATTTGGTGAAAAGTTACGTAGTAAAGGATTCGAACCAGACCATCTAAAAACACGTTATTTGGACTCCTCGGAGCGTTAAAAGAATGTTGAATCAAAAAACAAACTTTCATAGTGTTTGTGAAATTTGATGAAAAGTTATGTAGTAAAAGATATGATACAAAGGATCTAAAAACACGTTATTTGAAATCCTCAAAGCGTAAAAAGATTGCTATGAATCGAAAAGAAAACTTTCTTAGTGTTTGTAAAATTTGGTGAAAAGTTATGTAGTAAAATATACGATACAAATGATCTAAAAACAACGTCATTTGACTTCCTCAAAGCGTAAAAAAATTGCAATGAATCGAAAAGAAAACTTTCTTTGTGTTTGTACAATTTGGTGAAAAGTTACGTAGTAAAAGATTCGATCCAGACCATCTAAAAACACGTTATTTGGACTCCTCGGAGCGTTAAAAGAATGTTATGATTCGAAAAACAAACTTTCATAGTGTTTGTAGAATTTGGTGAAAAGTTATGTAGTAAAAGATACGATACAAATGATCTAAAAACATGTTATTTGAACTCCCCAAAGCATAAAAAGATTGCTACAAATCGAAAAGAAAACTTTCTTAGTGTTTGTACAATTTGGTGAAAAGTAACATCGTAAAAGATTCGATCTAAACCATCTTAAAAACATGTTATTTGGACTCCTCAGATCGTTAAAAGATTGTTATGAATCGAAAAATAAACTTTCTTAGTGTTTGTAAAATTTGGTGAAAAATTATGTAGTAAAAGATATGATACAAATGGTCTAAAAACACGTTATTTGAACTCCTCAAAGCGTTAAAAAATTGCTATGAATCGAAAAGAAAAGTTTCTTAGTGTTTGTACAATTTGGTGAAAAGTTACGTAGTAAAAGATTCGAACCAGACCATCTAAAAACACGTTATTTGGACTCCTCGGAGCGTTAAAAGAATGTTGAATCAAAAAACAAACTTTCATAGTGTTTGTGAAATTTGATGAAAAGTTATGTAGTAAAAGATATGATACAAATGATCTAAAAACACGTTATTTGAAATCCTCAAAGCGTAAAAAGATTGCTATGAATCGAAAAGAAAACTTTCTTAGTGTTTGTAAAATTTGGTGAAAAGTTATGTAGTAAAATATACGATACAAATGATCTAAAAACAACGTCATTTGACTTCCTCAAAGCGTAAAAAAATTGCAATGAATCGAAAAGAAAACTTTCTTTGTGTTTGTACAATTTGGTGAAAAGTTATGTAGTAAAAGATTCGATCCAGACCATCTAAAAACACGTTATTTGGACTCCTCGGAGCGTTAAAAGAATGTTATGATTCGAAAAACAAACTTTCATAGTGTTTGTAGAATTTGGTGAAAAGTTATGTAGTAAAAGATATGATACAAATGATCTAAAAACACGTTATTTGAACTCCCCAAAGCATAAAAAGATTGCTACAAATCGAAAAGAAAACTTTCTTAGTGTTTGTACAATTTGGTGAAAAGTAACATCGTAAAAGATTCGATCCAAACCATCTTAAAAACATGTTATTTGGACTCCTCAGATCGTTAAAAGATTGTTATGAATCGAAAAATAAACTTTCTTAGTGTTTGTAAAATTTGGTGAAAAATTATGTAGTAAAAGATATGATACAAATGATCTAAAAACACGTTATTTGAACTCCTCAAAGCGTTAAAAAATTGCTATGAATCGAAAAGAAAAGTTTCTTAGTGTTTGTACAATTTGGTGAAAAGGCACGTAGTAAAAGATTCGAACCAGACCATCTAAAAACACGGTATTTGGACTCCTCAAAGCGAAAAAAGATTTCTATGAATCGAAAAATAAACTTTCTTAGTGTTTGTAAAATTTGGTGAAAAGTTATGTAGTCAAAGATACGATACAAATGATCTAAAAACATGTTATTTGAACTCCTCAAAGCATAAAAAGATTGCTATAAATCGAAAAGAAAAGTTTCTTAGTGTTTGTACAATTTGGTGAAAAGTAACGTCGTAAAAGATTCGATCCAAACCATCTTGAAAACATGTTATTTGGACTCCTCAGATCGTTAAAAGATTGTTCTGAATCGAAAAACAAACTTTCATAGTGTTTGTAAATTTTGGTGAAAAATTATGTAGTAAAAGATATGATACAAATGATCTAAAAACACGTTATTTGAACTCCTCAAAGCGTAAAAAAATTGCTATGTATCGAAAAGAAAAGTTTCTTAGTGTTTGTACAATTTGGTGAAAAGTTGCGTAGTAAAGGATTCGAACCAGACCATCTAAAAACACGTTATTTGGACTCCTCGGAGCGTTAAAAGAATGTTGAATCAAAAAACAAACTTTCATAGTGTTTGTGAAATTTGATGAAAAGTTATGTAGTAAAAGATATGATACAAATGATCTAAAAACACGTTATTTGAAATCCTCAAAGCGTAAAAAGATTGCTATGAATCGAAAAGAAAACTTTCTTAGTGTTTGTAAAATTTGGTGAAAAGTTATGTAGTAAAATATACGATACAAATGATCTAAAAACAACGTCATTTGACTTCCTCAAAGCGTAAAAAAATTGCAATGAATCGAAAAGAAAACTTTCTTTGTGTTTGTACAATTTGGTGAAAAGTTACGTAGTAAAAGATTCGATCCAGACCATCTAAAAACACGTTATTTGGACTCCTCGGAGCGTTAAAAGAATGTTATGATTCGAAAAACAAACTTTCATAGTGTTTGTAGAATTTGGTGAAAAGTTATGTAGTAAAAGATATGATACAAATGATCTAAAAACACGTTATTTGAACTCCCCAAAGCATAAAAAGATTGCTACGAATCGAAAAGAAAACTTTCTTAGTGTTTGTACAATTTGGTGAAAAGTGACATCGTAAAAGATTCGATCCAAACCATCTTAAAAACATGTTATTTGGACTCCTCAGATCGTTAAAAGATTGTTATGAATCGAAAAATAAACTTTCTTAGTGTTTGTAAAATTTGGTGAAAAATTATGTAGTAAAAGATATGATACAAATCATCTAAAAACACGTTATTTGAACTCCTCAAAGCGTTAAAAAATTGCTATGAATCGAAAAGAAAAGTTTCTTAGTGTTTGTACAATTTGGTGAAAAGGCACGTAGTAAAAGATTCGAACCAGACCATCTAAAAACACGTTATTTGGACTCCTCAAAGCGTAAAAAGATTTCTAAGAAAACTTTCTTAGTGTTTGTAAAATTTGGTGAAAAGTTATGTAGTAAAAGATACGATACAAATGATCTAAAAACATGTTATTTGAACTCCTCAAAGCATAAAAAGATTGCTATAAATCGAAAAGAAAACTTTCTTAGTGTTTGTACAATTTGGTGAAAAGTAACGTCGTAAAAGATTCGATCCAAACCATCTTGAAAACATGTTATTTGGACTCCTCAGATCGTTAAAAGATTGTTATGAATCGAAAAATAAACTTTCTTAGTGTTTGTAAATTTTGGTGAAAAATTATGTAGTAAAAGATATGATACAAATGATCTAAAAACACGTTATTTGAACTCCTCAAAGCGTAAAAAAATTGCTATGTATCGAAAAGAAAAGTTTCTTAGTGTTTGTACAATTTGGTGAAAAGTTACGTAGTAAAAGATTCGAACCAGACCATCTAAAAACACGTTATTTGGACTCCTCGGAGCGTTAAAAGAATGTTGAATCAAAAAACAAACTTTCATAGTGTTTGTGAAATTTGATGAAAAGTTATGTAGTAAAAGATATGATACAAATGATCTAAAAACACGTTATTTGAAATCCTCAAAGCGTAAAAAGATTGCTATGAATCGAAAAGAAAACTTTCTTAGTGTTTGTAAAATTTGGTGAAAAGTTATGTAGTAAAATATACGATACAAATGATCTAAAAACAACGTCATTTGACTTCCTCAAAGCGTAAAAAAATTGCAATGAATCGAAAAGAAAACTTTCTTTGTGTTTGTACAATTTGGTGAAAAGTTATGTAGTAAAAGATTCGATCCAGACCATCTAAAAACACGTTATTTGGACTCCTCGGTGCGTTAAAAGAATGTTATGATTCGAAAAACAAACTTTCATAGTGTTTGTAGAATTTGGTGAAAAGTTATGTAGTAAAAGATATGATACAAATGATCTAAAAACACGTTATTTGAACTCCCCAAAGCATAAAAATATTGCTACAAATCGAAAAGAAAACTTTCTTAGTGTTTGTACAATTTGGTGAAAAGTAACATCGTAAAAGATTCGATCCAAACCATCTTAAAAACATGTTATTTGGACTCCTAATATCGTTAAAAGATTGTTATGAATCGAAAAATAAACTTTCTTAGTGTTTGTAAAATTTGGTGAAAAATTATGTAGTAAAAGATATGATACAAATGATCTAAAAACACGTTATTTGAACTCCTCAAAGCGTTAAAAAATTGCTATGAATCGAAAAGAAAAGTTTCTTAGTGTTTGTACAATTTGGTGAAAAGGCACGTAGTAAAAGATTCGAACCAGACCATCTAAAAACACGTTATTTGGACTCCTCAAAGCGTAAAAAGATTTCTATGAATCGAAAAGAAAACTTTATTAGTGTTTGTAAAATTTGGTGAAAAGTTATGTAGTAAAAGATACGATACAAATGATCTAAAAACATGTTATTTGAACTCCTCAAAGCATAAAAAGATTGCTATAAATCGAAAAGAAAACTTTCTTAGTGTTTGTACAATTTGGTGAAAAGTAACGTCGTAAAAGATTCGATCCAAACCATCTTAAAAACATGTTATTTGGACTCCTCAGATCATTAAAAGATTGTTATGAATCGAAAAATAAACTTTCTTAGTGTTTGTAAATTTTGGTGAAAAATTATGTAGTAAAAGATATGATACAAATGATCTAAAAACACGTTATTTGAACTCCTCAAAGCGTAAAAAAATTGCTATGTATCGAAAAGAAAAGTTTCTTAGTGTTTGTACAATTTGGTGAAAAGTTACGTAGTAAAAGATTCGAACCAGACCATCTAAAAACACGTTATTTGGACTCCTCGGAGCGTTAAAAGAATGTTGAATCAAAAAACAAACTTTCATAGTGTTTGTGAAATTTGATGAAAAGTTATGTAGTAAAAGATATGATACAAATGATCTAAAAACACGTTATTTGAAATCTTCAAAGCGTAAAAAGATTGCTATGAATCGAAAAGAAAACTTTCTTAGTGTTTGTAAAATTTGGTGAAAAGTTATGTAGTAAAATATACGATACAAATGATCTAAAAACAACGTCATTTGACTTCCTCAAAGCGTAAAAAAATTGCAATGAATCGAAAAGAAAACTTTCTTTGTGTTTGTACAATTTGGTGAAAAGTTATGTAGTAAAAGATTCGATCCAGACCATCTAAAAACACGTTATTTGGACTCCTCGGAGCGTTAAAAGAATGTTATGATTCGAAAAACAAACTTTCATAGTGTTTGTAGATTTTGGTGAAAAGTTATGTAGTAAAAGATATGATACAAATGATCTAAAAACACGTTATTTGAACTCCCCAAAGCATAAAAAGATTGCTACAAATCGAAAAGAAAACTTTCTTAGTGTTTGTACAATTTGGTGAAAAGTAACATCGTAAAAGATTCGATCCAAACCATCTTAAAAACATGTTATTTGGACTCCTCAGATCGTTAAAAGATTGTTATGAATCGAAAAATAAACTTTCTTAGTGTTTGTAAAATTTGGTGAAAAATTATGTAGTAAAAGATATGATACAAATGATCTAAAAACACGTTATTTGAACTCCTCAAAGCGTTAAAAAATTGCTATGAATCGAAAAGAAAAGTTTCTTAGTGTTTGTACAATTTGGTGAAAAGGCACGTAGTAAAAGATTCGAACCAGACCATCTAAAAACACGTTATTTGGACTCCTCAAAGCGAAAAAAGATTTCTATGAATCGAAAAGAAAACTTTCTTAGTGTTTGTAAAATTTGGTGAAAAGTTATGTAGTAAAAGATACGATACAAATGATCTAAAAACATGTTATTTGAACTCCTCAAAGCATAAAAAGATTGCTATAAATCGAAAAGAAAACTTTCTTAGTGTTTGTACAATTTGGTGAAAAGTAACGTCGTAAAAGATTCGATCCAAACCATCTTAAAAACATGTTATTTGGACTCCTCAGATCGTTAAAAGATTGTTATGAATCGAAAAATAAACTTTCTTAGTGTTTGTAAATTTTGGTGAAAAATTATGTAGTAAAAGATATGATACAAATGATCTAAAAACACGTTATTTGAACTCCTCAAAGCGTAAAAAAAGTGCTATGTATCGAAAAGAAAAGTTTCTTAGTGTTTGTACAATTTAGTGAAAAGTTACGTAGTAAAAGATTCGAACCAGACCATCTAAAAACACGTTATTTGGACTCCTCGGAGCGTTAAAAGAATGTTGAATCAATAAACAAACTTTCATAGTGTTTGTGAAATTTGATGAAAAGTTATGTAGTAAAAGATATGATACAAATGATCTAAAAACACGTTATTTGAAATCCTCAAAGCGTAAAAAGATTGCTATGAATCGAAAAGAAAACTTTCTTAGTGTTTGTAAAATTTGGTGAAAAGTTATGTAGTAAAATATACGATACAAATGATCTAAAAACAACGTCATTTGACTTCCTCAAAGCGTAAAAAAATTGCAATGAATCGAAAAGAAAACTTTCTTTGTGTTTGTACAATTTGGTGAAAAGTTATGTAGTAAAAGATTCGATCCAGACCATCTAAAAACACGTTATTTGGACTCCTCGGAGCGTTAAAAGAATGTTATGATTCGAAAAACAAACTTTCATAGTGTTTGTAGAATTTGGTGAAAAGTTATGTAGTAAAAGATATGATACAAATGATCTAAAAACACGTTATTTGAACTCCCCAAAGCATAAAAATATTGCTACAAATCGAAAAGAAAAATTTCTTAGTGTTTGTACAATTTGGTGAAAAGTAACATCGTAAAAGATTCGATCCAAACCATCTTAAAAACATGTTATTTGGACTCCTCAGATCGTTAAAAGATTGTTATGAATCGAAAAATAAACTTTCTTAGTGTTTGTAAAATTTGGTGAAAAATTATGTAGTAAAAGATATGATACAAATGATCTAAAAACACGTTATTTGAACTCCTCAAAGCGTTAAAAAATTGCTATGAATCGAAAAGAAAAGTTTCTTAGTGTTTGTACAATTTGGTGAAAAGGCACGTAGTAAAAGATTCGAACCAGACCATCTAAAAACACGTTATTTGGACTCCTCAAAGCGAAAAAAGATTTCTATGAATCGAAAAGAAAACTTTCTTAGTGTTTGTAAAATTTGGTGAAAAGTTATGTAGTAAAAGATACGATACAAATGATCTAAAAACATGTTATTTGAACTCCTCAAAGCATAAAAAGATTGCTATAAATCGAAAAGAAAACTTTCTTAGTGTTTGTACAATTTGGTGAAAAGTAACGTCGTAAAATATTCGATCCAAACCATCTTAAAAACATGTTATTTGGACTCCTCAGATCGTTAAAAGATTGTTATGAATCGAAAAATAAACTCTCTTAGTGTTTGTAAATTTTGGTGAAAAATTATGTAGTAAAAGATATGATACAAATGATCTAAAAACACGTTATTTGTGTTGGTTCAAATTTCCTTATAGTTTGATTATTTCAAAACACTGTCCGTACTAATGTATACATCCAGAAATGTGCAGGATAACATAGGTACGATACGAAGATGAAGGAGGATTTGTGAAGGAAGACTTCATTGGACTACATCAAGAATCAGGACATGAAGTCTCAACATAAACAAGAAAAGAAGAACACAAGGAAGGCCATTGGAATACATCAAGACTCAAGATGTTGAAGCCTTCCGTGAGTGGGATACGCCACAAATAAACCTTAGGTACAAACCTAGTAGAACTCAAGTAAAATCATGTTCAAAATAACAAAGAGTTCAGTCTAGCAGGAAATGCGTTCTGAACGAACTCAAAGTCCGTTCAGAACGGACTTGCTACATATCAAAACTTTAAAGCTTGATTAGAACCAAACGTGTCACAGGGATGTGTGCGTTCGAACGAACAATCATGTCCGTTCGAACGGACAATTAGAATCCGTTCACCCACCTTCTGAGTGCGTTGAACGGACAATCCTTCCTGTGAACGGAAAACGTCACAGGGATGTGTGCGTTCGAACGACCACACATGTGCGTTCGAACGGACAACCTGGAATCCGTTGACCCACTTTTCAGTGCGTTGAACGGACTCTTGTTCCTGTGAACGCAAAATGCTATGTATAATTGAGTCCGTTCCGAACGGACATTGTCCGTTCGAACGGACCCAAAATGTACTTGCACGTTATTTTGAAACGGCTAGTGCAAACAACAAGTGCGTTCTGAACGGACTTTATGCGTTCGAACGCACTTCAAGTTTTCTGAAGGATTTCTATAGAGAGTATAAATAGAATCCTTCATGGGTCTCTCTCTCCCAACCCTTCATTTTCAAACATTTAAACCTAACAAGAGAGAAACCCTAAGCTGTGATTATCTATATCCATTGATAGCTTGAGAAACCTCTTTAGATCGTTGATCTACTTTCGATATTCTCCACTAATCGTATCCCACTCACGTGACCGATCACGTTGTAGCTCGATTAGTGAAAAAGTGTAATAGGCTAGTGCAACAAATTGTAAAGAGCCTAAGCTATAGATCGATAGAAGCGTGTAAATCGATCTAGGCAAATCCTTGTAATCGAGTTGAGTTGGAAGTCAATCGAAAGCCAAAAAGAGGCACAAGGCATTCCCGGAGACGTAGGTACTCGCAAATAATTGAGTCGGTCAATTAAGCGAGTAAAGGGTGAGTTAAAGCTACAAAGCAACCACCTACCGAACTTCGTAAACAAACTTCTTGTGTCAAAGTGTTTGTACGGTATCATCTTTATCATCTAAATTATTATTTATTCCGCACCGTAAATTAGGTTTAAATCTAAACTAAGTGTTAGTTAGATTGCCAAATTTACCCCCCTCTAGGTTAGAATTAACCAACAATTTGAACTCCTCAAAGCGTAAAAAAAGTGCTATGTATCGAAAAGAAAAGTTTCTTAGTGTTTGTACAATTTGGTGAAAAGTTACGTAGTAAAAGATTCGAACCAGACCATCTAAAAACACGTTATTTGGACTCCTCGGAGCGTTAAAAGAATGTTGAATCAATAAACAAACTTTCATAGTGTTTGTGAAATTTGATGAAAAGTTATGTAGTAAAAGATATGATACAAATGATCTAAAAACACGTTATTTGAAATCCTCAAAGCGTAAAAAGATTGCTATGAATCGAAAAGAAAACTTTCTTAGTGTTTGTAAAATTTGGTGAAAAGTTATGTAGTAAAATATACGATACAAATGATCTAAAAACAACGTCATTTGACTTCCTCAAAGCGTAAAAAAATTGCAATGAATCGAAAAGAAAACTTTCTTTGTGTTTGTACAATTTGGTGAAAAGTTATGTAGTAAAAGATTCGATCCAGACCATCTAAAAACACGTTATTTGGACTCCTCGGAGCGTTAAAAGAATGTTATGATTCGAAAAACAAACTTTCATAGTGTTTGTAAAATTCGTTGAAAAGTTATGTAGTAAAAGATATGATATAAATAATCTAAAAACACGTTATTTGAACTCCTCAAAGCGTAAAAAGATTGCTATGAATCGAAAAAAAAAAATCTTAGTGTTTGTACAATGTGGGGAAAAGTTATGTAGTAAAAGATACGATACAAATGATCTAAAAACATGTTATTTGAACTCCTCAGATCGTTAAAAGATTGTTATGAATCGAAAAATAAATTTTCTTAGCGTTTGTAAAATTTGGTGAAAAGTTATGTAGTAAAAGATACTATACAAATGATCTAAAAACATGTTATTTGGACTCCTCAAAGCATAAAAAGATTGCTATGAATCGAAAAAAAAAAATTCTTAGTGTTTGTAAAATTTGGTGAAAAGTTTTGTAGTTAAAGATACGATACAAATATATGATCCAAAAACATGTTATTTGATCTCCTCAAAGCGTAAAAAGATTGCTATGAATTGAAAAGAAAACTTTCTTAGTGTTTGTACATTTTGGTGAAAAGTTACGTCGTAAAAGATTCGATCCAAACCATCTTAAAAACATGTTATTTGGACTCCTCATATCGTTAAAAAATTTGGTGAAAAGTTATTTAGTAAAAGATACGATACAAATGATCTAAAAACACATTATTTGAACTCCTCAAAGCGTAAAAAGATATGAATCGAAAAGAAAACTTTCTTAGTGTTTGTACAATTTGGTGAAAAGTTATGTAGTAAAAGATTCGATCCAATCCATCTCAAAACACGTTATTTGGACTTCTCAAAGCGTTAAAATAATGTTATGAATCGAAAAACAAACTTTCATAGTGTTTGTAAAATTTGGTTAAAAGTTATGCTGTAAATGATACGATACAAATGATCTAAAAACACGTTATTTGAACTCCTCAAAGCGTACAAAGATTGCTATGAATCGAAAAGAAAACTTTCTTTGTGTTTGTACAATTTGGTGAAAAGTTACGTAGTAAAACATTCGATCCAAACAATCTCAAAACATGTAATTTGGACTCCTCGGAGCATTAGAGGAATGTTATGAATCGAAAAACAAACTTTCTAAGTGTTTGTAAAATTTGGTGAAAAGTTATGTAGTAAAAAATATGATACAAATGATCAAAAAACACCTTATTTGAACTCATCAAAGCGTAAAAAGATTGATATGAATCGAAAAGAAAACTTTCTTAGTTTTTGTACAATTTAGTGAAAAGTTACGTAGTAAAAGATTCGATTCATACCATCTCAAAAACATGTTATTTGGACTCCTCAGATGGTCAAAAGATTGTTATTAATAAAAAAACAAACTTTCTTAGTGTTTGTAAAATTTGGTGAAAATTTATGTAGTAAAAGATATGATACAAATAATCTAAAAGCATGTCATTTGAACTCCTCCAAGCGTGAAAAGATTACTATGAATCGAAAAGAGATCTTTCTTAGTGTTTGTAAATTTTGGTGAAAAGTTATGTAGTAAAAGATTCGATCCAAACAATCCCAAAACACGTTATTCGGACTCCTCGGAGCATTAAAAGAATGTTATGGATCGAAAAACAAACTTTCTAAGTGTTTGAAAATTTTGGTGAAAAGTTATGTAGCAAAAGATATGATACAAATGATCTAAAAACACGTTATTTGAACTCCTCAAAGCGCAAAAAGATTGCTATGAATCGAAAAACAAACTTTCTTAGTGTTTGTAAAGTTTGGTGAAAAGTTATTTAATAAAAGATACGATACAAATGATCTAAAAACTTGTTATTTGGACTCCTCAAAGCGTAAAAAGATTGCTATGAATCGAAAAACAAACTTTCTTAGTGTTTGTAAAGTTTGGTGAAAAGTTATTTAATAAAAGATACGATACAAATGATCTAAAAACACGTTATTTGGACTCCTCAAAGCGTAAAAAGATTGCTATGAATCGAAAAAAAACTTTCTTAGTGTTTGTACAATTTGGTGAAAAGTTATGTCGTAAAAGATACGATCCAAAACATCTTAAAAACATGTTTGTTGGACTCCTCAGATCGTTAAAAGATTGTTATGAATCGAAAGCAAACTTTCTTAGTGTTTGTACAATTTGGTGAATAGTTACGTAGTAAAAGATTCGATCCAAACCATCTCAAAACACGTTATTTGGACTCCAGAGCGTTAAAACAATGTTATGAATCGAAAAACAAACTTTCTTAGTGTTTGTAAAATTTGGTGAAAAGTTGTGTAGTAAAAGATACGATACAAACGATCTCAAAACACGTTATTTGAACTCCTCAAATCGTAAAAAGATTGCTATGAATCGTAAAGAAAACTTTCTTATTGTTTGTACAATTTTGTGAAAATTTACGTAGTAAAAGATTCGATCCAAACCATCTCAAAACACGTTGTTTTGACTCCTCGGAGCGTTAAAAGAATGTTATGAATCGAAGAACTAACTTTCCTAGTGTTTGTAAAATTTGGTGAAAAGTTATGTAGTAGAAGATATGATACAAAAGATCTAAAAACACGTTATTTGAACTCCTCAAAGCGTAAAAAGATTGCCATGAATCGAAAAGAAAACTTTATTAGTGTTTGTACAATTTGGTGAAAAGTTACGTAGTAAAAGATTCGACCCAAACCATCTTAAAAACAGTTTATTTTGACTCCTCAGATCGTTAAAAGATTGTTATGAATTGAAAAACAAATTTTGTTAGCGTATGTAAAATTTGGTGAAAAGTTATGTAGTAAAAGATACAATACAAATAATCTAAAAACATGTCATTTCAACTCCTCGAAGCGTAAAAAGATTACTATGAATCGAAAAGAAAACTTTCTTAGTGTTTGTAGAATTTGGTGAAAGTTACGTAGTAAAAGATACGATACAAATGATCTAAAAACATGTTATTCTAACTAATCAAAGCGTAAAAAGATTCCTATGAATCGAAAAGAAAAGTTTCTAAGTGTTTGTACAATTTGGAGAAAAGTTACGTAGTAAAAGATTTTATCCAAACCATCTGAAAACACGTTATTTGGACTCCTCAGAGCGTAAAAAGAATGTTATGAATCGAAAAACAAACATTTTTAGTGTTTGCAAACTTTGGTGAAAAGTTATGTAGTAAAAGATATGATACAAATGATCTAAAAATACGTTATTTGAACTCCTCAAAGCGTAAAAAGATTGCTATGAATCGAAAAGAAAACTTTCTTAGTGTTTGTACAATTTGGTGAAAAGTTACGTAGTAAAAGATTCGGTCTGAACCATCTTAAAAACATGTTATTTGGACTCCTCAGATCGTTAAAAGATTGTTCTGAATCAAAAAATTAACTTTCTCAGTGTTTCTAAAATTTGGTGAAAAGTTATGTAGTAAAAGAATACAAATGATCTAAAAACACGTTATTTGAACTCCTCAAAGCGTAAAAAGATTGCTATGAATTGAAAAGAAAACTTTATTCGTGTTTGTAAAATTTGGTGAAAAGTTATGTAGTAAAAGATACGAAACAAACGATCTCAAAACACGTTATTCGAACTCCTCAAAGCGTAAAAAGATTGCTTTGAATCGAAAAGAAAACTTTCTTAGTGTTTGTACAATTTGGTTAAAAGTTAAGTTGTAAAAAGATTCGATCCAAACCATCTCAAAACACGTTATTTTGACTCCTCGGAGCGATAAAAGAATGTTATGAATCGAAAAATAAACTTTCTTCGTGTTTGTAAAATTTGGTGAAAAGTTATGTAGTAAAACATAAAATACAATTGATTTAAAAACACATTATTTGAACTCTTCAAAGCGTAAAAAGATTGCGATGAATCGAAAAAAAAACTTTCTTAGTGTTTGTAAAATTCGGTGAAAGTTATGTAGTAAAAGATATGATACAAATGATCTAAAAACATGTTATTTGAACTAATCAAAGCGTAAAAAGATTCCTATAAATCGAAAAGAAAACTTTCTTAGTGTTTGTACAATTTGGTGAAAAGTTACGTAGTAAAAGATTCGATTCAAACCATCTGAAAACACGTTATTTGGACTCCTCAAAGCGTAAAAAGAATGTTATGAATCGAAAAACAAACTTTTTTAGTGTTTGCAAACTTGGGTGAAAAGTTATGTGGTAAAAGATATGATACAAATGATCTAAAAACACGTTATTTGAACTCCTCAAAGCGTAAAAAGATTGCTATGAATCGAAAAGAAAACTTTCTTAGTGTTTGTACAATTTGGTAAAAAGTTACGTAGTAAAAGATTCGATCCGTACCATCTAAAAAACATGTTATTTGGACTCCTCAGATCATTAATAGATTGTTATGAATCGAAAAATTAAATTTCTCAGTGTTTGTAAAATTTGGTGAAAAGTTATGTAGTAAAAGATACGATACAAATGATCTAAAAACATGTTATTTTAACTCCTCAAAGCGTAAAAAGATTACTATGAATCGAAAAGAAAACTTTCTTAGTTTTTGTAGAATTTGGTGAAAAGTTTCGTAGTAAAAGATTCGATCCAAACCATCTCAAAACACGTTATTTGGACTCCAGAGTGTTAAAAGAATGTTTTGAATCGAAAAACAAACTTTCTTAGTGTTTGTAAAATTTGGTGAAAAGTTATGTGGTAAAAGATGCGATACAAACGATGTTAAAACACGTTATTTGAACTCCTCAAAGCATAAAAAGATTGCTATGAATCGAAAAGAAAACTTTCTTAGTGTTTGTATAATTTGGTGAAAAGTTGCGTAGTAAAAGATTCTATCCAAACCATCTTAAAAACATGTTATTTGGACTCCTCAGATAGTTTAAAGATTGTTATGAATCGAAAAATAAATTTTGTTAGCGTGTTTTTAGATCATTTGTATCGTATCATTTACTACATAACTTCCCATCAAATTTTACAAACGCTAAATAAATTTGTTTTTCGATTCATAACAATATTTTAAAGACATGAGGAGTCCAAATAACATATTTTTAAGATGGTTTGGATCGAATCTTTTACTACATAACTTTTCACCAAATTGTACAAACACTAAGAAAGTTTTTTTTTCGATTCATAGCAATCTTTTTACGCATTGAGGAGTTCAAATATCGTGTTTTGAGATTATTTGTATCGTATCTTTTGCTACATAACTTTTCACCTAATTTTACAAACACTAAGAAATTTTTTTTTCGATTCATAGCAATCTTTTTACGCTTTGAGGAGTTCAAATAACGTGTGTTTAGATCATTTATATCATATCTTTTACTACATAACTTTTCAACAAATTCTACAAACACTATGAAAGTTTGTTTTTCGAATCATAACATTCTTTTAACGCTACGAGGAGTCCAAATAACGTGTTTTTAGATGGTTTGGATCGAATCTTTTACTACGTAACTTTTAACCAAATTGTACAAACACAAAGAAACTTTTCTTTTCGATTCATTGCAATTTTTTTACGCTTTGAGGAGGTCAAATAACGTTTTTTTTAGATCATTTGTATCGTATATTTTACTGAAGGAAATACAGTTTCAGGATCAACCGTAAAAGTGTACACAAGGATAAACGAATGTAGTCGTACATTCGTGGCCATACCTTTCAGTGGGAAAATCCAATTAGAATGGTTCAAATTGGGTTAGATAGATAATGAGATTATCTACAACCTTCATATAGAAATATATTTCATATGAACGAAGTATAAGTGTCGTTTCTGTGAAATACCGAAAGGGTGCAACAGTATGACATACAGTTAGTAAAACAGTCATAACTTTTGCATACGAACTCCAATTGGGCTGGGCCAAATTGGGTTGTGTAGATAATAAGATTATCTACAACTTTCGAGTTGGTTGATTTTCTGTCAGAGAACTTTATCAATTTCGTCTGGACAGAATACTGAACAGGTTCATATAGTTTTCTGTGTGAAAGGATGTATATTGGATATACATGCCTTTTGGCTAATCCTTATCCGATTAGGTATAAATAGGATTTTCTCTCTCATCTTCACTATGGAAATCAGTTGAATCATTCTAAGCAAGTGATTATTCTGCCCAATATACACAAGAAAAGAGCAAATTCAGATTTGATCTTTAGTGAGTGAAAGGGTGCGAAGAGAGAGAAATCGAGAAAGGAGTTTCTCGAGTAATAGAGAATCGATTAGATCGAGCAAGTTCGCCGGTGCATCGTCTAGGCAGGTGCATCCGCGACCGACGTCTTGCGACTCACGGTGGATACAAGTAGAGGAGCGACAATTGTGGCTCTTGGATTGTGATCGACTCAAGGAGTGAGAAGACGGTCAACGAACGGTGAAAGACGCGTGGTATGGGACGCGCGGATTGTCACCAACGTGACAGGAGATAGAAGGCGGCGATCAACCCTTCGTGCGTGATCAATTTCACGCTGGTATAGATCTATCCTTCTATTCGCATCGTACCCTCGAAGTCATGGCGTGATCTCGGGAATCGGGGAATCGGACCGGGCCTTCATTCCGCTGCGCGGGCCCGGGGTCGAGGAAATTCTCTTACAGTGGTATCAGAGCGATCGCCATCGATTCGAGGGTCGAATCATAGTCGTATATTAGATATACGCACGGGTTATCAAAGTTCGTACCCGTTTGCATGATGTTATATATTTAGAATGTCAAATTCCATTAAAATCACAAGTGAAATTCGCTAGAGATCGATCAATAGTTGATTGAGAGTATCTAGGAATAATCGTGAAAAGGTTTCATGATTGATCGTTTTGGAAACGAGCGAAAACAGCAGTTCAAAAATCGCATAGTCCGTTATAACGGACTTGGTGTCCGTTGCAACGGACCCTGTATAGGATGCGGGGGTGTGAGGAGGACCGTGAAAACTGCTTATTCCGTTGTAACGGACTTGGAGTCCGTTGTAACGGACCTTGTATCTGATACGAGGTTGCGGGGATGCCAAGGGTGTCTATTGGAGTCCGTTGTAACGGACTGGGTCCGTTGTAACGGACTGGGTCCGTTGTAACGGAGCTCTACGCAGTTGGTCCGTTGCAACGGACTGTATGTTGCGTTGTAACGGCCTGGTCTCTGGAAATTTGGACGAAGGTTTGCAGAAAATAGCGTTGTAACGGACCTATGTTGCGTTGTAACGGACATGTTTCTGGCAAAATTTGGCCAAACTCCGAAATAAATAGCGTTGTAACGGACTGGACTTCCGTTGTAACGGAGTGCCAAGTATACTGGAGGTCCGTTGTAACGGACTATGTTGCGTTACAACGGACTGGTTTCTGGTTGCTGATTTTGTTTTCGTGATAACTTTGGCTACACAACTTGGAATTTTGAGTTCTTTATATCGATTTGATCGGCATCAATCATACTAGCATATTATTAGATAATTATTTAGAATAATTAGACTCCCGAATAAAATCATATGCATATAGAAAATCTTGTGATAGTGATATAATTGGATTATGTCACGAATTTAGAAACATGCAATGGCATGATCCCTCATAATATTTAAGTCATGGAAATGCCTTCCATATCCACAACCATCGAGATTGATATGACATAGTGCGTGGTTTCAGGCCATAGTCGGGCACGTACTATTGTATATATTGGTGCGGGTGGTAAGCGTTAATTGGGGATTCACGTGGTTTCAGGCCATAGTCGGGCACGTGAGTAGTTCAATTGAACGATACGATGGATATGGTTGTGACTTAACCGTCCAAGCCAATCCGATTGGAGTTCGGGGCATAGATAGGATGCACACACGGAACTGGGATTGTATTGGATACGATTCATCACCGAAATCTTATAACGGTTCAAGAATCGCATTGGATGCGATTGGATATAATCCTACCTAAAATATCGAGATCTCATTTGTCGGCCATAGTCACTTATGGGAGGATCGTAAAATATGGGTCTTGAGTGTTATGGACTTGGAGTCCCGTATCGGTATGAGGGTTATCGATTCGATAAAAATAACACATTCATATATTCATCATATAAGCATATAGATTAAGTACGCACGGTTAGGAGTTAATCTTCATCATCCGTTTAGAATTATGTTTTCAAGCAACACCAAATATATCGATTAGATCGATATGATAGATGGCTTTTGGGCCGGAATTACCGTTATTAACCTTGATAGTCAAAGAATAGTTCTTAGACTTAAAGGAACGTGTTGGACACGGAAATGGTAGATTCGGGGCTCGAGGCTTTGGCTTTAGAGAAAGCCGGATTCGATAAACTTAAGAAGGAATCGAACAATGATACGTGCCTTGTGGTGGCATGTATAGACGCAAATTTCTCAAAATTGTTTGAGAATTCGGGTGTATATGAAAGTAAAACACAACGCTCAAGAAATAGTTTCAAGAGCTAGAGCGCGTTGAATGACTCAATGCGGCTCAAAGAGTAGGTTAATTTTGAGACGCCTTATGGGTCTTTGATTAACACTCGTGTGTTGATGGTACGAGATTTGATCTTCGTGACCGAATATCATATGCATTCGATAGATAAGTCGATCCCGAAATTGCATTTGATGCGATTTAAAATTGAATTGGAGATGCTTGGAGTATCCGAGGAATCCAATGCATTAAGATGCGTGGATGTCCTTGTAATTCAAAAGGTGGGATCGAAAGAAATGTATGTCTAAGGGTATTTTGGGAAAATGTTTTCCAAAATGGAGAGTTCGGACAAAGAGTTGTCCAAACTAATGACTCAAAGGACGGTGAAATCCGAGGAGGATTAAACCTAGAAGTTGATTGCTTCTTTTGGCATTGCCGTCTTGGCCATATAAACGAGATTCGCGTATCTAGATTCCATATGATGGATTGCTAGAATCATTCGAATTAGATTCGATTGATTAATGCGATACTTATTTATTAGGCAAGACGACAATGGCATCATTCTCCAAAGGTTGGAGAAAGATCCAACGAATTATTGGAAATTACATTTAGATGTAATGTTCCGATAAGTTCCGAGGCAAGAGGAGGCTATCGGTATTTTGTTACGTTTATGGACGGTTAAAGTAGATATGAAAATATCTATTTAATGCGTGCCGAAATGGAAACTTTTGAAAGGTTCAAAGAGTTTCAAAAACGAAATACGAAATCAACAAAGCAAGAAAATCAAAGCTTTTCGATAGGATCGAGAAGGCGAGTATTTGAGCTAAACCTTTCGATAGGATCGAAGAGGCGATATTTGAGTTATGAATATTGATGATCATTTATGATTGTGGAATCGTTTCACGATTGCCTTTATTCGGAACATTGAGATGTGTCCGAAAAGAGGAAATGAACGCATGTTGGACATGGTTCGATAAATGATAAGTCAATAGGATCTCCCAAAAATGTTTTGGGGATACGCCCTTGAGACAGCGGCACTAATGAATGGTTGCATATGAGATATGGACCATAAACCTTCTAATCGGTACAAAAGACGCCATATGAGATATGGATCGGAATGGTTCCGAAGTTGTCACTTGTACAGATTTGAGGATGTGAGTGTATTTCGAAATTTGTTTCGGTTAAACTCAATCCCAAATCTGGAAATTGTTCGTTTATCCTTAAGGAAACTAAAGGGTATTAGTTCTAACGTCCCAACGAAAATGAGATTTTCGTGGCTCGAAGAGATGCCTTCTTGGAGGAGGACTAGATGCGCACAAGTTTGGAACTTGGTGCCATTTATCTCTATGCGGGCTAGTGGGAGTAGAATAAATCTCGAAAGAGTTCGAGATCTGAAAATGAACATTGTACCGATGAAAGTTGACATGGCTTCATCAAGAATTGATGAACGCAAGTCGAACACACAAAGGAATTTTTCGTAGATTTAGTAGGCTATATCATAAGCCGGTAAATACGGATTTATCGTGGCTAATGATAATAGATCGAAATCATATGATGATTCGATATCCTACAAGGATGCTATGAAAAGTTGATTCCACATGACATGGTGTCATGAAATCTGAGATTCGATCCATGTAAATTATCAAGTTTAGAACTTGATTTCATTACTTTCTGGGTTAGACCCGTGAAATGTGAGTGAGTTTTTCAAGATGAAGAACCGGCATGGATAGGAATACGCATAAATATAAAGCGAGGCTTTTTGCGAAAAGTTTCATGCAATTCATAGTCGGACTATGAAGAAACGTTTTCGCTTGTTGCCATGCTTTCACATTCTCGAAATTCTGCTTGCCATGGTCGCGTATTATGAATATGTGATGTGGCAAAATGAATGTCAAAACCGAATTTCTTGACAGAAATTTTATGAAAGGATGTGTACTTGACACAACCTTACGGTTTTGTCGATTCATAAGAATCGGGGATAAGATATGCACGCTTTAACGATCCATATGATGGATTAGAGAAAGCTTTTCGGAATTGGAATATTCGTTTTTGACGAAGTTATAAACTGTTATAAAATTGTCGAAACGAATGGAAACTTTGTGTACACATGAAGGTTAGTGGGAGCTGCGTTATATTTCTTGTAACGACAAAGGATTTAGACGAGACCGCTTATGAAATAAGCGTGAAGATCTATAGGATAGATCTAAGAAGTTCCTCGTTCTATTTTATAGCACATATATCGACATATTGTTGAAAATGGTTTTCAACATGTAAACTCCTTGGAGGAGTTAAATCGAAATGTCGAATGACAGAAATTTTCAATGGCTCGATGTGAGACATCAAGCAGCGCGAAAAGTAATAATATGATGCCTTACATTTTGATGTTAGGATCTATTATATCTGTCATGATATGTATGTGGCTATCTGTCGTACAAATAAAGCGTCTAATTCACCTTCAATACAATTCGTGGGAATCACATGAGTTTGAATGTAATTCGATTACATGAGACTAACTCTTGTGAATGTATAATGGTTATACAAATATATACATAATGGTTATGTATATTTAAACCCATCGAGATTTGTATTGATAGCGGTGAGGTTTATCCTTGAATACTTTGCGAAAGAATTCAGGATTTTTTATCTATAATGGTGTGGAGGACGTGTTGGTTATAAAGAGATATAACAACAACAGTTTCCAAAGATTAAGCACGTCCAAATATGTAGCACGACTTTCGATCACAAAGTGTGTACATGTTTTGCTTAAATGAAAACTCGGTTATGTGGAAAGGTTCCACAAGACCAATAGTTTATGATTCTATTTACGGAGGCGAGTATATTGCGGTTATTAATCGCAAAAAGAAGTGGTATGGATCAAGGATACATGACCAAACTCTCGTAGCCACGAGTTATCGGATTTATGGTTGTTTATTGCGTGAAACGCAATAGTACAAGCCAAAAATGCCGAGGTCACAACCACTTCTAACTAATACTCAGAAAATTTCATTGATCCATGAAATTTTGCGAAAAGATGTGATCGTGGGTATTGGAAATGTTCCAATCCTGC
The DNA here is from genome assembly GCA_946800325.1 of Luzula sylvatica. Taxonomy (NCBI): domain Eukaryota; kingdom Viridiplantae; phylum Streptophyta; class Magnoliopsida; order Poales; family Juncaceae; genus Luzula; species Luzula sylvatica. Next base: position 63,970,954 of record OX326959.1, on the reverse strand, counting down.
AGAAGATTAACACTAGCGGGAACGTGCGGACCCGTTTACAAAACCGCTCTCTCTAGTCGCGCGTGACTGTCATGCGATGACTATGGGTATGGAGATACCTAGAGGAGGAAGAAGAGAGTAGAGTGTAGTTATCTAATACGATAGTCCTCGCAGGTTGTGAGTATGGAGATACCCATAGGTAAACGTTGTATCACCCAAATACTTAGTCCATATGAATGCATTCCTTTTAAAATTTTTGTTTACTTAAATTAAATATGCATTCACCTTATATGAAAACAGTGTGCGGGTTGTGTAATATGATTGTTACATGAACCTTGATTTGAACTTGTGTGGACGTCGACATGGTTGAGGACCATGTGCAGCGAAACCGTCACACTTAAAGTGTCATTTCTAAACATCCCTAGTCGCGGATCAGCTTGCTTAAGAGAGAAGCATTTCTATTATTGGATAGACTGAACGCGTACACTAGTACGTTTGCCGAGGAGATGATTATGTTTTGCTAATCATGGGACAAAGGAGTTTGTCGAATCGGGAACGTAGATATATGTTAGGTTACATGTATTGGATATGACCGAAGCCGCGAGACCATGACATGGTTTAGTCATTATAGATGGACTTGCGACGGATGGGGTTTTAGATTCTTCATACTTGAGGGGATCATTGATTGCGTTACGTGCGTAACACAATGCTTTGATATGATCTTACGCTCACCGTAACAGGGAGTTAAAAGGGTCATCATTGGGTATTGTCCGAAACACGGAATTCAATGTGAGTCTCCAAGATAGGAATTGTTTATTCCGAAAGGAAGAGATATCTCTTAGGCGCCGCTCGATGAGTCGATTAACGAAATCCGTGGCCACGGTCAATGATATTAATGGTTAATATCGATTGAAATTTGTTAACTCAACTCGGAATCGGGGAATAAGTATAGTTAATCAAATTATAAGGATGACTATTACCGTGCCTTTTGATTAACGGATATCGTAAACAAGAGAACTATTAACCGCTATTCGAGATAGGCACAATGATCACAATCATTATTCGTTTAACATGGGTAGCTATGATGGAGTGACTAGATCCCGCTCATGAGCTTGTAGGCATTGGAAACAACCTACTGCCATCGTTAAGTCGAACCTACATGGTCACACAACGAGTCGTACTAAGTCGGGCTTGATCATAAAATTGTCACATTGGATGTGCATAGCTTGGTATTTGATACGCGAGCTATATTCTCTAAAATCGTGCGTATTGGATATGCATGAGTACCTTTTAGGTAGATCTGAAATTGAGTGGGAGACTGAAGGAAATACAGTTTCAGGATCAACCGTAAAAGTGTACACAAGGATAAACGAATGTAGTCGTACATTCGTGGCCATACCTTTCAGTGGGAAAATCCAATTAGAATGGTTCAAATTGGGTTAGATAGATAATGAGATTATCTACAACCTTCATATAGAAATATATTTCATATGAACGAAGTATAACTGTCGTTTCTGTGAAATACCGAAAGGGTGCAACAGTATGACATACAGTTAGTAAAACAGTCATAACTTTTGCATACGAACTCCAATTGGGCTGGGCCAAATTGGCTTGTGTAGATAATAAGATTATCTACAACGTTCGAGTTGGTTGATTTTCTGTCAGAGAAATTTATCAATTTCGTCTGGACAGAATACTGAACAGGTTCATATAGTTTTCTGTGTGAAATGATGTATATTGGATATACATGCCTTTTGGCTAATCCTTATCCGATTAGGTATAAATAGGATTTTCTCTCTCATCTTCACTATGGAAATCAGTTGAATCATTCTAAGCAAGTGATTATTCTGCCCAATATACACAAGAAAAGAGCAAATTCAGATTTGATCTTTAGTGAGTGAAAGGGTGCGAAGAGAGAGAAATCGAGAAAGGAGTTTCTCGAGTAATAGAGAATCGATTAGATCGAGCAAGTTCGCCGGTGCATCGTCTAGGCAGGTGCATCCGCGACCGACGTCTTGCGACTCACGGTGGATACAAGTAGAGGAGCGACAATTGTGGCTCTTGGATTGTGATCGACTCAAGGAGTGAGAAGACGGTCAACGAACGGTGAAAGACGCGTGGTATGGGACGCGCGGATTGTCACCAACGTGACAGGAGATAGAAGGCGGCGATCAACCCTTCGTGCGTGATCAATTTCACGCTGGTATAGATCTATCCTTCTATTCGCATCGTACCCTCGAAGTCATGGCGTGATCTCGGGAATCGGGGAATCGGACCGGGCCTTCATTCCGCTGCGCGGGCCCGGGGTCGAGGAAATTCTCCTACATTTACTACATAACTTTTCACCAAATTTTACAAACACTAAAAAAGTTTTCTTTTCGATTCATAGCAATCTTTTTACGCTTTGAGGATTTCAAATAACGTGTTTTTAGATCATTTGTATCATATCATTTACTACATAACTTTTCATCAAATTTTACAAACACTATGAAAGTTTGTTTTTCGATTCATAGCATTATTTTAACGCTCCGAGGAGTCCAAATAACGTGTTTTTAGATGGTCTGGTTCGAATCTTTTACTACGTAACTTTTCACCAAATTGTACGTTTCACTAAGAAATTTTTCTTTTCGATTCATAGCAATTTTTTTACGCTTTGAGGAGTTCAAATAACGTGTTTTTAGATCATTTGTATCATATCTTTTACTACATAATTTTTCACCAAATTTTACAAACACTAAGAAAGTTTATTTTTCGATTCATTACAATCTTTTGACGATCTGAGGAGTCCAAATAACATGTTTTTAAGATGGTTTGGATCGAATCTTTTACGACGTTAATTTTCACCAAATTGTACAAACAAAAAGAAAGTTTTCTTTTCGATTCATAGCAATCTTTTTATGCTTTGAGGAGTTCAAATAACATGTTTTTAGATCATTTGTATCATATCTTTACTACAGAACTTTTCACCAAATTTTACAAACAATAAGAAAGTTTGTTTTTCGATTCATAACATTCTTTTAATGCTCCGCGGACTCTAAATAACATGTTTTGAGATTGTTTGGATCGAATCTTTTACTACGAAACTTTTCACCAAATTGTACAAACACTAAGAAAGCTTTCTTTTCAATTCATAGCAATCTTTGTACGCTTTGAGTAGTTCAAATATGGTGTTTTGAGATAATTTGTATCGTATCTTTTACTACATAACTTTTCACCAAATTTTACAAACACTAAGAAAGATTGTTTTTCGATTCATAACATTTTTTTAATGCTCTGAGGAGTCCAAATAACGTGTTTTGAGATGGTTTGGATCGAATCTTTTACTACGTAACTTTTCACCAAATTGTACAAACACTAAGAAAGTTTTCTTTTCGATTCATAGTAATCATTTTACGCTTTGAGGATTTCAAATAACATGTTTTTAGATGATTTGTATCATATCTTTTACTACATAACTTTTCACCAAATTTTACAAACACTAAGAAAATTTGTTTTTCTATTCAGAACATTCTTTTAATGCTCCGAGGAGTCCAAATAACATGTTTTGAGATTGTTTGGATGGAATCTTTTACTACGTAACTTTTCACCAAATTGTACAAACACTAAGAAAATTTTCTTTTCGATTCATAGAAATCTGTGTACGCTTTGAGGAGTTCAAATATGGTGTTTTGAGATCATTTGTATCGTATCTTTTACTACATATCTTTTCACCAAATTTTACAAACACTATGAATGTTTGTTTTTCGATTCATAACATTTTTTTTTTACGCTCTGAAGAGTCCAAATAACGTTTTTTGAGATGGTTTGGATCGAATCTTTTACTACGTAACTTTTCACCAAATTGTACAAACAGTAAGAAAGTTTTCTTTTCGATTCACAGCAATCTTTTTCTGCTTTGAGGAGTTCAAATAACGTGTTTTGAGATCATTTGTATCATAACTTTTCATACGCAACTTTTCACCAAATTGTACAAACACTATGAAAGTTTGTTTTTCGATTCATAACATTCTTTTAACGCTCCGAGGAGTCCAAATAATGTGTATTGAGATGGTTTGGATCGAATCTTTTACTATGTAAATTTTCACCAAATTGTACAAACACTAAGAAAGTTTTTTTTTTCGATTCATAGCAATCTTTTTATGATTTGAGGAGTTCAAATAATGTGTTTTGAGATCATTTGTATCGTATCTTTTACTACATAACTTTTCACCAAATTTTACAAACACTAAGAAAGTTTTCTTTTCGATTCATAGGAATCTTTTTATGCTTTGATGAGTTCAAATAACATGTTTTTAGATCATTTGTATCATATCTTTTACTACATAACTTTTCACCAAATTTTACAAACACTAAGAAAGTTTGTTTTTCTATTCAGAACATTCTTTTAATGCTCCGAGGAGTCCAAGTAACATGTTTTGAGATTGTTTGGAACGAATCTTTTACTACGTAACTTTTCACCAAATTGTACAAACACTACGAAAGTTTTCTTTTCGATTCATAGAAATCTTTGTACGCTTTGAGGAGTTAAATATGGTGTTTTGATATCATTTGTATCGTATATTTTACTACATAACTTTTCACCAAATTTTACAAACACTATGAATGTTTGTTTTTCGATTCATAACATTTTTTTCACGCTCTGAGGAGTCCAAATAACGTGTTTTGAGATGGTTTGGATCGAATCTTTTGCTACGTAACTTTTCACCAAATTGTACAAACACTAAGAAAGTTTTCTTTTCGATTCATAGTAATCATTTTATGCTTTGAGGAGTTGAAATAATGTGTTTTTAGACCATTTGTATCGTATCTTTTACTACATAACTTTTCACCAAATTTTACAAACGCTAAGAAAATTTGTTTTTTGATTCATAACAATCTTTTAACGATCTGAGGAGTCCAAATAACATGTTTTTAAGATGGTTTCGATCGAATCTTTTACCACGTAACTTTTCACCAAATTGTACAAACACTATGAAAGTTAGTTTTTCGATTCAAAACATTCTTTTAACGCTCCGAGGAGTCCAAACAACATGTTTTGAGATGGTTTGGATCGAATCTTTTACTACGTAACTTTTCACCAAATTGTACAAACAGTAAGAAAGTTTTCTTTTCGATTCATAGCAATCTTTTTCTGCTTTGAGGAGTTCAAATAACGTGTTTTGAGATCATTTGTATCGTATCTTTTACTACATAACTTTTCCCCAAATTGTACAAACACTAAGAATTTTTTTTTTCGATTCATAGCAAACTTTTTACGCTTTGAGGAGTTCAAATAACGTGTTTTTAGATCATTTATATCATACCTTTTACTACATAACTTTTCAACGAATTTTACAAACACTATGAAAGTTTGTTTTTTGAATCATAACATTCTTTTAACGCTCCGAGGAGTCCAAATAACGTGTTTTTAGATGGTATGGATCGAATCTTTTACTACGTAACTTTTCACCAAATTGTACAAACACAAAGAAAGTTTTCTTTTCGATTCATCGTAATTTTTTTACGCTTTGAGGAGGTCAAATGACGTTTTTTTTAGATCATTTGTATCGTATATTTTACTACATAACTTTTCACCAAATTTTACAAACACTACGAAAGTTTTCTTTTCGATTCATAGCAATCTTTTTACGCTTTGAGGATTTCAAATAACGTGTTTTTAGATCATTTGTATCATATCTTTTACTACATAACTTTTCATCAAATTTCACAAACACTATGAAAGTTTGTTTTTTGATTCATAACATTCTTTTAACGCTCCGAGGAGTCCAAATAACGTGTTTTTAGATGGTCTGGTTCGAATCTTTTACTACGTAACTTTTCACTAAATTGTACAAACACTAAGAAACTTTTCTTTTCGATACATAGCAATTTTTTTACGTTTTGAGGATTTCAAATAACGTGTTTTTAGATCATTTGTATCATATCTTTTACTACATAATTTTTCACCAAATTTTACAAACACTAAGAAATTTTATTTTTCGATTCATGACAATCTTTTAACGATCTGAGAAGTCCAAATAACATGTTTTTAAGATGGTTTGGATCGAATCTTTTACGACGTTACTTTTCACCAAATTGTACAAACACAAAGAAAGTTTTCTTTTCGATTTATTGCAATCTTTTTATGCTTTGAGGGGTTCAAATAACATGTTTTTATATCATTTGTATCGTATCTTTTACTACATAACTTTTCACCAAATTTTACAAACACTAAGAAAGTTTGTTTTTTGATTCATAACAATCTTTTAACGATCTGAGGAGTCCAAATAACATGTTTTTAAGATGGTTTCGATCGAATCTTTTACCACGTAACTTTTCACCAAATTGTACAAACACTATGAAAGTTAGTTTTTCGATTCAAAACATTCTTTTAATGCTCCGAGGAGTCCAAACAACGTGTTTTGAGATGGTTTGGATCGAATCTTTTACTACGTAACTTTTCACCAAATTGTACAAACAGTAAGAAAGTTTTTCTTTTCGATTCATAGCAATCTTTTCCTGCTTTGAGGAGTTCAAATAACGTGTTTTGAGATCATTTGTATCGTATCTTTTACTACATAACTTTTCCCCAAATTGTACAAACACTAAGAATTTTTTTTTCGATTCATAGCAAACTTTTTACGCTTTGAGGAGTTCAAATAACGTGTTTTTAGATCATTTATATCATATTTTTTACTACATAACTTTTCAACGAATTTTACAAACACTATGAAAGTTTGTTTTTTGAATCATAACATTCTTTTAACGCTCCGAGGAGCCCAAATAACGTGTTTTTAGATGGTATGGATCGAATCTTTCACTACGTAACTTTTCACCAAATTGTACAAACACAAAGAAAGTTTTCTTTTCGACTCATCGCAATTTTTTTACGCTTTGAGGAGGTCAAATGACGTTTTTTTTAGATCATTTGTATCGTATATTTTACTACATAACTTTTCACCAAATTTTACAAACACTACGAAAGTTTTCTTTTCGATTCATAGCAATCTTTTTACGCTTTGAGGATTTCAAATAACGTGTTTTTAGATCATTTGTATCATATCTTTTACTACATAACTTTTCATCAAATTTCACAAACACTATGAAAGTTTGTTTTTTGATTCATAACATTCTTTTAACGCTCCGAGGAGTCCAAATAACGTGTTTTTAGATGGTCTGGTTCGAATCTTTTACTACGTAACTTTTCACTAAATTGTACAAACACTAAGAAACTTTTCTTTTCGATACATAGCAATTTTTTTACGCTTTGAGGAGTTCAAATAACGTGTTTTTAGATCATTTGTATCATATCTTTTACTACATAATTTTTCACCAAATTTTACAAACACTAAGAAATTTTATTTTTCGATTCATAACAATCTTTTAACGATCTGAGAAGTCCAAATAACAAGTTTTTAAGATGGTTTGCATCGAATCTTTTACGACGTTACTTTTCACCAAATTGTACAAACACAAAGAAAGTTTTCTTTTCGATTTATTGCAATCTTTTTATGCTTTGAGGGGTTCAAATAACATGTTTTTATATCATTTGTATCGTATCTTTTACTACATAACTTTTCACCAAATTTTACAAACACTAAGAAAGTTTTCTCTTCGATTCATAGCAATCTTTTTTTGCTTTGAGGAGTTCAAATAACATGTTTTTAGATCATTTGTATCATATTTTTTACTACATAATTTTTCACCAAATTTTACAAACACTAGGAAAGTTTGTTTTTCGATTCATAACTTTTTTTTTTTATTCATAGCAATCTTTTAACGCTCTGAGGAGTCCAAATAACATGTTTTTAAGATGGTTTCGATCGAATCTTTTACCACGTAACGTTTCACCAAATTGTACAAACACTATGAAAGTTAGTTTTTCGATTCAAAACATTCTTTTAACTATCTGAGGAGTCCAAATAACATGTTTTTAAGATGGTTTGGACCGAATCTTTTACGACGTAACTTTTCACCAAATTGTACAAACACTAAAAAAGGTTTCTTTTCGATTCATAACAATCTTTTTACGCGTTGAGGAGTTCAAATAACGTGTTTTTAGATCATTTGTATCATATCTTTTACTACTCAACTTTTCACCAAATTTTACAAACACTAAGAAAGTTTGTTTTTGGATTCATAACAATCTTTTAACGATCTGAGGTGTCCAAATAACATGTTTTTAAGATGGTTTGGATCGATTCTTCTACGACGTAAGTTTTCACCGAATTGTATAAACACTAAAAAAGTTTTCTTTTCGATTCATAGCAATCGTTTTACGCTTTGAGGAGTTCAAATAACATGTTTTTAGATCATTTGTATCGTATCTTTCACGACATAACTTTTCACCAAATTTTACAAACACTAAGAAAGTTTTCTTTTCGATTCATAGAAATCTTTTTACGCTTTGAGGAGTTCAAATAACGTGTTTTTAGATCATTTGTATCATATCTTTTACTACATAACTTTTCACCAAATTTTACAAACACTAAGAAAGTTTGTTTTTCGATTCATAACATTCTTTTAACGCTCTGAAGAGCCCAAATAACGTGTTTTGAGATGGTTTGGATCGAATCTTTTACTACGTAACTTTTCACCAAATCGTACAAACAATAAGAAACTTTTCTTTTCGATTCATAGTATTCTTTTCACGCTTTGAGGAGTTCGAATAATGTGGTTTTAGATCATTTGTATCGTATCTTTTACTACATAACTTTTCCCCAAATGTTACAAACGCTAAGATAATTTGTTTTTCGATTCATAACAATCTTTTAACGATCTGAGGAGTCCAAATAACGTGTTTTTAAGATGGTTTGGATCGAATCTTTTACTACGTAACTTTTCACCAAATTGTACAAACAGTAAGAAAGTTTTCTTTTCGATTCATAGCAATCTTTTTACGCTTTGAGGAGTTCAAATAACGTGTTTTTAGATTATTTGTATCGTATCTTTTACTATATAACTTTTCACCAAATTTTACAAACACTAAGAAAGTTTTCTTTTCGATTCATAGCAATCTATTTACGCTTTGAGGAGTTCAAATAACGTGTTTTTAGTTGATACGAGAATTCAATCGAAAGCCGAAAACGCGTAAGGCATCCCCGGAGACGTAGGTACATGTAATCAATCGAACCGGTCGGTTGAGCAAGTATCCGATGAGTTAAATCTACAAAACAACCACCTACCGAACTCCGTAAACAAATATTTTGTGTTATTTGTTTTTGTATCGTTCTCTTTATTTTCATTTATTTACGCTTCCGCATTTAACCAAAATTGTACACCATTATCGAAAATTGGAAAATATGCTCGAAACATGCCTCCATTTCTCTCAAAAGGTTCACTCTTTCCCATGTACGTATCTTTTCCTTGGCTAAGTCATGTTAGCTCTTGCAATAGTCAATTTATGGAATGTAATAGTGTTAATAAATAATAGCATTGAATAGTAACCATTATGAATGAGGAAGAAAATGTTATTTTTTTTAAAAAAAATTAGAATTTTCTTTTTGTTAAGTCATGTTACATCTTGTCTTTCCCATGTATGTATTCCTTCCTTGAATAAGTTATGTTAGTTCTTGCAATAGTCAATTTATAGAATGTAATAGTGTTAATAAATAATAGCACTAAATAGTAACCATTATGAATTGTGAATGAGGAAAAACTTATTATTTTGTACGATTTTTTTGAATTTGCTCTTTGTTAAAGGTTTTTTTAATAGACCCACCCAAATACATAATGTTATATTATTAAAAACGGTGTTTATATTTTCTTTTTGTTAAGTCATGTTACATCTTGTCTTTCCCATGTATGTATTCCTTCCTTGAATAAGTTATGTTAGTTCTTGCCGTAGCCAATTTATAGAATGTAATAGTGTTAATAAATAATAGCACTAAATAGTAACCATTATGAATTGTGAACGAGGAAAAACTTGTTATTTTGTACGATTTTTTTGAATTTGCTCTTTGTTAAAGGTTTTTGTAATAGACCCACCCAAATACATAATGTTATATTATTAAAAACGGTGTTCATATATGATATCTCAGAGTTAATTTAGAGGTTTATGCATGAGATTGTATTAATTATTATACCATTGATGACAATTTGAGGTTTATTTGAAATTATGTTAGTCTTGCTCGCAACCCTCAAAATATCAGTTTCAGTTTCTTGTATTAAAACAAAATCAAACACAAAAATCAACAATTACTCAACAATAAACCAAAAAAAAAAAAATCAGAACCCAAATTCATAAAATACGTCCAATTATAAAACCATAGAAAAAGTTAAACCTGCATAATACATACAAGAAACAACATGACATGCAAAATAAAAATCAAACTGAGTCGCTCTTTATTCGAAAAGTATATATGTATACATCACCGTCTATAACAACATAACACAAACACAACAAACCAAACCAAACCGAAACAAACCCTAAAAGAATCGAACCGAATCAACGGGTTCGGCGACTATTAGCGGGTTTATTATTACTCGAAGGAGAAGACGATTTTGCCCTCGCAAAATCAACCAAATCCTTAAAAAGTGCGTCCTCAGGCTTCTTACCACTACTACCAGGACTAGCCTTTTTAGAACTCGAATTTCCAATTCCTTCATTAATGGATAAATTCTCGGTTTGGTTCACCATACCGTTAAACCCGCTTCCGACACTGTGTTGGTCGAAATATTGTTGTCTCTGGCCGTGTTTGCTCGGAGGAGGAGGGAGAGAAACGGAGGGCTGCGATTTCTCCATTTCCCAGGGGGCTTTTGGTAAATCTGCAGTTTCATTCTCGTTGAGGAATGGAGGAGGTGGAGGAGGGAGGATTGGTTCGTCGTCAGTTTCTGAGAGGTAATTGTCTCCGCTTAAGAAATCTATTGACGGGGATTGAGTTTTCGGGTTCGGTTGAGAGGTGGGAATGGAATTGAAATTAGGGTTTTTCGAAGTGGAAATTGGGTTCTGGGTTGTCGGCGGTGGAGGGATTATGAATGGTTGCCTGCCTTGGGCTGTTGCGACGTTGTTCTCTCTTGCCGTCCTGTAAAAATAAAGAAATAAAAGTGTATACGTAAATAAATACAGAAATTTTATCAATATGCCCTCCTTTTCTGAATATTTTGAAAAAAAATTAAAATTATTTTTAGTAATGTTGCATACAATAAAGAAAAAAGTCCACTTTTACCCCTTAAACTATTGTCAAATGTTCAATGTGCCACCTAAACTTTAATTTTATTCAATTAGCCCCTCCATCCGTTAAATGATGATTGTAGAGTTAGCTGATGACGTGGCATTGCCAACATGTCATACAAAAAATATATTTATTGTCATGCCAAACAATTTGGATCCAAATCTAATAATATTAAAAACCCAAAAACCCAAATATTAAAATATTAAAACAACCCAAACCCGCAAACCAAATATGACATGGCAATAAAAATATTTTTTTACAACATGTTGGCAATTCATTTAACAGATGGAGAGGGTTAATTGAATAAAATTGACAGTTCATGGGGTTGATTGAACAAAATTAAAGTTTAGGGGGTAAAAGTGGACTTTTTTCTACAATAAATTGTTTTTGGTTAATTACACACACTAAATAAATTATAAGAAAAATACTGATAGAAGGGGCATTTTGGTCCAAACACAAAGAACCTATCCAACATATCGCAGGAGTAAAACTTAGTTTCAAAAACTACAGGGGTATTTTTGAGAAATACATGAATAAAAAACAAAGGCAATTAATTAATTACCTGCGAGAGAGAAAAGAGAAATCGTCTTCAGGCTCGTCATCCTCGTGATTCACATTGACAAAAGGAGACGAAAAGGACGCTGACGTGGCAGGCGCACTCGGAGGAGGAATATTCTGTTTTGCCGGAGGAATATTCTGGTACTGAGAAGGAATGAGAGGAATTTTCATATTCTGTCCCTTTGAAAGCTCGGTGTGGCGTTTAAGTACGCGTTGTAATTCTTCGTTTAGGGTTAATCCTTGAATTAACAGGCTCTCGTCCCTAAAAAAAAAAATATATATATATATATATATATTAATTGTAATTTATATACATTAATAATTACGATGTGATTAAATATATTATATAAGTACCCAGTATTGCTCAAGAAATCGATAACGCGCTTTTGATTCACACGGCATTGCTCAACTAAATCCACTATTATCTCTTCCTTCAAACCCTTCAATAATAATAAAAATAATTAATCAATAAATTAGGGTTCCAATAAATAAAATAAAATAATATTGATATATACCTCAGGATGAGCAGGATCGATGGCATTAAGCATCTCCGACAACACATCTGCAATTCCTTGTGCATTCTGAATATCGTCTTTGCTACACGTCCCAAAAATTGCAAAACCATGCAAATTATTATTCAGTATAATTATGGGTGATTAAAAAATTATAATGATAATAATGGCGGTACCGTACCTCATGGGAGTGGGTTCGGACTGGAGAGAGGCTTGAATAGCGGCTTCTTCGAAAGAAGAATGTACCGGCGCGTGTTGAAGCGGTACCGTTTGTGGTGGTGTGAATAATGGGGAAGAATTTTCGGCGCGTGGTGGAAAATCAACTCCAGCAGCCTTATAATTAAATAATTATAATTATTATGATGATAAGGGTAATTTGCAAAAAAAAAGGAATAATGATGGTACCGTTAAGTCTCGATAAGCAGCGTGGAATTGAGGATATTTGCCGCTGGGCCCACCAAAGGCCTCTTGCCAGGTGTCAATCAGAACCAAGATCTTCTCTCTCACTGCCAAGTCAGGCTAAGAAAAAAATGAAAATGAAAAATTATCGATATGTTATTTGGAAAAATGTGCGATAAATAAAATAAACGGTGATTTATTTGTTTGACCTTTTTCTTGACGATTTTGACCATTTCGTGGAGGATATCTCGCTCTACAATTTGTTGGTGTACTATGTCTCCGCAATTCTTGCTTAGAGTCTCCAAAACCTGGATTTAAATTTATTTTATTTTTTGAGATAATATAAGTGAAGAAAAAATTATGAGAAAGAGGGTTCATAAAAGTCCACCCTTGTTTTGTTAGAAATTAGGACAGAAATTAGATTAAAAATTGATTAACTCACTGTGAGTGCGAGGATTTGAACTTTGTGGTTCTTATTTCCAATACGCTTCTTTAGGGTCTTCATCACATCCTTTGTTTGTCTGCATTTTGTAATCAATCAAATATTGTAATTAGAAATTTAGAATCTTATCCTTGTTTGCATGCAATTTTTCAGAAGATTATTCAAGTTCGAGACCCAATCAGACCCAAATTCTAATTGAACGCGCGAACAAAAAAACTCAAAACATGGAGAAATCTCATTGAAAAATAGCAAGAATTTTCAGCTAAAATTAAACAAATTTTACAAAAAGATATTAAGACATACGTAGGATTAATATTGATAATGTCACAAAGCTCGATATTAATCGACCAATCAGGCCCAATCAACATATCGCTGGTCGCCCTATCCACACAGTTCACCGCCGAATACGCCATCCTGTTCCACAAACACGAAAAATCAAAACTTTTAAGCACTCAATTAACCAAAAACAAAAATAAATTCACCCTCGTAAACCCAATAACCTGCCTTAATCGGATCTGGAAGAGAAATTTTGCGATTTACAAAGAATTAGAAGAATTTCGTTTGGGAATTTGGATGATGCTTTTCTTCAACGGGGAGACTCACAGAGAGGGGTTGGCTCTTGTTGGCGAACTACAAGCATTTCCATAGACTAGGTGTATGATCGTATAATATGAACAACGTCTATGTATACAATTTAGTTGTTTAATATGGGCTTAGTTTTGGTGGACCAGATGTAGGCGAATATATGGTCTAAAAAGGTGACTGCAAGAAGTAAACAAGTTTACTTTTATTTTATTTTTTGTGTGCTTTAATTTGATAAATATGTACAAAAGAAAATATCATTTAAAATTAGAATTTATTAAATGCAAAAAAAAAATTTAGTAAAATTTGTTTATGTCCGATATTACTCTCCATTTAATTTCTTGGTGAGAATTTTGAGATTTTAGTTTATGCTAAAAGAAAAAGGTTAAATGCAATTGGATGGATTGCATGTATATAAATTAGGAAAGAGAGTAAAAGAAATTGTAATATGAGCATAGAAGGTTTAATTAGGTGAGATGTTATGTGTTTAGGTAATCTAATCTTTCTATTACCAAATAAAAGATATGTTTGTCTTGTCTCTTAATAAATTCATGAAAATATTACTCTTTGTGATTTGGCGATAAATATTTTTTTGATGGATTAGGAAATCACAAATGTTTTCACGATGGATAAAAGAGTAGTATTTTTTTGTGATTTTGTGTTTATATTCAGGTTGTTTATGCCTAAATTGGCCAGTTAAACGCATGAGAATACGACACGCGGCGGCGTAAAAAGTAGATCGAAATGTGATACGGAAAAATGGTTATTGTTAAAAACTAAAAGTTAATGAACATATAAAAATCCTTTAATGACAGATAAAAAAAAATTATATGAATATTAAACAAAAAAAATGGACATACGAAAATTATAATTATAATAATACTTAAAAAGGTATATAAAATAAAGAGTAATGATTTTGCACCACAATGAAATGTACTCCAAAATACATTATTGTTCGGTCTTCTCTCCACATTATCATATACTTTATATGTTAGTTATTCACTTTTCACTTATTAATTTTTATACTTTTTTGTATAATATGTATAAATGATATGTTTTTGTTTATACTGTTTTTTATTATATTTTACATTTTTTTTTTAGTATTTTTATAACATTTTTCTATAACATGGAAATAAAAATCCGTAGTTAATAAATTTTCACTATATCTTTTTTCTATACTACAAATAAAATATTTGTTGTAGTTTATTGAGAAATATCCGTGGTTAATAAATTTTCACTATATCTTTTTTCTATACCATGGAAATAAAGATCCTCTCTCCACATTATCATATACTTTATGTGTTAGTTATTCACTTTTCACTTATTATTTTTTATAACTTTTGTATAATATGTATAAATAATATGTTCTTGTTTATATCGTTTTTTATTCTATTTTATATTTTTTCTAGTATTTTTATAACATTTTTTATACCGTGGAAATAAAGATCCGTGGTTAATAAATTTTCACTATATCTTTTTTCTATACTACAAATAAAATATTTTGTTGTAGTTTATAGAAAAATATCCGTGGTTAATAAATTTTCACTATATCTTTTTTCTATACCATGGAAATAAAGATCCTCTCTCCACATTATCATATACTTTATATGTTAGTTATTCACTTTTTACTATTATTTATACATTATTTTTATACTTTTCATAAAAATATATGCAAATAATTATTATTTATATTTTTTTATACTAATACAAGTTTTGTTCTTATTTATATATATATATTTATTGTGGATAAACATGTGTTGATCTTTATACATTGTTTACTATTATTTATACATTTTCTAATATTTGTTGTAGAAAAAAAAAAGATATAAATGCTAGTGTTTTTAATTAGAAGTCGTTGTAAAAAAGTATAAATATGAAGGTGAAAGGTATAGCGCAAAAACAATTATTTGAAAACATTGGAGGTTGCTTGCATTTTGGCGCTACTCGTTAAATACGGCCGCTTGTCTAAGTTTGTTGTCCACGATTTTTTTAAGTCAGCGTCTTGTCACGTGTCAACTCCTCGTTGAAAGTGACGTTTTGGAATGCAATAGCACATGAGTCTATTAGCAACTTCATAAAAGATGCAGTGAATAGATAATATTTGTATATATCGATGAACAAAATGCCATGTTTTAAATTGCGATATAACGGTGTATTGTGCGTGGACTGTAATTTACATATGATCACCGATATTGTGTGATATTGCGGCGATATTGTGGTGCTATTTAGTAGGTTGCGGTATTGCGTTTTAGAAATATTTATTGCAATTTGCGTTATGACGGCGCAATTGCGCCGCAATTTAAATCACTGACAAAATGATATATTACATAAAGTAAAATGAAGGGGATGTTTCTATAATGATGTTTTGGTAATTTTTAAACTAGATTTTTTTTTAAAGCATGTAAAGATATTGCTCTATCTTGGCATGAAATTAGATAGATTACAATAAGCTTGATGATGTTTAGGCGGTATTATTTTAAACCGGTTGTACAACATATTTTAAAGCATGGTGATATTATTATTTTAGTAGTAAATTATAATATTATTTTTTTTAACTAGTAAATTATAATATACTTGCATATTATGTAATACTTAGTTAAATTGTACGCATGTAAAGATATTGAATTGCATTTAATAATTTAGACAATATTAAGTTATATTTTAGATTTCACAATCAAACAAGATATGACAAAGAAATGACATTCACAATCCAACAAAACTAATGGTATACATTTCTTCTTTATAGTTTCTAGAAAGTCATTGGAGATACAAAATGATTCTAAAGTGCCCAAAAGCCCTCTCCAACGCGGAATCCATTTTCAGGACGCTATCTTATTCATCCACATAAATATCACGACTCAAGACCAATATAAGTATAATCACGTGAGTAGTGATGTATATTGTCTCTACTACTACTATCTTTCACATTTTTTTGTTATGACCAGACGTAATTTTTTTAATTTAATTTAACACTTTAATTTATGATTTAAACTCTTAATTTATGATTTAATTGTGTTAATTTATGATTTAACATTTTATTAAAATGTTAAATCATAAATTAATATGTTAAATAAGATGTTAAATCATATCCACATCATCAATAATTGTGGAGAGAGTACTAATGAATAACCAACATTTTCCTAATCACATATTTGTGGATGAAGTATGATTACTGTATACTTCATTAGCATAGTATTTTATAGGAAAATTTTACTTGGCTTCACAACTCTTCTTTCATTTTTTATGCCTATTTCAAAAAAAAAATTAGTGAGAATAATTCACAACTCAATTAACACACAAAAATAAATTAACTATTAATTTCAACGTATCAATAAAAATACATGTTAACATTTTTACAATAAATTTAATATTAGTTGAGTTACTAACTAATTTCACTAATTTTTCTCGAAATACGTACCGAAGAAGGGAGAAAAAATTTGTGAAGGCACAGTAAATACCCTCTATTTTATATTGCACACAAAGTAAGACATACATATATGTTCTCTTTTGAGAAAAAAAAAATACATATACAAATTAAATACTAATTATATGATAGAATCATCCTGATATATAAGAATACACAAATTCCTTCAAAAAATATGAACTTATCAATAATTACAAATTTACAATTCATAGAATTACCTAGTGAAGAAAAACAGGATTAGCCACTTATGTACCACCTGGCATGCCGACAAAATATATGGGTGATTTGCTGGTACCGGTATGACGTAAATATTGACGCCTCAAATGTCAAATAACTGGTACCATTTAATATTGCCGCATACATGCACATGTTTAAGTTTTTAATGCATCATGCTTTTTCGAACCTTATTCAGTTGGGTTCCATTAATATAAACACGTACTAGCTAACTCATTCATTATCAGAGCTTCCAATTATGTCCTAATTGATTATTGGAGGAAAAGAAAAGAAAAACTCAACTAAACACAAGGGAAACTTAAGTTAATGCGCTCATAACACAATCGGTTGAGTATGAGACATAAAAAATCATATGTTGTGAGAGATTGTTGCTTCGATTTTTATTGATATCAATGAATGGGTGACATATGAATCTTCTTTATTTATTATGAAAAAAATAAAATAAAATAAAAAAACACAACATAAGGGAAATAAAAATATTAAATATATGGCTAGCTATGTGCCGTTCATAACAAGTGATTATAACCAATAATGGAAGGATTGATTGGGGTATATTGCCGAAAGCCTAATAGCCAATTAGAATATTAATTAACATAGAAACGTATACGAGTATATGAGTCATCAATCACTTAATCCCCCCCACCATAATTAGGCTATTAGGCTATCTAACTAAAGTGTCAATCACTTAATTCCCCCACCAACAAAATATTTTATATGTATGAATCCATACATTATACAGATCCGCATCAGTCAAATCTCTTTATTAAAGCAAATATTTCATACTCTTAAATTTTAATTTGGATTGGATTCGATATAAGTGGACATATACATATACATATATAGTTGATCAAAAAGACAATACTCATTATTACAAAAATAATAGAGTGCAATGTTTAAACATCATATATACATTTTGATGACATTATTTTGGCCTTCTTAATTATGAGCTTGTTCCGCTACTTGTTTTGGATGGTCTAAAGAAGGCATAACACCCATTTCTCTTCCTGCAACAACAACAAAAGAGTTAATCATCATGCATAAACAAATTAATATATCAATAATTTTAGAATGTGTGTTTTTATTAGATGATTTGAATGTATGCGTCGTGAAATAATTCGAAGATATTTTCGTACCTGCTTCCGTTTCTACGGACACTATAGCCTCGACTAGTACCGCTACCATTGCTCGTGTTGCTGCTACTGCTACTAGCTTTACTACTTCCTTTTTCGCTAAACTCATTTTTCCTCCACCATTCCTCGTCCTTATCGATCTTCTTTTCTTTTTCTTTCGCCTCCTCTTTCGGCTCGTTTTTCTCCTTAAAAAGACTATTAAAACTCTTCTTTGTTCCAATCGATAAAGGCAAAAACAACTTAATCAATAAACCGGCATCCGAACTCTTGCTCCTCGAAAGGCTAGGGTTTTTCTTTAAGCTTTTTTTCTTCTTGGTTTCTTTCTTCTTGTTAGGTTTCGCTTTCACCGGTTTGATATCTTCGAATTCCTTTCTTTTCTCTACTATGTCACGTAACGATAGTTCGTAAGCTGTTTCGGGCAATCCACGCACCATGTCTATCATCTCTTTTCTATACCCCGCAATTTCTTGCGCTCGAGATGTAGAATAATTATCAAATTTACCATCGTTCGATCTAGCACCATAAAGATTTTCACGACTCGGCGAATTTTGCCAAAGGGTAGGAGATGAGGTATCGGATTCCGAATCCTCTCTTTTCGCGAGCCAACGAGATTCTTCAGCACGATCAAATTGCACGGAATTGGAATTTGGTGAAACTCTACTTGTCCATGCACCGCTATTTCGCTTTCTCGGATCTCCAAATTTGATGTGATTCGTTTTGATTCCTTCGGCCCATGTGTTGTAATCTTTCAAGTGATGTGAAGAAGAGGGGATTTGAGTCTCCTGATCATCTCTTTGTATAGAATTTGAAAAACTAAAGTGGTTGTTCATAGTGGATTCTTGTCTCCGGTGAGTTGTCATTTTAGAGAGAGAGAGAGAGGTGTAAAAGGGGAAGAGAGGGGAGAAAAGAATGTGCCAAGACTTCGAATGCAAGGGACTAACTTTTAAAGAGGAAATCAGGGAAAGGGTTAGGTGTCATTTTCACTTTGGTACAAAGTATTTTGAAATTGAATAATACAAAAATATTTTGATTGATGGTAGTAATTAGGGAGGACTTGTTTGTATGTATGAGTCTGGCAAGGGGAAAGAAAGTCCGTGTCTTCTAGATTGGTGCTTGCGTAGCGAGTAATGCTGTTAGGGTTTTTCAATACATATTATTTTGCATAAAAGTCCTCCAAAAGTTAGATTTTGCAATTTAAAATTCTGGTTATTTTTCATAATTCATATATATGATAAAGAATGCTCAAAATCATATTTATTCATTTTGCCAGTAGAATCTGAAACGAATGTTCCATGTATTACAATCATGATACTCAACCAATTTTGTTAGAGGATATTGATTATTAAAAATGAGTAAATGTAGAAGGTTCGGTGATCCTTCATTCATTGATGTCAATGAGACTTGAATTCATAATTTTTCACAACACATAATTTTTTGTGTCTCGCACTCAACCAATTAGTCTATGAATTCATTGATTATTAAGATTATGCATATGCCCAATGAGAGAAAATGTACGAGTTAAAAAATGAATTGTGTGAGGATTTAAATGCATAATAGTTTTGCATTATGTTGTTGGCAATGACGCAATTAGACGATTATTAAGCTGAATCCCACACACCACATGTAATGTGTGGTTTGATGGAGACTTTGAATATATTTATTTATTTATTCATTTTTGTTTCTCTGATTTCCTTCTAGATATTCTTCTAGAAAATGCAATTAGTGTCAACCGTTTCTCAAAGATTAGGGATTGTGAAGTCTTTAAGTTGTGGCCAAGTTCTCTTTCGGAAAAACAATGCACTATTATTAGACCTAATTCTCTGTTTTGTCTTTACATTTTATGTGTTGACACTTGGTAGCCTCCAAAAAAAGTTCATTTCAACTAATTTACATTTTATGTGTTGACACTTGTTAGGCCCTCGATCACACGAATTACATGAGGTTCAAGATCAACAATCACATGAATTGTTTATATCTCCGTTATATTTTCGTAAAAAGTAATTTTACACAACATACTCTCTCAACATAATTGACAGCATGATGATGAGTTGTAGGGTGTGAATTGAATTAAATTAAACTAATTTTATAGTGTGAATACAATATCCAACGTAAGATCAATATCCTGCTGCGAGAGCATGTTGCGAAAGCATGCTATGTAGAATTACTCTTTCTGTAAATATGCCACTGTAAATTCCTTGTGTGTTTTTTTTTTCGGTTTTGCTTTTTCTATCTTTCAATCTCTGATGTAACTAATTAAATAGGTATCCTTTCTTGTGTAACCTATATCTATATGTATGGACTATCATTTTAATGAAAAACAGACTAAGACACAATATATTCTTGTAAATGATATTGTTACTAATTGATGAATTGCTACGAAGTAAGCTGTGGTGGATATTGACATGATTTCTTGAGAGGACAAACTGAAAGACTGGTTCTTAAATTAAACTACACGATTCTTTGGGGGGAGCAAACAATAAATTTTACACTGTTATATGATAAAAAATACTGGATCACTAGATATATAAATTGTTCGGCGAAAATCTTAGAGAGGACGACCGTCACTCCTGGTCCCTACCAAGACCCGTCCCTGAAAATAAGTAAAAAAGTAAGTAAAGAGCAAATTAATTGCATTCGATTAAATATTTATTCGAACTTACTGAAGTAGTTGTTTAGTAAAAACATAGTTATTTATTTATAAAATTAATCTATTACATGTCGTTATCTATGAAAATCAATGAATGTTATCAAATGCTCACACGTGTATAGCCTTTTATCTAGAAAAACAACTTTGTGTGGTTAAAAGAATACTGATGTAAATAGCATACACACCACAGAGACAAAAAGAAATTTCTGAAGTACTTGTACAAAAAATAGATATTTTTTGCTCGTGTCAAAAATAAAATATTTGTTCATTGTCTAATTACAGTCTGTATATTTTTTACATATTTAATTAATTTATATTTATTTAATATGTATTTTGTTTATCAAAATATACTTTTTTATTTATGCATTATACTTATACGTCTGTTGAAACGTGAAAGTGCTTTTATAAATTTTTACTTACTAATTAATAACTAGGCCTTGTCATGTATAATTGAAACAATATCATGATATTTCAAAAGTAAAATAGTATATCATTTCATAATAAAAATATAAAATTCTTAAACATAAAATTAAATAAATATTAACAAAAATAAATTCAAAAAATTACAAACATATAATAACTAGTATATATCACTTGAGCACTACTCTTTTTGTATTTTTAGAAACAAATACATCGATTAAATTTGCGCAATCTATATTTTCGACGAGTTCATTTTGAATTGTTAAAAACTTAAAAGCACTGTACTCGTAAAATCTGTATCACTTCATTTTTATTAGGGAAATTATATTCTTCCTGGAAAAAATGGGATAAACATCCTCGATGACATCATCACGGGTGTTTTAACCCGATTAACCATTAATCCAATGAGCCTGCTGACATCATCGAGGATTTTTATCCCACTTTTGTGGAGCTCAATATGCCCTCTTTGTATTAATGCAATTAACTATAGTATTAAAAATTTCCAAATGTATGAGAATGTGACACGTGTCTATTCTTTGATTTTATGTGTTATTATTTTTTTAGCCGATATATTTCATTTCATTTCATTTTATTGTTAATATATTTCATTTCATTTTACTGTTAATAAACGAGTTCGTTAGTAATAATTTTTTGGTGTATTACAAAATACACGAATTAGTCGTCCTCGTACATGGGCGGATCTTATTAGGAGCCGGGGAAGGGGGGGCATCGCCCTCCAAGATCTTCGCAGAATAGTGTATATAGGTAGTGTTTCAGTGTATTTAATTAGTATAACAGGGTAAATTTTATTGTTTGGCCCCCCAATTTTTTTTAAATGGAATTTCAGTAGAATTATTCCCCCCCCCAAAAAAATAAATAAACCATGCCAAGATCCGCCACTGCCCTCGTATCTGACCCGAATCCAGCGCAGATATTTTTCGAATATTAAGTTATTAACCGTTCCTTGACCTTTCTCGGATTTTAGTTGTACCTAGCAAACATTATTTTACCTATCATTATTATTATTATTATATCTTATGTATAATTCTAAAAAAATCCTTGCTTCCATAGAAAGTCACATCATCATGTTAATATGAATCATTTGATATTGATCAAAAGGTCCAAATTAGTTGGTTATATCTTATGTATAATTCTAAGAAAATCCTTGCTACCATAGAAAGCCCATCATCAAGTTAATATGGACCATTTGATCTTGATCAAAAAGTCCAAATTAGTTGGTTATTCATTTGAACATGGTTCGTATAAACTAACTAAAGTAAAAGTTACAGGAACTTTGGTCAATTGTGGACCAAGTTCGTTCATATTTTTTTGTCTCAATTAAATATGCAAAAAAAAAAAATTAAAAAACCCTTCATTCTTTTGAATATTGTAAAAACCCCCTAAATTCACATATGTAGTAATTAAAATAAAATGTTATTTATTTATTTTAAAATCCTAAAATTTGTGTAACATATAATAATTTAAAAAATAATAACTACTACATGCTATGTTTATATAATTTTAACATTTCATACATTATATTTTTATTTATATATGCTTTTTCCTCAAAAACTAACATAATTTGATAATAAGATGAACAACAATATTAAAAGAACACCTTGCAAATATTTCAAAAATAAAATATCATGCAAGTATTAAAAAAAATACATGAAAGGAGAATGAAAATAAAAAACTAGATGCTTAAACAAAAAATTTCTATCAATATATTTTCAAGGTGTTTATTTATTGTTGTTTATTTTATTAGTATATAACGTTAGTTTTTTATGAATACTAAATGAAATATTAAAAATATATAAACACAACATGTAATAATTTATTTATTTTAAATCACATGTTAAGAAATGTTTACGAATTTTCTTAAAATTAATACAAAATAACAAAAATATTTTTTTAATTATTATATATGAAAATAGAAGGGTATTTTGAAAAAAAAAATTAATATTTTCCATAGGAGGGTATTTGGAAATAAAAGTTTGGTAGAGGAGATTTGTTAGAGTTTAAAAAAAGATAGGAGTTTTTTTTAAACATCCAAAAAAATTAGAGAGTTAAAAATATACCAAAACACAGAAGTGTGAATAATCAGACAAAAAAAAATATAATTCAATTACATATTAGGAAAAATTAAATCATGACTGACTCGAAAACTCTCGCGCAATTGCGCGGGAAAAAAAAACTAGTTATTATTATTATTATTATACTTAATTAAGTTATCTAATATATTTTAAACTATTTTTCTTAAAGGGCATATATGTAAGGAAGCAGGAGCTATGGTTACTAATTTTAACATTTTCAAAGGTCCAAAAGAGAAAATAGGATAATGCAACTCCTCCCAGCTTCATCTTCTCCAAACCTTTCAGGTAATGTCAAGAAAAAACAAACTTAATTACAATAAAAACTATAACTTTAAAACTATGAAAATTAGTAAATTAGGAATGGAAGTCTTTGTTGGCCTATCCGAAAGACCAAGAATTCAAAAATTCATTTAAGCAATAGTTTGTTTCATGCATATCATCTGTTCGATTAAATGCTCAGCTGTGTTTTCATTACTAAATTATGTAAACAATCTGATTTACTGTATTATCCATGAATTAATACATATATACTTTATGATATAACAGAGAGACAAAGGCCTTGCAAAATGTTAAGAAGAATTCACTCATTTAATTTTGGAAATTCAATTGAATTCACTTGCAAGAGGTTTCGTCCATGGACGAGACCAATTTCAATTACAAAGTGCTTTGCAAATGATGAAAAACAAGATTTAAATTTGGATTTAATATACAGTGCAAGTGTGCTTTATTGTGTTTCTCCAGCCATGGGTCACAACAAGGTATTTTAAAAAGGAAATTGATATTTGTCATATTAATCCTCTAAAATGTCAAATTCAATTTATTAGGAGGCACATCCAGAATCAAATAAAAGGGTGCCCGCAATAATGGATGCTTTGGAAAGATTTGAACTTTCTCCTAAGGTAATCAAATTCAAAAATAACTTCAATTATTCAAAATTTAATTGCTGATTCACATTTTTTTTTTCCTTCAATTCGTCCATTTTTTGCAGTTTCGGGGCTCACAAGTGGTCGAAATTCAAAATTTCAAACCTGCCTCCATTGAAGACATTGCTCTAGTTCACTCAAAATCTTATATAACTGGCCTAGACAAGGTATCATTTTCACTTCCATATAATAATATCTCATTTGCATTCAATATACTATTTTTTAATATAATATTTCGTTTCGATAGGCTATGTCTCGAGCTTCAGAAGAAGGTTTAATTCTAATCGAAGGATCCGGACCCACTTATGCAACTCAAACTGTACTCGAATATATTTATCACAATAATATAATTATTTTTATTTATTTCCTTTTTAAATTTTCAGACATTCCAAGAATCACTTCTTGCCGCTGGAGCCGGCCTCTCATTGGTCGATTTGGTGGTACATAAAAAAACATTAAAATCCCCCACTTAACATATGAATTATAGGGGTATTTATGATAATTTTTCTTTATTGAGGTTGAAGCATCAAAGCGAAAACGGAGCACGCCAGTAGGGTTTGCGTTAATAAGGCCGCCAGGTCATCACGCGGTCCCACAAGGCCCAATGGGGTTTTGCGTATTTGGAAATATCGCAATTGCGGCTCGATACGCGCAAAATAAATATGGATTAAAACGCGTTTTAATTATCGATTTCGATGTGCATCATGGTAACGGGACCAACGACGCCTTTTATGACGATCCCGATATTTTCTTCCTCTCCACACATCAGGTTTTTTTTTATATTTTTATTTAGTTATTTATTGATTTATTCTAGGGGTATATTTAATAATTCACCGCATTTTCATTATTTCTCTTATTTTTTGAACCAGGCTGGGAGCTATCCTGGTACAGGAAAAATGGAACAAGTTGGTACGGGGAGCGGAGAAGGTAAAACCCTAAATTTACCGGTACCAGGTGGATCCGGCGATTACACCATGCGTACCGTTTTCGATGATGTCATCGCGCCATCAGCTCAGAGATTCAAACCCGACATAATTCTCGTCTCGGCCGGGTCAGCATTCTACACTTTTGCAATTCTTAACATTTCATTGCATTCTACACTTTTACAATTAATTTATTTATTTATTTTACTACAGGTACGATGCACATGCATTGGATCCGTTAGCGGGATTACAATTCACGACCGGCACGTATTACATGTTGGCGCGGAATATAAAGCAACTGAGTGAAGAATTGTGCGAAGGGAGATGCGTGTTTTTTCTAGAAGGTGGATATAATTTGGAATCTTTGTCGAATTCGGTTGCGGATACGTTTCGAGCTTTGATTGGGGAACCCAGTTTGGGTCCCCAATTTGACAACCCTGCAATGCTGTATGAAGAGCCGTTAAGTAAAGTTAAACTCGCTATTGAGAGGGTTAAGAGCATACATTCTCTTTAGATGAAAATATTATAGTTTGTTTAGGAATAGTAAATGTTAATTGTATTGAGTACTGTTTGTAATTATCTTTTTTCTTTTTGAAAAAAAATGATTTGGTTGTAAAAATGCTTATGTAAAAAGGAATCCAATTAATATATATTTAAAGAATCTAAAATATTATATTTAGTGTCCAAGTTATAATCATCCATTGCTCAATAGCCGGTTTAATAATTTGAAAGTTTAAACCTATATAAACTTCGCAAAAAATTTGTTTTTAATTTATATTTATTTAGTGGAGACTAATAGTTAACCATCAAACTATATAAACAAATTAATATATAAATTGTTTGTCTACCCAATAAACAAACAAAATGTTACAATTCTAAATCCAATTTTTTTTTTCTTTTATTAATTGATTTTGATAATAATAAATATAAATACCAAGAGCCCTCAACGTGATATTTGCCTAAGACCCCTTAGACCATTGGTACATCGAGATATCAGAGGTTTGCCGGAAAAGATTGATCTTACTAGTAAGAGCTTGAATAACAAAGATCCTAGTTATAGTTTATATTTTTCCTTTGGATTTCGACACCCTACTTCCCGTGCAAACTTAAGAACTAAAAATAAATAAATAAATTTTTGAATTTTGAAAACTTGATTTTCTCTGGTATTTCATAACAAATAGCAAATAAATATATGGTAAACAATATTATTCTCCCTCTCATGTAAGAAAAAGTTAATTTCTTCAAGATTATAATATTGTTAGATATACTTACATATATATTGGCTTAAAAAACATGTCAAAACATGTCAAACATGTGATGTACTGAATTGTGCATGTCTAAGGTGTGAACTGCTCATGTCCAACATACTACAATGGCTTTAAATTATGAAAAACAAAAACTAATATCGCACTTAAATAATCAAAAAACTCAATACTGCAAATAATAATAATAATAATAATAATAATAATAATAGATTCGAAAATATATAATAATGAACAGTATCTATCATCTATATCATACAGATTGCGTTGCCTAAAACATGAAATAGAAACAATAAAATGACAACATCAAAAGTCTTCTAAAAACAAAAACAAATGAGTATAAAATGGATGGCGTTAGTTCGAACTATCTTCCCTGAGTTTAAAAAAATCAATCATATTTTCATCAGAATCTCCAGAATATCATTTATCACTATAGCATGTATTTAAAATATAATATTAATATTAATCATTGATTAATTTATTTCTTATATTTTTTTAAAAATTAAGATTGGTGATAAATACCAATAAATTATAATTAACAGACTCTTAATTGGTAACTTGTTAATAACAATCAATTAGATATATGTAATTAATAAAAAAGGGTGATGATATTTTAAGAGCGTTGTTCGGATGCATATTTTTAAATGTTATATTAAATACGATTGCATGTTGTTTTTAAATATTTAATTTAATTTAATAAATTTATTAATATTATTGTAAGATAATATCATATTATATGCATATAATATATCATAATAAAAATATTAAAATATTAAATGTACTTTCATATTATTATACTATTATATTTTATGTATTATTATAATATATTATAATTAATATTATTATTATATTATTATAATACTAGCAATTATATAGTAATTATATTATCATACAAAATAATTATATTTTAATTATTATCTCCATATAATTAATATATTATTATTTATTATTGTAATAATAATTATTATAATAATAATAACATTATATTATAGCATATAATATATTATAATAATAATATTATTGTTATAATATTATAATATTATTTTTAATCAATATAATAATATAATAATAATCTTTATAAAAATATATACACTATTATATTAATTATATAGATATAATATAATTATTATGTATGATAATTATTATACATTATCATAATAATATATAAGATTATATTATTTGTACGAATTTAATCATTATAATATGATTATTCCTTGATTATAACTTTTCCTCCATTTTGGTGCTTCTCAAATTTGAAAAATCTAAATTTGCTAGTTTTGTGGAATGAGAAGATTCCAAGAAAAATATAATTCCAGTATTTTTTGTAACCAAATAAGGAATTATATTGAAATGCAAATATATAATTGCATTCCAGATATTTTGAAAGGTGAATATAATATTTGTATTTTTGAAAGGTATATTGATAGTTTGGGCTTTAAGAAGGACAAATATGTAAAAGTGCCTATTTTTATACTCAGACGGGCGCCTTCAGCACACCGAGTTTCGCTATCCAAGACTTCATATCTCGCTTTTGTTTGCATTTATGCATTTAAAATCCTGGATTTCCTAGCAATTCGAGACTTCAAATCACTATTTACAGAATAGAGCCGCTAGGAGTTCCTTTTCTTCCAAGCTCGAAGAATACCTCGCGCCTGAAGTTGGTAATTTCGTCGAGCGCGCAAAGATTCTCGCTTTTTCTTCAAATCTTCTTCGTTTTCTCCAGTTCCTTATTAGTAAGTACATTTCTGAATCACTTCGTTTGAAATTTTGTTCTCTTTTCAAATTTATCCGTTTTTTCATCTAATTGATCAACGATAAAAACTAAAAATGAAGTGTCGATCTAACTTCAGAAATCTAAATTTGTGCTTCTAAACAGTCGGAATCACTGAAGCATGTCATCCAAAGGATTGAAGGAGAATTTTTCAGTAGTTACAAGTCAGTAAAGAAGCAGAATCAAATGGAGATAAAAGCCTACTGGAGAATGGGTCATCAGAAATGGCAGTACAAGTCTCGTGTTTCACCGAGAATTTACACGATGTCATGATTCATTTTCAAATTATACGCCTTCAAAAGCAGGTAATCCAGAAAGAATACTTATTGGTGTTCTAGCATCCTATACTTTAGCTTAATATTATTGCATCAATTTAGAATTTAATATTCTAGAGAAAACGTTACAGATTTATGTATGGATTGGATGCAACACGACGAAGCTTGGCCATTTATACGCCGCAGCTTCGACTCGACCAGTATGCAAATTCTTTATATTTATATAATATATACTTATATTATTTTAATATAATTTCAATAAATAAATATCATTTACTATATATCAATTTAATAATAATTTTAATAGCAAGATTTGGCCACAAAAGTGAGGAGAATAATTGGACGATAGAAAAGGGCAAGACGGTAATTTCAAAAGCCCTGAAAATTAGCCATGTCTTTTCAGCGCAAGACCTAGAAACACAAATTAAAGACGAAGAGAGAGAGAGAATTATCGTCTCTGACCTTCAATTGCCCTCGCTTATCTCTCCGTGTTGATAGAGTGTGAAGTACCCCGTACCAGTACCAGTGAAGGTACCCAAGTTAAATTATTAATAGACTTTCATGTTATCGCTACCTCCTTACACGAATCACGACGCATCGATAACAAGGCAAATTTAATAATATATATTTTTTAATATTCACAATTTATTGTAATTTTCAAATATTTCCAAATTTTTTAGCTTCAAGATAGAGCTGGAACGCAAGGGGATCCAGGGTCGATGAGATTCATGATTCGGTATAATTTATTTTTATGGTATAATTTTGGGTAAATATGGATAATGAGTAGGTTTTTTTGCAAATATGATTTTTTTTTGTTTCTTTATTATAGTTTGTAAAACGAAGCACAACGAAGCACACCTCGGTCGAACACCGTCAAGACCACCCTCTCTGAGACCCAAATCACTGAATGTAACATCATCGACACTACCAAAGACACCAGCGAAACACGCAGGCACCTAAAGAACTGTCACCAAAAAAATTAAAACTTTTTGCACTCAAAACATCTAACAATTGCAAACCCTATTTTCTAAACAAGTCACAAGTTCACGAGGAAAAGAAAAAAAGTAGAACAAGGGAGTGCAACATCAAAGGAACCATCATCTAAGAAACAAGCTGCAAGAAGAGCAATAATAAGGTAAACACATAACTGATATGAATAAAAAACACACGCAATAAAAACTGATGCAACTCTCATGACGGAAGCGACTCTGACGAGATGGGAGGCACAAGATCAGAGACGTATCTTCCGCAATGAAAAGAAGAACGAAACTTTATTGGACGACTGTGCGAAAACAAAAAACATCACAGTTGAGAGCATGTCGACAACAATGTCAACTATGATAATTTGGTGTCCATCGTTCCATTATCGCTTTTTTTTATTTATAAATAAGTTTTGAATCTTGAAGCATGTTTGGGTGAATTGTTTTGTAAGACTAAACATTACCGCTACGGACTATATATTTGTTAGCAACAAGAAATATACAATTCTACATTTCTATATATTTGTTACATTGAATGACACCAAAAATGAAAATACATATTAAAAAAGTACAATCATTTCAAAACAAAAGAAAAACAAATTGCGTCAAAAAAAGAGCAAACGGGCCCACGCAATCATATCGCACTACCCATCATAAAATACCTTCCATAATATGAGCAATAAGACCATGCATCTTCCACGAAGAAAGGGAAAAAAAAAGGCCTCAACACGTACCTCCCTGCGTAATTGCGCGGGTTAACGCTAGTATAGTAAGAGCTTGGATGACAAATATCCTAGATATATTTTACACTTTTCCTATGGATTTCGACGCCCTACTTCCCGTGCAAACTTAAGAGATTAAAATAATAAAAATTTCGAATTTCGAAAATTTAATTTTCTCTGGCATTTCATAACAAATAGCAAACTATGAGCAAGAATATTATTTCCCCCTCTCATGTAAAAAAAAGTTAATTTCTTCAAGATTACAATATTGTTAGATATACTTACATATATATATTGGTTTAAAATCATGTAAAACATGTGATGTACTGAATTGTGCATGTCTTAGGTGTGAACTGCTCACGTCCAAGATACTACAATGGATTTAAATTATGAAAAACAAAAACTAATATCACACTTAAATATTAAAAAAACTCAATACTGCGAATAATAATTATAATAATAATAATAATAATAGATATAAAACTCATACAATAGCTTCTATCATGCTCATATATTTCACTCACCAAATCGTTATGACATGACGATTAGATGGGAGTTCGAATTTGCACCAAAAATGTCTTCCAATTTATTTTGTAATTTTAATTTGATTATTCAATTGAAAATTAATTCATTGGACAATCAATTAGTTTAATTATAAGTTAATTAATTGGATTTTTAATTATATTTTATTTAGGTGTTAATTGAATGCTTAATTAATTGAGAGCAAATTGAATGGGTGAATTGATAAGCATGACAAAATGATGTCATGCTTATTCCATTATGATTTGGTGGATAAATTTGGAGGGAATAGTATAATTTTCCAAATAAAAACAACAAAATGACAACATCAAAAAACTTCAAAAAGAACAAAAAAAAAAATGAATATAAAATGGATGGCGTTGGTTCGAATAAGCTTATCTGAGTCTAAAACAATCAATCATATTTTGATCAGAATCTCCAGAATATCATTTCTCATTATAGCATGTATTTAAAATATAATCATTGATTAATTTATTTCTTATATTTTTCGTAAATTAAGATTGGTGATAAATACCAATAAATTATTATTAACAGACAGATCAATTTTTTTTCATGATAATAACAATTTTATCGATACTCTTAATTGGTAACTTATTAATAACAATCAATTAGATATATGTAACTATAAAATATATGTCCAATATTCCCTCTTTATTAACAAAATTAAATAATACTACACGATAAGTTTACCGGATTTAAATATGTAATTGTTTTTTTCAAATAACAATATGACATAAATTCTTAATTCTTTTGTGATTTATGTTAATTTTCTTTTTGGGTGGTTGATATTGGATAAAAAATATTAGAGATGGAGAAAATCATTCTTTATTAATCACATATAATTAACTAATTTATATTAAAAGGTTACTGATTAAAAGAAATGATAAAATTATCTTATTGATTAAAAAAATACGACCGCCTGTCAACAGTATTTTATAGGTTTGTATTTATCACTAGTATCACCCTAGATTAATATATCAAACTTAAAAAATAGAAATATCATTAATTCAAATAAAGAAAAAGCTTCTATTTCTTATATGAGAAACAAATTATGAATTAATTTTTTTTAAATGCGCATCATATTTAATCAGGAGTATTTTGATAAAATCACAAATAGCCGTTATAGACAAAGAAAATCTCGCTTTAGAAATAAGGTCGCCATTTAGGGGTGTTTGGCAAGTGGAATTATTAGAGTGGAACTGGATTACAAGGCGGAGAAGTAAAAGGTTCTAGAATTAATAATTTCATAGTTTGTTTGGATGTCCAAATTATAAGATACTGAAAAATATAATTTTTTGTTTGGTTGATACAAAATTATGGAAGTTTATTACTGAAAATATAGAAATAATGTTTCACTTAATTTGATAAAAATAATAATATTTATTCTATCTGTATAGTATTACAATAATAATATATAATATACTATTAATTATATAGATATAATATCATATAATATCATATCAATTTAATAATTGTAATATTCTTATTTCATTGCTATAATATAATTATTATATATTATTATATAAGATATATAATATTATATCAATTATATGGATACAACAATTATAATATAATTATTTTATTATACTACAATATAATTACTATAATATTACTAATTATATAGTAATTATATTGTAATTAATATAGTTATTTTATTATTATAATACAAGGAATTATGTAGTAATTACATTTTTATTATTTTCTCCATATAATTAATATAATATTATCTATTATTGTAATATATAATAATTATATTATAATATATCATCGTTATATTGTTATAATATTCTTTATAAAATTATATATAAAATTATATTAATTATATGGATATAATATAATTATTATGTGTGATAATTATAATATATTATTATAATAATAATATAATATAATATTAATTGTACGAAGTTAATCATTATAATATAATTATTTTTTGATTATAACTTTTCCTCCACTTTGGCAAGAATTAAAATTTGTTAGGTTTGTGAAATAAAAATATTCCAAAAAAAATATAATTCCAATATATTTTTGTAAACAGTCAAGGTATTAAGTTTGGAATGGAAATTTAATTTCGTTCCATGCTGCCAGATATTTGAAAGGTGAATATGATATTTGTCTTTTGGAAGAGTATATACGATAGTTTGGGCTTTTGGAAGGACAAATATGTAAATTGCCTATTTTTTTTCCTTAGATGGGCTTTCAGCCTTCAGCGCACGGAGTTTCGCTATCCAAGACTTCATATCTCGCTTTTGGCTGCATTTAAAATCCTGGATTTTCTAACAATTCGAGACTTCAAATAACTATTTACGGAATAGAGCCGCTAGGAGTTCCTTTTCTTCCAAGCTCGAAGAAAACCTCGCGCCTGAAGTTGGTAATTTCGTCGAGCGCGCAAAGATTCTCACTTTTTCTTCAATACTTCTTCGTTTTTCTGCAGTTCCTTATTAGTAAGTACATTTATGAATCTCTTCGTTTGAAATTTTTGTTCTCTTTTCTATTTTAACCGTTTTTTCATGTAATTATCCGGTCTATTTTGCGATTACTCATATCAAAATTCGATTTGTTACTTGCCAAATCTGAATTGATCAACAAGAAAAATAAAAAATGAAGTGTCGATCTAACTTTAGAAATCTGAATTTGTGCTTCTGAACAGTCGGAATCACTGAAGCATGTCATCCAAAGGATTGGAGGAGAATTTTTCAGAGTTACAAGTCAGTAAAGAGGCAGAATCAAATGGAGATAAAACCCTACTGGAGAATGGGTCATCAGAAATGGCAGTACAAGTCTCGTGTTTCACCGAGAATTTACACGATGTCATGATTCATTTTCAAATTATACGCCTTCAAAAGCAGGTAATCAAGAAAGAATACTTATTGGTGTTCTAGCATCCTATATTTTAGCTTAGGATTATTGCAGCAATTTAGAATTTAAAATTCTAGAGAACATTACAGATTTATGTATGGATCGGATGCAACACGACAAAGCTTGGCCATTTATACGCCGCAGCTTCGACTCGACCAGTATGCAAATTCTTTATATTTATATAAATATATGCTTATATTATTTTTCTTAAATTTAAAGTCTTAACTTGATAACAAGTTGAATGCAAAATTTAAAAAATATATATTAACTAATTTTGTCTTTTTATATTTGTAGAACAATATGGTTAGTGTGGCCTCGATATCAGGAGGCACTTGCGACAATACAGGCTCGAGTATTGCTCGTCGTTTAGGTATAGTTTCACATTTTATTATTTTTTTAAATTTTTTGTTTTTGGTTTCTGAGGTTTAGGGTTTTGTGTTTGTTATCTCTTATTTCAGTTTTAAAAACTGGGCTTAACATAGTTCTTGCATGCAATATTCCGAAAGAGAGCCCTATGCTTGAGGTACTTACTTTTCGCCAATAAGCCCCTACAAAATATCAAAATATCATTTATGCCCCTGCAAAATAAGAAATATGTAACAATGGTATATGCCATATTATATACTTTTTACTGATTTATTTGATTTTTCAGGCCGCAACAGAAAGAAAACTGATAGAGAAATTGACGAGTTTAGGTTATATCAAGCCAAGAAAATGAGGAAAATAAATTCGAAGTTCAAATTGCAAATTTACGTCATTTATTTAGGTAGTTATTTCACCTTTTTCTTCTTCTCGAGACCATATTTTTACTTGTAATTTTTTTATGAAATCAATAGACTAGAGAGTATTTATGTTTGTGTGTTTTAAAATGTTGTTATATTTATTTATAAATTCGAGAATATGATTCCGAGTTTCCTGAAAATATCAATCCAGGAATTGAGATTCCAATAATTGACAGCACCGTTTATACATCGACACGTAAGCATAGGCTCCCAAAATTACAAGATGAAACTGGTCCATCATGGACCTGCCATGGAAAATGACTTGTCCCGTTCTGTATTCAGCCTCAGAGTCGGACACTCCCACACTTCTTGTGTACTGATTTATGTTCTTGTATATCATTTCTGTGTAGATTATTATGTGGCGAGTTTGATTACAGGGATTATTTGACTCGTTAATATTTTATCATAGAGAATCTGCAAAAGAGAATCTGCAAAAGAGAGTCGCCTATACATATCTCTTGTTCTCATTGCCATTTTGCTTCTACAGTTGTTGTTAATCTCCAGTTCTGGCTTTTTATGTTATTAACTTTAATTAATACGGATTCAAGAATTTTACAATATAATTTTTCAGATCATTTTGAATTTAAAAATAGCACAAGTATTTCGAATTTAAACACATATTTTTTTTTTGTCAAAGAAACAACTATGTCTATCACATAAAACAAATTTGTAATACACAGTAGCAATTTTGGTGTGATAAAAAAGAGCTAATACAAAGTCGGGGTTAGTACATACGACTTGCTTATTCGATTATTTCGCAAACGAGTGACGGCAAAATAATATTTTTTGCATTTTATTGCTCATTCAAAATGTATCACATTCTGACGCCTGTGAAATTAACGAGAGTACATTCCAAAATACATTGAACGTTATTTGGAGGCTAATTCATCGGAATGCAAAAATATTTCTCTAATAGTTGGGATTTGTTACTTCTCTTAACTTTTATTTTTATTTTTTTATATAAGTATATTTTTTAATTTTATTTAATATATCTCAAGTAGGCATTGGCAATTGCCTATTACTTCAAAAAAAAAAAGAGCATGAAGTCCTTATGCCAAATAATAAATTTAAATATAAAGAGAAAAAAATTTGCACGCCAGGCCGACATATACCTTTTAATTCATATTTATACTTTTTTTATATTATAAATACAAATTTTGTTCTTATTTATACATTTTTTAACGTGGATGAAGATCAGTGATAATTATACCTTGTTTACTATTATTTATACATTTTGTAATATTTGTTGCAGAAAAAAATATAAATACTAGTGTTTTTATTATGAGTAGTTGTAAAAAAATATAAATATGAATTAAAAAATATATGACGGCCTGATGTGCGTTAATAACGAAATGCGTTAGCAGCCTTCATATAATAATTCACTAGCATTAGGGAAAAAAAATACTGGAGAAGAAGCACTGGATAAAATAAACTGAAGA
Organism: Luzula sylvatica; assembly: GCA_946800325.1. Taxonomy (NCBI): domain Eukaryota; kingdom Viridiplantae; phylum Streptophyta; class Magnoliopsida; order Poales; family Juncaceae; genus Luzula; species Luzula sylvatica. The sequence goes on along the minus strand of OX326959.1, from coordinate 63,934,908 downwards.
CGATATTGCATTTTTCCCCCGATGATGTGGAGCTCTATCGGGGAAGCTGACAGAGTGGTGAGTGTTCTTCTCTTTCTTCCCATCTCTATCCATCTCCCCATCTATCTCTCGCAATCTCACAAGCTACAAATAAGAAACCAAAATCACAACTTTATGTCTTTCTCTCCGATCAATGGCGCTTAGACTAGCAAGATCGAGGTGTCTGGTTCAATTTCTAGGAAAAAAGGTTGAAGCTTTGGATAACATTTCTGGCAATGGCGGATACCAAGATAAGTGTGTGAGTAATACGAGGAGGTTTTGCTCTGTACAGCGTTTTGGGTCGGTCGAGAGTTTGCTCCAAGATGATAATGGGTCGGATTCTCAGGTTGATATTTCTCATCTTTGTTCTTAATTGTATTATTTTATTCTTAGAGCGTGTGTGAACATCAATAATCTGGAATAAAATTACAGTGAATCAGTCAAAAATCATTAAAAAAAAATTCGTTTTCTACAAATTATACAGCAAATGAGGGGAATTTTGCATGTGGCCTCTAATTAGCATCTTCACTATAAAAAATCATGTCACTTTTGCCAAATTATTAAATACTAATCCCAATTGATGCCTAATATTTATTAATCATTCCCAAGAACCATGTTTTACTAGAAATTATAAATATTTTAAGTACCAGTCAGTTATCTCTCTTTAAATTAGAAGGTACTAATTTGATTAAATTAATTTATTAGGTCTTGGATTTTCCTGGAGGAAAAGTTGCATTTATACCCGAAATGAAATTTCTACCCGAATCAACCAAAGAAAGAATTAGTTGTTATCGCGTACTAGACAACAATGGAGGAACCATTTCCAGCTCTAAATTCCAAGAGGTATACTATAAAACTCCTTTTTTCAATTAAAAATTGATAGAATTATCGAAATTTGCAAAAATATCCTGATTTTCTTTTTAATTAGGTGGGGAAGGATCTTGCGCGGAAAATTTATAGTGAGATGGTGACGCTACAAATAATGGACACGATATATTACGAAGCTCAAAGACAAGGAAGAATTTCGTTTTATCTCACTTCGATAGGCGAAGAAGCAATTAATATTGCTTCTGCGGCTGCATTAAGCTTGGACGATATCGTCCTTCCTCAAGTATAGTAAAATATTTTAAATAAAATTATATATAAAAATGTAACAATAATAATTTGGACTTTTTGGAAAATAAAAAATAGTATAGAGAACCGGGTGTATTATTATGGAGAGGCTTCACGATTCAAGAATTCGCGAACCAATTGTTTGGGAATAAATTCGATTATGGAAAAGGGAGACAAATGCCTATACATTACGGTTCTAACCGTTTGAACTATTTCACCGTTTCCTCTCCCATTGCGTAATTAATCTCTTAATTTCCCTTAAAATTTAATTAATTTTTTGAAGAAATTATTTAATTTATGATGATTATTGCAGTACGCAGATTCCTCAGGCTGTTGGAGTCGCATATTCGCTTAAAATGGAGAGGAAGAATGCTTGTGCGATTACTTATTTTGGTGATGGTGGGACTAGCGAGGTATAATTAATTAATTAATTAACAAATTAATCCACTTATTTTAATTTTATATATTATTAATTTATTGTAGGGAGATTTCCACGCTGCGATGAATTTCGCGGCAGTAATGGAGGTTCCATTGATATTCTTCTGTCGAAATAACGGGTGGGCTATAAGCACTCCCACAACCGAACAATTTAGAAGTAAATAAAAATCCAATTTTATCTTACTAGAAATTACATTTGGAAATAACATATGAGAAATAGAATAATGGAGCAAAAAATGGTATATTACTATATTAGGTGATGGGACGGTTATCAAAGGCCAAGCTTACGGAATTAGGAGTATGCGTGTCGATGGAAATGATGCATTGGCGGTTTATAGCGCGGTCCATACTGCTCGAGAAATGGCCATATCTGAATCTCGACCTATTTTCATTGAGGTATATCATATTCATATGTCATGTATATTGTATATTTTAATATGTTTTATGAAATTAATATATTTTTTAGGCGTTGACGTATAGAGTGGGGCATCACTCCACATCAGACGATTCGACGAAATACCGGCCGGTAGATGAAATAGAGCACTGGAGAACTGCGCGGGACCCGATCTCCAGATACAGAAAATGGGTTGAAAATAATGGGTGGTGGTCTGACTCGGAAGAATTGGAACTCAGAGCCAATGTTCGCAAAGAGGTAGTTTATAAACTTATGTGATGATAATGTAATGTTATTTTTGATGGGTTTTGTGTTTTTTGTGTGAAGATATTGAATTCGATTCAAGTTGCGGAGAGATTGGAGAAGCCGGGGTTGAGTGAGTTGTTTAATGACGTTTATGATCGAATTCCGAGTAATTTGAAAGAGCAAGAGAAGGACTTGAGAGAGACGATAAAGAAACATCCTGAAGATTATCCTTCGGATGTGCCTGTATAGATTTTAAATTTAGTTTCATTTGGGATTTAAGGAAAAATTTATTGGAGATGAGTTTGTTGTTCATGTTAATTTGTGGTGGATACAATTAACCCCAAATTCATGGTTAGTATTGATATTTTATATTAGTGTAATTTTGTATTGATTTCTACAGCCATCAATTGCGTCTATAAATATTATGTATATATTTTATCTTTCTATTATATCTTTTCACATAATCTTTTTTATATGATTATCGTAACTTTTTTTATTAAACAGACACTATGACAATTAAGGCTGACAATGAATGTCCTCCCTTAATGATTTCATTCTTTGAAAAGCCACAAGGAATCACAAAAGTGATCAACAACAACAACAAAAAATTAATAAAATAGTTTACCATTAACTAAATGCAATGTTATTATTCCCATGAATTTTTTTAAAAAAAGGTCTTAAATACTAAATCTTAAAAAAGGGATCAGAGAAGGGAAGCAGAAGACTGATTCTGTTCGTTGATGGATTCTCGAACAGCTTTCAGAAGAGAAGGCATTAATTTCTGATTAGTCGCGATAATTCCCGTATCCAGATCGAGAAACTGCCCCTTTGAAAAATCCAACTCGTTTCCACTCGCATCCGTCACCAACCCCCCCGCCTCTGCACATTACAAAAACAACATTAAACCAAAACTCAAGGGGCTTTTCTGTAATTTGAAATTATAAAAGGGTGTTTTTGGTAATTTTGACATACCCGTGACGACGATAGAACCAGCTGCATGATCCCAGATCTTCTCTCTGTATCCTTTATGAGGAAATCGCAAGTATATTGCACCGTCTCCTCTTGCTAGGGCGCCGTATTTCGCTTGACTATCTATTCTAACCGGTGGAGCTTGCACCCCAAGTTTCTAATTAAAAAATAATAATTAAAATCAATGCCGTAAACAACATGCTATGGCGACAATATGACACGATATATCACAATTTGGATGCTGAACATTGCACGCTATATACAAACATGTGCTTAAATTAGAAAAAAAATGCAAAAAAACCCCTGCATTACGCCAAAATTGCAAGAGAGTCCATGCATTATTAAGAAAATAAAAAAAAGTGCAATATGATTGCTATTATTTACATTTAAACCCTTCTATGAATACCACTAATATTTACATTAAAACCCTTCTTTTAAATAAATAATGGTGTTAGGAAAATAAAGTAACAGTAAAAAATAACGGTTTAAATTAAAAAAAACAACGGTGTTAGGTATATAAAGTAACGGTGGTTCAAATTAAATTAAATAACAGTTTTAGGTAATGTAAAGTAACGGTAAAAAATAACGGTTTAAATTAAAACAAATGGCGGTGTTTAGGTATACAAAGTAACGGTTTTAGGTATATAAAGTAATTGATAAAAAGTAACGGTTTTAGGTATATAAAGTAATGATAAAAAACAACGGTTTAAATTAAATAACGGTTTTAGGTATACAAAGTAATGATTTTAGGTATATAAAGTAATGATAAAAAGTAACGGTTTAAATTAAATAGGGGAATTTACATATTTACCCTTTCTTAAACTTAAAATTACCTATTTACCCTTCTTAAAATTAAAATATCATATTTACCCTTTCATAATTCTAAAATATCATATTTACCCAAAAATTGAATACCATCCAATTTTTCCGTTAAAATTAACGGTCCAATATTTTACGCTTTACATATTTACCCTTCTAAAATCCAAAATTATCATATTTACCTTTTTTAAAATAAAAATATCATATTTAACCAAAGAATATAACAATGTAATATCATAAATAATCATTCTACCAATCTCAAATGACAAACACAAAAATGTTGCAAATAAAGCTTCATTGCAAAAAAAATAACCATAACTAAAAATATGATTTAAATTGTAGGACGTGATTTCTTCTTGTCGAGTGAGTAAGGGTACGTATGTTATTTTTATTATTGAGAGAGTAAATATGATATTATTATTTTAAAAGGGGTAAATATAATATTTTGGATTTTTAGAAGGGTAAAATAGTATTATTAAATGTTTTGACCGTTAAGTTTAACGGAAAAATTGGATGGTTTTTAATATTTGGGAAAGTATGATATTTTAGATTTATGAAATATGTAAATATGATATTTTAATTTTAAGAAGGGTAAATATGTAATTTTAAATTTAACAAAGGGTAAATATGTAAATCTCCCAATTAAATAACGGTGTTAGGTATATAAAGTAGTGGTAAAAAGTAACGGTGTTAGGTATATAAAGTAACTGCATGGACCGTGTTTTTATTTTTCTCAAAAATGGACGTTTTTTTTTATTTTTGCAAATTTGTTTTTAAAATAAATGTGAAAAAAAAAGATTAATTATTATTTTTTATTACCTTGGCTATAGTGCTAGTTAAATCTTGCTTTGAGTGTGCAGCCTCATAGGATTCAAAAAAAGACGCCTCGACTGAATTTTCTATCGTACACACATGAATCTGAAATTATTTCAAATCTTCAATTAATTCAAGGACCAATCTGAAATTAAAGATTTTCAGGGAATATATATAGAAAAAAGCCAAACCTTTGTAGGTGAAGAATTCTCCTCGTTGAGAGATTGCACGAACGTGCCATTGCCAGTTATTGCAGAGAAGAGACATCCAATTTTATTTTTATTTTCCTCAATATTCTGAATCGATTTTATCGGCAAATTAGGGCACGCCAACACACCAAGCACTACTTTTCCTTCTTCAAGCAATCCTAGTGCAATTGCATATTGATCTCCTCTCACAAACCTTCATTCAAAATTTCAAAATTTAAAATTCAAAAAATTGAAAAAATGATTTGTACGTACCCTTTGGTACCGTCAATAGGGTCAAGGACCCAGTGTCGACCAGAAGGGCCCCCTTCAGATTTGCCATTATCAATCGCAGAGAGAACTCCTTCATTTGATAATGTGATGTTAGAAAAGCTAGGATCTTGAGAGAGAGTATTGTTCACAAGGCTCGTAATGCGTGTTAATATCTCTTTGGATCCTTCTTTTCTCAGATCCTCTGAATCCTGTATAAAATGGTATATCAGAAGATCAAGAAGTTTTAATAAATAAATAAATTTATTTATTTTGATAAGTGTATTTACCTCTTCGGCAACTAAAGAGAAGGAATTAGTTGGGAGCTCCTTGTTTAGAACAAGGCTAACAATGGCTTGTGAACCTGCAATTTAGAACAAAAATATCACAAATTTCATTGGAAAATCAAATGCGATGAAAAAATTGTAACCTTTTAATGAAGAAATGCATGAATTTGTAAAATTACCGTAATCAGCTACAGTGACGGGACTTTTATCAGCTTTTGATTGCACATCTGATTGCAAAATTTCTGCTTGCACAACCTAAAAATTTATACTATTGAGGACTAATTACAAGAAATCGAAGAACTAAACAGTAAAAGAGGGATGGAACGAACTTGGCAGAGACGGGAGGCGAGAGATGCGGCCTTCTTAGCAGCAGCGATCTCCTTCTCGTAAGAAATCACAGACGAATCGGAGACTGAAACCGACATTGTAAGAACAGGAGGCCTAGATGAATGGGTACGAAACCGGATTGGGTAAGCTGGAGAGGAGCAACAATGGCGATGAGATGCAGAAGAGTTAGAGGAAGGGGGAAGAAGAACGCAGATAAATCTTCGCGGGCTTACAAAAGATAGAGATGAAAAGCCCAGTCTTGCACCCGCCATTTTTAAGCTATTCTTTCTCCTTGGCCCATTTATTTAGGAGTCGATGACCTCGGATTTGTTTTTCCAGGTTTTTATCATCCGGGATTTTGAGTTCTGCAATATCTATAAGATTTGAGATCTCGGGTTTGTTACTTGTGAATCGAACAGAGTTCGAAACATGAGATTGGGTTTCTCAAGACTCGAAATTACAATTTCCGGTTTATGTAAGAATCAGACATTGGATTCTACATAACTCGGCACTCAAAAATCCGGTTCATCTACCCATTCCTCTTGGGTAGTTGGAAAGAACGGTACTTAATTAAGCCAAAAAAGCACATCAAACCACAAGCACACGAAGATGATTAGTGCTTCGTGCTGCTTCAGCTCCTCCACTCCTTACTCTCTTCGTCTTCCTCGGAACCCCAAAGCAGGAATTCCCCCTTGTTTGGCTTTTATACAGAGCAAAACGACCACCAAAAGAGCCATCTTTTTGTTCCTCCTTTCTCTTCCTTTCTCACCTCTTACCATCCAAATCTCCGCCGCTGCCGAGCCAAGTATCGGAGACCCATTTGACCCTGTCACCGATTATGAGAAAAAGGCGAGCGCTGACGTGTCACGGCGGGTCGGGGAGGCGATACGATTACTTGACTCGGCCCAAGACCTCCAGGCCAAGGGAGATTTCCCACAGGCTCTTCTCTTCTTCACTCAAGTTAGTCTCTTTAATTTTCTTTTCTGCCATTTATCCCCTTTGAATTGTCAAAAACATTTCGTCGAACACCTTCATGGTAACGAATTACATGGATTTAAATTTACAGTTAGTAAAGGATTACAAGGACTTTGCATTATCAGAGTATGCAAGAGTTGGTAGAGCATTGATATTATACGAAATTGGAGACAGAGACGAAGCCATTGCTGAAATGGAGGATGTTTCCATTTCTCTCAAGGGTTATCCAGGTCTTGATTTCATTCATTATACTTGTTCGTTTATTTTGCAAAATATTTGATTTTTTATTTTTTCTTTCAATGCAGAAATTCATGCGGCCCTTGCCGCAGCATTGTATGCAGACAAACACGCGCCATTATTGGCCGAAAATCAATTTGCAATTGCGACTCTTTTGGATCCGCATTATACAGATCTATCTTATGTGAGAGAAACAAAGCATTGGCCTCCTAGTTTGGTTAGTTCCTTGAAAAATTTTATCACACTATCATAAGGCAAAATTTCATACACACCCCTTTTGAAGTCTCACAATTTCTTTGAGGTTTGGAAATGGAAAATTGAAAATCGAAACTTTGCGAGTATAATATCATCTAGTTGCAAGCGCATGTGTGTGTTTGCGTCGTAATGAATGAAATAGTGTATATTTTTCTCTGCTATATAATATAGTAATGGTATATATTAAATTTTATTTTTGCTTTTGATAGATATGATTTGTTAAGAACTATGCATATAAGTTGTATAGAACCTTAAACTCATGTATTCAACTTGTTGTATATATATGAGATTCAAACATATGGTTCTTTTATCTCCACTTTATTTCATGTGTATCCTTGCAAATTCTCAAAATATCACATGTAACCTAGGAAATATAATGCATACACTTCTAAGTATACAGAAATATCATTTATGCTCAATAAAATATAAGAAATATCATGGATGCCCCTCATTTTCTTATTTGCTTTAAAAGATTCGCATACTACCTTTGATTCATTAGCTTTATTTGTACATGTATTAAGTGAGAATGAGGGGTGATATTTGTCATATTTTGTACGTGTTTTCGCGATATTCCATATGAAATTTCGCCTTATATACTTGAACTAACTGAAATTGGCTCAAAATAACGACCCATATATTATCATTAAAACGGATGAAAAATGTAGCACTATTGTTAAAAATGTTCTCTTTAAAAAAAAAAAAATTAGCCAGAGTTATGTCTTTTTTTTTGTACTTTTGAATAGGATAGTGAGTAATTTCTGATTAATACAACTATGCCTCAAAATTGACAAAAAAATATGTTTATGTGGTTAATTTGACCTGACTTGTACTGTACCAAAAATATAGTTTAGTTATGCACAATATAGTTAAGATTATTATGAATTAAGCAACCTAAAGATTAGTACATTTTCAAGATCAAAGTAAATTATAACACCATTCCAAAAAAAAAATCAGAATAGACTCGAATCTAAAAGTTTTGCTTGTACACAATAAATTAAATAGATTTAGTCAATCAACACAAACGATTTAAATGAAGAAACATTACAAATGCAATGCTGATTATTGTTAACTGAAATTCTTCCATTCATAAAAAAAAGAAAAAAATTAGCAAGAGCTTAAATATCTCTTTTGTACAAAATATTTTTTTTATTATGTACTTTTGAGAGAGACCGTGAAAAACTTTTGGAAAAATATACTAAAACAAAATGGTAATTGTTATACTTATGAATGTTATTTTGTTATAACTTAATATATGAATGTGAAAAATTGGATAATTCATAGACACGTGCGAACATGAATATGTGTATATTTGAGCCTTCACATTGGATCAAATGATGCCATCTTTTCTATATAACATGTTTTATATTAATCATCAACATAACAATTCAATCCATAATAAAGATTTCTCCCTCTCTATATTTCTTGTGATGTTTTACTTTTCATTTATAACTAGGAGAATACTCGCGCTACGCGGCGATGATGTTAATTATGTTTTTCATGGTAATACAAAATACATATAAATATGAGAATATTGATAATATCATTTCAAAATATTTATTTGAACTAATTTGTCCATTATTACATATATGTTTTATAATTATTTTACATCATGAAGACAAGAAATTTTATTTTCTTAATCAGATAATAGCACTTGTATTAATGTCATTGTATAATAATAATATATAAGGTATAATATGATTTTACAAAAAAAACATAACAACAAATATTATATCATTGTTATTCACAATATTTCATACAATATCAAATATAAAAATAACGAATCATACAACATACGTAATAACATATTATTAATTATGTATTACTAATAATTTGTATTGATTCAAAATGCAATTCAATTTATAAATAATGCCAAACTTAATATTGCAAGTGATTTAATAAATAATATACAAAAAGAATTTAGCATAAACATAAATATAAATTATTTTATAGCATATGATTTTTTTTAATTTTATAGTTTTAAAAATAACATTTTTATTTGATAAGTATTTATAAATTTAAGAAATTATTTCGATGGATAACCTTTTTATTTCTATTAATTTTCAAAAAAATTAATATTACATTTGTTTGATCGAAAACACAAATATAATCAACTTTGTATTATATGGTGTTAGTATAGTTATAATTTTTAAAAATAAATATTAATCTTTAAATTTATATTACGTAACTAAAATAATTAAAATTTCATTTTGTAAAAATGCACTTTTTTCATTGTATTTTTACATAATATGTTTACAAATTGAAATTATGAAAAATGGTATGTACCAACTATGATAATATGAATGTCAAAATAAAGAGAAGTTAAAACGAATATATTTCATGCATTTTTAAAATTAAAATTCTCAAATTAATACTACTATGTGTTGTATGTTTATAATATTACATATTAAGCTATTAATATTTCATACATAAATTTTTCATCTTCCATTTTCTATTATGTAAGTAAAATAATTAAAATTTTATTTTCTAAAAATGCACTTTTTGCATTGTATTTTTTACATAATATGTTTACAAATTCAAATTACCAAAAATGATATGTACGAACTATGTAAATATGGATGTCAAAAGAAAGAGAAAATTAAAAGAAATATATTTGATGAATTTTTAAAGTTAAAATTCTAAAATTAATATTACTATATGTTGTATGTTTATAATATTACATATTAAGTTATTAATATTTCATATATAAATTTTTCATCTTCTATTTTATTCACATTTGATCATGTAATTTTGTGTGAAATGGAAACAATTGAATAAACTTAGTCTAGTGCGAACCTAACCAATAATATTAGTCCACGTCATTAATGTATGATGATGTGGCTTTCCAAGGATGATTGAAACATAGTGTAAAATAATGACACATAAATGACTACACAAAATATGATCTTCAAAAAATCTGAAAATAAATCAATGGTTTAGATCAAAACACATCACTAAAAAGTCTATATGATGAATCAATATCACAAAATCTAATGGTCCATAATCATGAATAACCATGATGATGTGGCTTCGTGAGGATACTTAAATATATGTGAAAAATAAGGGGGTGGGTAAATAGTAATGTAATAATGTAATAATTTGATTGAACTGGTATTGTATCGAAACTATTATTTTAGTTATGCGCATAGTCAAGCATATCTCGAATTAAGCAACATAAGAAAAGTCGATAACAATAATCAACATTTTTTTTTTCATTTTAAAGTGTGTTTATTTTGTTCTTTTTACTCGATCCATTTAATTTATTGTATTTATAAGCAAAACAGTTAACTTGTAAATTCGAGTCTATCCAGGATCAATATGTGGAATGGTGTTATCATTTTACTTTGCAAATAGAAGATGAAAGGAAACTCATCACTAATTTGTGGACTCTAGTACTATACCCACGTTCTTATTTTGGATCCAATTTTGTGCAATTTTTTTGTGTCACATAATCACATTCATTTCAACTATTGAATTATAATATGTGACAAAATTTAGACCATTGATTATACATAGTTTTTTATAATCATAATTTCTTTGTTATTATTTAAGTGTCCATTATTTTACACTATGTTTTAAATATTCTAAGAAATCCACATCATCCTACATGTGGATTATTTTTATTAGTTAGGTTCATGTTAAAATAAGTCTATTCAATTGTTTATCATTTCACATAAAATTTCTTGATCAAATGTGAATATAATAGAAGATAAAATTTATATATGAAATACTAATACTTAATAAATATTATAGGCCAAATTTCATATGTACCCCTACAAAACCCCACAATTTCACGTATACCCCTGTAAAACGTGAAATATCATGAATACCTCTACAAAACTACTAAAATTTCACATATGCCTTTTTTGTTAGATTTCAGTTAACTATTCCTGAAGATTACCGCTAATTGTTGCTTTTTCGATTTTTCCAACATAAATATTATTTCAAATTTACATAGAGAGTAAAATCGGAAAAGCAAAAATTAGTGATAATCTTAACGAATAGCTAACCGAAATCTAATAAAAAGGGCATCCATGAAATTTTAGTAGTTTTGTAGGGGTATTCATGATATTTCACGTTTTGTAAGGGTACATATGAAATTTGGCCAATATTATAAAACATACAACATATATTAGTATAATTTTTAGAAATTTAATTTTAAAAATCCATCAATATATTTTTTTTAATTTTCTCTTTATTTTGACATCCATATTAGCATAGTTCATACCTACTGTTTTTCCATAATTTGAATTTGTAAAAATATTATGTAAAAAAATACAATGTAAAAAATGCATGTTTACATAATACAATCTTAATTATTTTATTTATGTAGTAGAATTTTAAGTATTATTATTTATTTTAAAAAAATTATAAATAGAAGAAACCCATATAATACTAAGTTGATTGTATTTGTGTTTTTAATAAAAAAAATTTAATATTTTTAATTAATAGAAATTAAAAAAATAGTTTATCCACCTAAATAACTTCTTAAACTTATAAACACATATAAATTAGTATTGTTATTTTTAAAAATATAATCCTAAAAAAAGTCAAATGATATAAAATAATTATATTTATGTTTATGCTAAATTAATTTTTTGTATTATTTATTAAATTATTTTCATTATTAAGTTTAAATTTTCATTGCATTTGAAATAATAAAAAATATTAGAATTATATAATTAATGATGTGTTACTACATATATCGTATGATTCATTTGTATATTTGATATTGTATGAAATATTGTTTACAATGTTATAATATTTGTTATATATTTTCGTAAAATTGTGTTATATTATACCTTATATATTATTATACAATAACACTAATATAAGTATTATTATTTGATAAAGAAATGAGATTTTTTGTTATTGTACAACAAATACATAATCATAGATAAATGAGTTTAGATAATTTTATTATTAGATGATATTAGGGAAATTTATAAATAACCCCCTAACTTTTCTTGAATTTACAAAAAAAAATCCTAACTTCTGAGAAACTCCAAAAAAAACTCTACATACAAGGTTTTCTTTTCAATTACCCCCCTATATGGGTATTTCATGGTATTATAATTTTTTTGGACCAAAATACCCCTCTATTTTTCATCTTGAAACTTAATAAACATATTTTGTATGACTTTATTAATTTAAAATCACTATAAATATTTTTTAACATATACTAATTTAAAAAAACTATTTGTCATATACATAATTTTAATCTTTTATTTATTATATATTTTATCATAGAAAATTAAAATTAAATAAAAATATGATATAAAAAATATTCTTAGAAATATATTGACAAATTAATATTATTCTAGTATTTAATTTTAATGTTAAATAGTTATTAATAAAAATAGTTACTGAATAGTTTTTCTTGCCAAATTAATAATGAATGAATGAAAATTAAAACTAGGATTAAAATAATATTGCCGCTAATTTTAATTTCAACAACTATTTTTATTTCAGCAGCTCGTTTTGTAGTAACTATTTTTATTTCAGCAGCTAGTTTTTAGTAACTATTTTTATTAGCAATTATTGATTTCATCAGCTAATTTTCTAATAATTAATAAAAATAATTATTAACTAATACTTGAAAATAAAAATAGTTAATAAAAATAATTATAAACTATTTTAATTTGCTAATAGTAAACCCTAAAAACTCCACTTGGCGAAGCAACTTTGCAAATTGCCCCATGTGCCCCTACTTTCGTCCCTAAAGACGATTAATCCAATACTTGAAAACTGATGAAAGGAAATTCAAAATTACCCTTCAATTCAACACGTGTGACAAATCTTCTTATTATGACGAAAAACCCAAGAGTTGGAACATTAACGCCACGAATTCAATTATCGAAATGATGGAGGAATGCGACGCTAGATTTTTGGCAGTCGCAACCAGAGAGAATAGTGAGGGTGTAAATTCGAAAATTGACGGTTTCAATTGATTTAAAGGACAAATTGTTCCCCTCGAGTTTCTATAAAAATGGTTGGGGTCATTAGTTTTCATTGTGATCCTAAGCCCGGTATGATTTTATTTAATAAGTTAATTTTGTTTATATTATAAGTAATGGGCATAAAAAAAAATATCAATATAATCAAATCAATTGATTTTTTTGTTGTATAGTTACGTGTGATTACGAAGGAAATGATATATAAGAATATAATCAGGGCCGATCCTGACTCAAAGGTGAATAACAACCAAACTTTATTTAGATGTCAATTTTGTTGTTATTTGTTAATTAATTTACGTTCAACAAGAAACTGTTTTTTTCAATCTATTTTTCTAATATAAAATCAATTAATTATAATTTTTATTTGTCAATTTTTATTGTAGTATGTTGTTATTTTTGTGAATTGACATTACAATTGTTTTTATTATTTTGCGTTCAAATCGGTATAATATCATATTTGAGTAGGGTATAAAGGTCAACAAATAAGTTTGTGGTTCGGTTTTTTTAAAGTCTAGGATCGGTCCTAGCTCCTAGGTGCAATGTTAGAAATTTCCATTTTTCTTCCTTAAAAATATGAAACGTTCTATTGGAATTAAAGGTGCTTAACGGACCAACGGTTACAAACAAGAATAGGACATATCCTCTTCATAGTATGCCAAAAATTAAAGATACTTAAAAGCTACTTTTCAATCATAACCAATTTGTCATAATTCTTTTTGAACCGGTTTAAGTACATTAGAGTGAGATAAGAGTTTCTCTTTTGTAAATGGAATATTCTACTTTTTTTTTTTTCCGTTCATTTTTTCCACAAAAGTAGGATGTCATCGTCATTTCCAATTAACTCCGTCATTGACAAAATTAATTAATAATTAATTGATAGTTATTAAAAATTTAATACATAATTAAGATCCTTACCAATTAAAGATTAATTATAAATATTTAAAAATTAATAAATATATATTAATCGCCAATTGAGAAGGGTAATTAGTGGATTAATCTTCAAATGTTTCACATCATCAAAGTATGGGGAAAACGCGAGGGGGGCATAGTAAAAGGCCTCGTTGTAATTTGTAAATATTCATTAGGTCTGAACCGTTGTATTAAATTTTACCCTTTGCTTTTTACGTACATAGTAAGTAATTACATGTTTACTCTAATTATAAATTCACCTCCCCTATATAGAAAGAGATAAACTTTGATCTCATTAATTACAAATTCGCCTCCCCTATATATTACCATTACTCATTGCTCTCGATTGCACCCAAAAAAAAAAAAAAATTGTTCCGCGTCAATGAATGAAGGACATATTTATTATAAAAAAAATTCCGCGCCAATAAAGAGAGAGGCGGTCATAATAGGAGCAGGGCCAGTAGAATTTGCCACATCAACATGTTTAAGTCTTTTGTCGATTCCGAATACAATCATAGAAAAAAGGATTGCATTGCATCACTTCGAAAGAAAAACACATATGATTGTCTCAAACTCCACTTGGCGAAGCAATTTCGTGAATTGCGCGAAGCGCCGCCACATGCAATATCCCCATATGATTATTTTTTTTGTAATTTATTTTCAATAATATTATTTGTGATGAATCTCGAAGAAAATTTTGATATATTCAAATTGGGCAAGTAGCGTGCTAGGTTTAGATCGAATTTCAAAGGGCGTACGATATCCAATAATATAAAGGTGTTTTTTCATGAACTAAAATTTCTCCTAAAAATACTGACCACTATATTATCATTAACAAATGAAAAGTATTGAACGGTATATTTTTTCTTTCTTGGAAAAATAATTAGTTCATAACAATATTATAATATTTTAGGAGTTATTTATTAAGCAACTAGTTAATAATAATAATCAATAATATTTTTTATGCCATGATATTTTTTCATTTTAAAATGACTAACTATCGTTATAGAAGGACTTTGGACCTCCACTTAATCAAGCAATATTCAATTCAAATCCTTATTATAGAAATGATGAATTTATTTTATGTTTAAATCGTCAGTATTACTTTGTCCCTTTACTGGATCCGTTTAATTTATTGAAATCAAGGAAAAACAATGTATTTTTTTTTTCTGTTATTAACCATAGAGCTTATCTCTTATATTCAAATCTAGTATTAATTATGATTATAATTAATAGTTTCAGCGAATGTTACAAGCCAGATAAAAATATTCTTCTGTCGAAAACATTAATTTAGTCAACCTTGTAAAAATTGTTCACATTAAAAAATTAAAAATAACAGTGAGAGCTGTACCTTCCTATTGTACTATTGAATAAAATTGTGAGTACTTTCTGATGAAATATAGTTTTTTCGCAAAATTGATAAATCATACAACGTTGTGAGAGATTGTGGATTCAAGTCGCATTAATATTAATGGAGAATTGACAAACAAGTCTTCTTCATTATTTCTAAAAAAAAAAAAAAATTGTTAATGTGGTAATTTGACTTGACTATTGTTGTACTAACAATATTAGTTTAGTTATGCATTATGAATTAAGCAACATAAAAATAGTTAATAACAACAATGAACATTGCAGTTCTTCTAATGTTTCTTCATTTTAAAGCGTGTTTATCTTGTTCTCTGACTAAATCTATTTAACTTATTGTTAACTTTTAGATTCAAGTTTATCCTAAATTTTTTTTTTTTTTTGGAATGGTGTTATCATTTTACATTGAACTGGAAAATTGAAGAAGAAATTCATTGATTCATATGTTTCTATTTGTTTGATTATGATTATAACAAACATTGAATTAATAAAAAAAATACGATTATTGTTAATATCATATCATATATGAATTCCAACAAAAAAAACTGTGCTTATGACAAGGACACATTTCATCTAAACAATTATGATTGTTTTTATTAACATATATGAAAAATAAGAAATAAATTAATAGTTTCAATGAATGATTCTAGATAGTAAACAATAATAAATAGTTTTTTTTTGTGTAGAAATGTGTTCTTTTGGTCTTACATTGCAAAAAAATGTTCACTTAAAAAAAAAGATTGGCAAGAGCTTAAATATCTATTTTGTTGAAACATCTCTTTTCTTATTATTTACTATCTAGAATAAAATCGTGACGTGTCGTATTTTTATTGATGTCTTGCACATGAAAGTGCACAACACCTATAGAGTGCATTAGTCGATCAGTCTAAGAAATATAACCGAAGCACCCTTTAGAAATTTGTTTTTTTTCTTCCTCACAAAAATCTAAAATTTTGTACTGAGGTGTTTAACCGTTATGAACGAGGGTGTAACACATGTCCTCTCAAAATTATGCCACAAATTAAAGATAATTAAAGTTACTTTTGAATCATAACAAAAATTAGGAATTTTTTGAACTGGTTCATGAATTTCATTAAACTGCACACAAGAATGAGAGATATGGTGCAACTTTTTCATTTTGTAAATATTTGGTAATATTTGGTGCAGGTTCGAACATAGCAATTATACTAAAGGGTGCAGGTAATATTTTGTGCAGGTAATATTTGGTAATATTTGGTAATATTTTGTATTTATATTTATACATACATAGCAATTACATGTTTATTTTCAATTTTTACCATCTCCTCCCTATATAAAGAGATAAACTCTCTCATCTCATTAATCCACAAAACAAAACTAGAAGTAATCCCTCTATACACTTCTCTACCTTTACTCTTCACTCTCAATTCCATCAAAAAGAACTAAAAAAAGGTACTTCAATTCCGCATCAATGAGTAGAAATGTCGTCATAGTAGGAGCGGGGCCAGCCGGCCTCGCCACGTCCGCATGTCTAAACTTTTTGTCGATTCCGAATACAATCATAGAAAGAGAAGATTGCATCGCGTCACTTTGGAAGAAAAACGCATATGATCGTCTCAAACTGCACTTGGCAAAAACGTTTTGTGAATTGCCTCACATGCAATTTCCCCGTAACGCCCCTACTTTCATCCCGAAAAACGAGTTCATTCAATACTTGGAAACCTACGCACGCAAATTCAAAATTACACCTCAATTCAACACGTGCGTCAAATCTGCTTGTTATGACGAAAAAACCAAGAGATGGAACATTAATGCCATTAATTCAGTTACTGGAGAGATGGAGGAATACGACGCTGGATTTTTGGTGGTCGCTACCGGGGAGAATAGTGAGGGTGTGATTCCGGAAATTGATGGTTTTGAAGGATTTAAGGGTCAAATTATTCACTCGAGTTTCTATAAAAATGGAGGAGTTTATATGGGAAAAAATGTTTTGGTGATTGGATGTGGAAATTCGGGGATGGAGATCGCTTACGATCTCGCTTTTAATGGAGCCAATACTTCCATTGTGATACGAAGCCCGGTTGATTATTTTATTATAATTTATTTTTGTGGTGATAGATCTCGATAGTTTTTTTGATATATCCAAAAAGTAATTGATTATTTTGCGGTGTAGGTGCATGTGATGACGAAGGAGATGATATATTTGGGCATGGTGTTGGTACAATATTTACCACCGAGCTTCGTGGATACTTTACTTTTAGTTCTCGCGAATTTGAAATACGGAGATCTGTCTAAGTATGGAATTGTGAGGCCTAAACAAGGACCGTTATGTCTGAAGGCAATTACGGGTCGATCGGCCGTTATTGATGTTGGTACCGTTGAAAAAATCAAAAATGGAGAAATTAAGGTTATTATTTAGTTTCATAAATTTTCATGAAATTAATTATGATTGCATTAGTTATAAGTTTGTTGGTGCCGTTTGGAAGATTAAAAAATGGAGAAATTAAGGCGATATTATCTTTATATATTAATTTTCATGAAGTTGCATGTCTATTTAACAAAACTTGTAATTAGAATTCTTTTCACGAAGTTTTGCGACTATTTGAACTAGATGCATGCGGGGATTTTATATACGTAAAGTTAATGATAATTGGTTATGGTTGCATTTGATTAAAATAAAACGTATGATAAAATATTAATTACAATTAACAATATATAGGTACATGGGGCTATTTCTTCGATCCAAGAAAACACTGTTTTATTTGAGGATGGAAAGCCGAATACCTTCGATGCAATAGTTCTAGCCACCGGTTATAAAAGCACCGCAAGGAATTGGCTCGAGGTAAAAATAATCGACTTAAATATTTTTCTAAAAGAAGATGACTTTCTTCTTCATGTTCTTACAAAAAAAAATGATAATTGAACATATAACAGGGCGAAGAAGATGTAGTAAACGAAAATGGATTTCCAAGGAAGAGTTTTCCAGATCAGTGGAAAGGAAAGAACGGCCTTTACTTTGCCGGTTTCGCGAGAAGAGGCTTAGATGGGATTTCGAAGGACGCACAAAAGATAGCCAATGATATAAAGTTGGCTTTTGATGAACTAAATATTTCCTTAAATCATTTCGGATTGCTGAAAAAAGGAAATTAATTTTGTTCCGCTGAGTCGCATCCTGGAATTTCAGCGAGTTGGTTATTTGTTATTTTATTGTTGTTTGGTCGCTTTATTATTATTAATAAACGAGTGTTATGGGTGTACTAAGAGTTATGTTTGCAATAAATTCTGGAGAACAACCTTAGTTTTTGGTTAATTATTGCAAGTCCCCTATTTACTTAGTATTAAATTAATTATTGTTTGTTTGTTCTTTTGAGGTAAGGGCAACACTTGCTGTGTCTTGATTGTATAATGAAAAGAAAAATTGGTGAGTTTACATGGAGTGTACAGCACTAAAACAAGGGAGAATCTTCGTGCCTACTGATCAAACTATCCGGCGCTGCTCGGCTCTTCTTTATCCTGTGGATCGGCATTTGTGTTTCCTAGTTTTTGTATGTCCGCCAGTCCTCGCGTTTTCCATTGCACCGGGTTGCGTCTGGCTCTTCTTGCAGAATATCTTTCGGTTTAGGGTTTAGGGTTTAGGGTTTCCTTCATTTCATACTTCCCAATTAATTGTCATCCATAACGTTTTCCAGTCACTTTTTTCTTCTTTTGGGAAGGTCGTAAGCTTACTTCGTAGTACCTCTAATATGGTGTCTTGTTTCTTGTTGTTACGAGCATAGGACACATTGGGCATGTTTGATTTGAGGGATTATATGGGATATGATTTCAATATCCAGGATAAGCCTCAAATCCCTTGTTTGATTTGAGGGATTAGATGGGATAGATTTTCTTGTCCATGTATTTTGTACTCCCACTAAAAAATTGGTATTTCAAATACATGGATATAGCTATCCATGTATTTGATTATAATATTATTTCTTCAAATTATATTCATGAATAATAATTATATTATATTAAACAACAATAATAATAATATATTATGTACTATTCTATAATGTAATATAATAAAATTTAAAACAATATAATATAATATAATATAAAACAATATAATATAATATAAAACAATATAATATATTATAATATATTATAATATAATATAATATAATATAAAACATTATAATATAAAACATTATAATATAATGTAATATAATATAAACCAATATAATATAAAATAATATAAAACAATATAATATAATATAATATAGTATAATATAGTATAATATAATATAATATAATATAATGATATATAATATAACATCAGATAACATCATAAAAAATATATAATATAATATAAAACAATATAAATAATATAATATAATACAATGTAATATAATATAAACCAATATAATATAAAACAATATAATATAATATAATATAGTATAATGTAGTATAATATAATATAATATAATATAATGATATATAATATAACATCAGATAACGTCTTAAAAAATATATAATATAATATAAAACAATATAAACAATATAATATAATATAATATAATATAATATAAATTAATTAAAGTAATATAATATTACATTATATTATATTATATAATAAGAATTAAATGACATACATATAATATTATATTAAATTATATAATGTTATTTTATAATATAATATTATAATATAATATAATATTATATTATATTATATTATATAATAAGAATTGAAGTAATATAATATAATATAATATTATAATATAATACAATATTATATTATACAATAAAATAATATAAATATAATATAATATTCAAATATTCAAATCCGAGATTTTGTACCAAAGAATCAAACAAGGGATTTGATATACATGATTTCAAAATACAGCAATTCAAACAACTCATATGAATTATCAAATACATGGATAGTGATATACATGTATATCAATATCCCCCAAATCAAACATGCCCATTGTGGCGTATGTGGCCAGCCCTTGCGCATCAACACATCCACCGTGTTGATTCTATCGTGACAAGCTAGCCAATGAAAGAATCGTACTTTAAAGGGTGATTTCGTAGATCAAATTTCTTTTTGACATGGCAGATCTTGACAAAAATATTGGAGAGAAGGGGACTACCAATATTTTTGTTGGGGAGGCCAATTATAAATTTTGCACTATAATAATGATAAAATATACTTAATCATTACATAAATACACAGTTTTTCGAAAATTTTGGAGTCGAGACCGTATAAACCGGTAATAACTTTTGAAAATCTTTGATAAAAACGGAGGTTCTGGAGGCGGGCAGATTTTGGAGATCGTTTGTGGAAATAATCTCGTAGAGAAGGTTCATGATCTTATCCGAAGGTTTGTCGATTCATCGTCTAATTTTCATAATAACTTTTGCACGAGCATTTCATTCATTGTTTGTAGGTGCGTGTGATTCCTAACCCGCCAAACTATTTGGGTAGACAAACGATCTTCCAATTGACGAGACTTTACCTATTTTTTGATATCTCTTAGTATTATTGTTGAAATTGGTTGAGTTCTTTTAGTTTATAGGGAAATTTTATGGTAGGTTTTTGTAATTATGAAAAACTAAATTTAATTATATTTTCAGTACTTATCTAAGAACTTTTTGAGAAAGTACTTTATGAATTAGTATTCTAAAATAATAATGAATGCTATACAGAAATAGATAAATATCTTTTTAATTTGAATGATCTAAGATTTAATCTCTTAGCAGTTAGCACTTCATTTCTTTTTCTCTGCAAAAATACTTCTTTAGAATCACATGCTGCAAATAAAATCAAAGTGCAGCTTATAATATAAGTAATCTACATCGATGAAGAAGTAGGATACATAGATGGAAAAATATACAAATTTTGACTCGATGTTTCTGAAATAAGAGTTGATTGGTTCATTACACAATTCGAAGTTTCATGATTCATCAATTAATTACATGGTAAATCACCATTTCCAGAACACGTTTGATCCGCACTTGAATTTCTCTTTCCCTTCGCATTCTATCTCCAAGTCATCGCTGATGAATGGCACTTTCTGTAAATATAGTACCGGAAATTTATCAGAGAAAAAACACGGTCGTGTACGTGCAGTAAATACTGATATGCCCAATCCAATACTGAAAAATACATGTAAATAATTTATAATTGTACGAAATAAATAAACCTTTTGTTTAGCAAGATCTTGGCACCCAGTGAAATTGTAGGGGAATTTGCACGAGCCGAATTGTACAGTGTACGCGCGTGCAAAGTTGGCACCGCTTGTCGCCAATCTTTTTTTGTCATTCAATTCCTACACGCATACACAAAAGAAATTTCCTCGGTTCATATTTGATCATTAATAAAGATTAAATGTAGTGAAATTAATTACTTTGTTGGCGAGACTCTTCTCGAGATACTCATCGATGATACCGGCATTGGCTTTATTAACAGCGGTTGCAGAAAGCACGGCGGCCAATCCGAGAAGCATAGCTCTCCTTCCATCGACCGCAACTTTGACTTGTTGCGGTTTGAGAACCGGCGATTTCGCATTTACGGGAGAAGCGGTCACGGTCGAAACTGCGCTCAACATGCCCGAGTTCACGGATGCCATTTTTGGTGATAGTTTAATTGATGTTGCAAGTCCAGCTAGCTATGGCTTAATTGTATTGGTTTTTAGAGAAGTGATGTGATTCATAAACATGTGATCGTAATGGAGGGGTTGGGGTGAGAGTGTGGATAAGGTGAGATTGCCTCGTGCCTGATTGGAGGTTGTATGAGTTTGTGAGACCCACTATCCAAAAAGTGTGGATGGTTTTGTACGATATACTGTTTTGCTAATTGACTTGGAAATTCTAAGGAATATCAAGGAATTATATCTAAATTGCCATCATGATAATTAGGCTGCATTGGACTGTATGGGCTTGGGCTTCATTTATTAGCCCGTCATAATTATCTAATGGAATATCTAATTTCGGGACAAAATTAGTATGATGTATTAATTTTTATGACCTCTAACATTATATTATACTTTTCATAAATTCATTTATCATGTTAAAATAGAAAATAGTTTATTTTTATCAAACATTAATACATATATTAGTACAACAATATAATAACTTATGAGGTATAATATAATTTAACAAACATAAAAACAACAATTATAGCATTATTGCTCATGATAATTCATCACAATAGTTCATGCAATACAAAATATAAAATATTAAACAATACAATTTATATATTCAATGCACACAAGTAATTATATAGTACTACTAAATTTTTATTGGTAAAAGAAAAATAACGAAAATTATACATCATATTATATTTACAAGTGAAAATAATTAAAGAGTAATATCGAAATTTAATTAAGAAAAATCATAATTCAAAATTATACACAATAGCATACGCTAATTTAAAATTTATAACTTCAAAAAGAACAATAACATACGATATATGTTTATGAGTTTAAGAAGTTATTTATATTTATATTTTAATTGGTAAACTATTTTTTTAACAATGATTTTTTTTGTAAAAAAAATTGTATTAAAGTTGTTTTAAGAAAAACATAAATATAACATGCTTAGTATTATTGAGATTTAATATTATTATATTTTAAAAAATATTCGCCTCTAAAGGCTAAGACCGTCTCTAAAGGACGGCCAAGACCGTCCTTAATACCCCCTAAAATCGTATCTAAAGGCTACAAGGACGACTGGCCGTCCTTAATACCTCGTCGGTATTTCATCGGTCCTCCTTGCCTTTTTTAGGGGCGGACCTTCTTTGTTGCTTTTGCAGACGGTTTGGGTATTCCTCACGGTCAGAAAATGACGTCCCTAAAACCGGACAATCAACGCCGTAAAACAAGTGGTCAGTCGAATGTCACCAAATCCAAAATTTTGCGCTCTTGACCATATTGATTGTGTTTTGACACATGTTAATAGCCATTAACCCACTTTAACCATTTTCAACAGATCTCTTGCCGAAATTTTCTTTTCTTTCACCTAGTTAATTAGTTGGCGAAAATACTAATTTTGCAAACCGGACAAGTTTAATACTAATTCTGTAAACTAATTTTTTTGGATACTACATATCAAAGAAATTCCATAAACTCGACACTATACAAAAATTAATATAAACAACAATTAATGAATTCCCACATTATCCTCTTTAACCACCACACAAAAAAAAACGCACACCAAACCAGCAAAACATCTATTTTCTCATTACAAAGCACTAATGCCATAATTCAGAAAATTGATCCGACTTTCCAAATCAACAATGCTACAGTGCGGGAATCAATCCACCGAAAACTTCTACCGAACTACAACTTACGGAAAAAAAATATTCATAGGACCCATCTATTGTTACCTTAAAGAAACCATCGAAATTATATTTGTGATTGGTTTCGGTAATCGTAACATTTTTGCTTTCCAAATTAATGCTTCTTTTTGAAGTTTAATTGATACCTGGCCCGGTTCAACTATGGTATACATACAATTAATCGAAATGAAATTCACATCTGAAGATATACCTCGATGGTTTATACTAGCGGTTTCCAAGATAGCGACCCAAGTTCGAAACTCGGCCGATGTATCATGGTGGTTTGTTTTTGTGATATGGCATGTTTGATTTGAGGGATTTTGGTGGAGACGTATTTTGAAATACGAGATAAGCTCAAAAAAATTTGTTTTATTTTCATGTGTATTATATTTTGTACCATTTATCCATGTATTTTGTCATCCATTTAAAAAATTGATATTTCATATCTTGTATTTTCTTATCCATTTAATCCAATATTATATAATATAATATAATTTCCATATCATATAACATAATATAATATAATATAAAAAAACGAAAAAATAATATATTTAAAATAATATTATATAATATAATATAATAAAAATAATATTATATAATATAACATAATATAAGATAAAAAAATATAATATAATATAATATAATATTAATAATATAATATAATACAATATAATACAATATAATAAATATAATATAATATAAACATTACAATATCATATCATATCATATTATTATTAATTATTAATAGATATAAAGTTAATAGATTTACAGCCACCAGACGCATCCACGTCACCGCGTCAACCAGGGCCGTCGGACGAGCCTTCTCCTGGGCGCTCTGGATATGGACGCCGAAATTCAAACAAAAGAAGAACAAGAAGAAAATAAGATCTTTCCAATTTTCCAAGGTGATTCAATTCCATTTAATTTAATTTCAAATTCAATTATTAAGAACATCGATACTTCTCATGAAAGAATTGGTCTAATTTTTGTAGACACGTCAAAAAGGCCAAACACATTCGAAATGCTCATACAAAAATGTCTGAGAAAGGTATGAAATCTGATATCACCACTTATCCCGAGCTCAATAAGTTGTTGCATTGAGTTGCTAATAAGGATGTCAACGGGACGGGTCGGGTTCGGGTAAGCTTCCCCCATATCTGAATTCGAATTTTCGGGTATTCTCCGAACCCGAACCAAAAATACCCTGCGGATAAGAAATCATACCCGAACCCTAACCAGCGGGTAACGGATATACCCGAACCCGAACTCGTTACCCGAAAATCACCAATACAAAATCTAAAAAAAAAAATCTAAAAATTTATTATACAATTACGTAAAATCACCAACAATTTTAAATACATAAAACAAGCAACTTGTACAAAATACATTAAAAATCCAAATATTACAAATAATTAATCCATAAAACATCACAAATTTATATATTATTGGGTATTTTCGGGAATTTTTTCGGGTTCGGGTATACCTGCGGGTAAAATTTTATCTCCGTACCCGAACCCGAACCCGGAGTAGGTATTTTTTTCGGGTATTACCTGTCCCGTTCGGGTCGGGTACCCGCGGGTTCGAATTTTACCCGACCCATTGACATCCCTAGTTGCTAAGTTAGACAATTTGTCAAGACATTTCCGTCACTTGAGAAAGAGAAGACCATATCAGCGAACATATCGAATCAATTATTGCCATAATCTTCTACTGGTAATTCATGTAAACTCTACAACTATTACCGTAACTGAAAACACTTATGGTTATTCAACAACAAATATGCTTAGAACCAAGTAGTTGTCCTTGATTATTCAAATGTCATTGCAGATGAGTGATATCTCTCACGCCTCAAAATGTCCTATCTTTTCATCTCTCTTCTTTATTATTATTCGCATTGATTATGC
This sequence comes from Luzula sylvatica, assembly GCA_946800325.1. NCBI lineage: Eukaryota > Viridiplantae > Streptophyta > Magnoliopsida > Poales > Juncaceae > Luzula > Luzula sylvatica. Next base: position 63,909,131 of record OX326959.1, on the reverse strand, counting down.
TCACATTGCAATAAAGTCACCATCTTCAATTCATGATATTTCAAAATTTTATAATTACATGAAATTATACAATTATCAAATTACAGTTGCTATATAATATTTATATAATATATATCAGATCGTATATAAAAATAATGATCTGCTCTTCACGAGATTGTAATATTTTTCTATATTATATAGGACTATAAACGATAAACACAATTGATTTTTTTTTTATGAAAGATACAACAAACATATTTTTGTAGTCAAGTTAAAATGAAAAATCAATAATAATTCTACAGTTATATTTTTCAAGACATCAATATATTAAATGAATGTGCAAATCTATTTTTTTTAAATATAAACACGAGAGACAATTTCGTGTCGATAATTTCATTTGTACCCTTAAATCATAAAATAATACGAGATATCCCTTAAGAAATACATAATATTATAAACACATCAATGAATAAATTAGAAAGTATTAAAATTGAAAAAAAACAATTCATTCTCAAGCATAGTAAATACATTTCATATATACCGAACATCATTGTCATGGAGTAATTTGTACACAACATGTTTTCGTCACATGATTAACTGCAGGATGTTGATCTTACGTTAGATATTGTATTCACAACATAAAGTTATTTTAAACTTATTCAATCCAAACCCTACATCTCATCGTCATGTAACCAATCATGCAATGAGAACGTGTTGTGTAGAATTACTCATTTTTATGTACAACATAAAACTATTAACATATTTCTTGACATTATAAAATTTAGTAATACATCACGTAATTATGTATTCTTTCGCGTGATGTAATTTATGTATTTTTTAGAACATGTTCCCTCTAGTTCAATTTTTTTAAAATATAAATAAATAACAAGTATTGATAAAAAGTCATGTCAATTATTTGGGGTACAAAATTGCGTACACAAACGGAGAAGCACTGCGTTTACATGTGCAACTCTGACCCGCCAATCGGCCCCCATTCCAAATCCTCTACTCCTTTCTCTGTACGTTCAACCATGTACAGAAACATAACATATGCGCACACAGGATGTTACACAGATTGCTACAGAGTTTTAGCACAGGGGATCAGTAATTCCCTGCAATTCTTTTTTCCCTCTTGTTTCTCTCTCTACGGAGAGAAGAAGAAAAGAAACCGAAGAAATTTGAAAAAAACTTTGCGAAAAAGACGAGAAATTTGTCTCAATTCAATCCAAATTCAAATCTCTCTTATCTGTGTGTGCGTAAGAGAATTGTTTTTTCGGTTTTCGTGTAAGAATTATAGAGGATTTTAGTTGGGCTATTCTTGTTCCAGCTGCGGTCGAGTCTCCCAGCGAGGGTTTGTGATTCTGATTAGTATTGATCTGATCGGGTTTTACTTCAATTCGAAAAAAATTGGTCGAATTCGATCCTAATTTGGTGAGAATTGAGCAGAAATTGATTTTCGCTTGGTTTTCTAGGGTTTGAAATTCTAGATCCAAGTTTGAATTTCGAATTGAGCTGAAATAAGAGCAGGATTTGAGTTCGATAGATCGGATTTGAGAGTGAAACTGATTGATGGTGGAGAGAAACTTATAATCAGCTCAAAATGGTGCGGCTTCTGAGCTTGGCACGATTCGGGCTTGAGGAGTCGCCTCGAGAGATAACTCGTGACGGTCCAGTTGGATCCAGTGAGGTTGGGAGTAGTGGCTGGTTGATCAGATTCTTCGATTCAGCTTTCTTTTGTGAATGGATCGCGGTGAGTTACCTTTACAAGCATGAACATGCTGGAGTTCGCGACTATTTATGCAATCGAATGTACGCTCTTCCTTTAACCGGTCTCGAATTGTACCTCTTGCAAATTTGCTACATGCTGGTACACAAACCTTCTCCTTCTTTAGACAAATTCGTGATCGATACTTGTGCGAAGTCTCTGAGAATTGCACTTAAAGTACACTGGATATTAATGGCCGAGTTAGAGGATGAAGAAGGAGATGTAGATGTTGATGGAGACAGTGTAGCGAAATTACAAGAGCAATGTCAGATTGCTGCTACTTTGACTGGAGAGTGGCCCCCACTCGTGAGGCCTCCTCCAGTTATTTCTTCGCCAGCTAGCCCTAAGAGTAATCCTGTACTGGAGAGGATCAGATCCTCTCGACAAAAGCTTCTTTCTTTGACTTCCTCACCTAGTGAAGAAGCAAATAGAAGCTCAGGAATTGAAAATAGTGGCGGTGAAGAGAATAAATTGTTGAGAAGATTGAGTATTGGTCCTCAAAAGGTTAGAGATGCTTTGTTTTCTAAAAAATCAATGGAGAAAGATGAAGATGAGATGGATAAAGATAAAGATAAAGATGGGTTCTTTAAGAGATTGTTAAAGGATAGTAGGGATAAAGAGGAAGATGGAGAAGGGGGGGATAGAGATAAAGATGGGTTTTTCAGAAGGTTGTTAAGGGATAGTAAAGAGGAGGAGGTAGAGCTTACTGGAAGCTCTGAAGGGTTTTTGAAGAGGCTTTTTAAAGATAAAGAGGAGAAAGAGAGGGTTAATGGGGATGAAGAGGAGAAAGAAGGGTTTCTGAAGAGGATGTTGTTCAAGGGAGAAGAGAAGAAGGATGAGAGAGATGATGAGAGAATCACAAAGAGTCTAGATGAAGAGGAAAAAGATAAAGATGGTTTCTTCAAGAGGCTTTTTAAGGATAAGCCTGAAGGAAGCAATGAAGATAGAGAGAGAGTCAATGGAGGTGTAGAGGAGGAAGAGAGAGAGAATGGGTTCTTTAAACGGCTTTTCAAAGACAAAAGTGAGGAGAGAAAAGAGGAAGAAGATAAATCTACTGGTACGAGCAAAAGCATGGAAGATAATAACAATCTCTTTAAGCGTCTTTTTAAAGATAAGAACGAAGATAAAAGAATACTAAGTGAAGAAGATAGAGTTAATAGTAATGGCGTGATTGATGAAGGAGAAAAAGAGAATTTCTTCAAGAGATTATTTAAAGACAAGCATGATGAGAGAGAGAAGAGAACTGAAAACGAGGACGGAATTGTAAATAAAGTAAATCATGGGGGCGAAGAGGAAGAAAACTCAGAATTTTTGTCCTTTAGGAAGCTATTTAGGGTTCACCCTGAAGAGGGAAAAAGCAGTGGTACAAGTGGCGGTATCGAGACCGGTACCAGTACCAGTGTGCTAGAGAGTAGTCCCGGTACAGAGAGTTTCTTCAAAAGACTCTTCAAAGACAGGGAAGACTCCGAATTGTTCGGTTCGAGAAGCGGTAAAGAGGTAATAAAATAAATTAATTATTTATTTAATATTTCTTTTTTTGTAACTTTGTAATTTTGGAATTACAGAAATGCCCTGGTTCGCCGAGACAAAATGAAAAGTACAATGGAAAACCGCCTTTGCCTAATAATATAATCGCAGAACTTAGGAAAGGCTCGTATCATGCTTCATTAGAATTTGTTCACACTTTATGTGAAACTTCATATGCCTTGGTCGATATATTTCCTATCGAAGATCGCAAATTAGCTCTTCGTGAGGTACTCATTTTTTCATATGTTTTCTTTTAATTTTTGCGTAAATGAGTATTTTATTTAATTCGATTAATATTACTGTTTATCATTTCTTTCAGTCTCTGATAGAGACCAATTCGCATCTCGCTAATTCTGAGAAGAGTGGAGGTGCATATTCTTATCTTATTATTCCTTATTTTTTGTTTGGTGGAATTTCATGTGTACCCTTGCAAAATGTTAAATATCACATTTACCCCTCCAAAAGGTGAAATATCTTGAATGCCCCGACAAAATATGAGAAATAGTCTTATATTTTGTAGGGACATACGTGATATTTTGAGAATTTGCAGGGGTACACATGAAATTGGGCCTTTTTATTATTGTATTCATAATATTATTGTACTTTTTAGGCGTGTGTTTTCCAATGGGAAAAGGAATGTACCGAGTGGTACACATACCTGAAGACGAAGCGGTACTTCTCAACTCGAGAGAAAAAGCTCCTTATCTCATTTGCGTCGAAGTGCTCAAAGCCGATACCCCAAGGTTCTCTTCCTTCTCAAATTTGAAAATATCATATTTACCCTTCCAAAAATTTAAAAAAGTGATCATATTAAAAGGGTAAATATGTAAATCTCCTATTCTTAAAAATTTGCAGTCAGAAGAAGTCAACAACATCGTCAGAATCTCAAAAGCTCTCGAAAGGAGGGATTCCATTAGCAAACGGAGACGTACAAATACCCAAACCGCCCCCATGGGCGTACCCACTCTGGCCGAGACACGACTCGACCCCATACGACTCCAACAACATGCTAAACTCGACCTCGCAAGCCATCGACCAAGCCATGGCCCACTTATGGGAAGCAAAGGTGAAGTTTGTCGGTGTAAGCTTTTCCATCGAGAAACTGGGCCGGTCGAGAGCGAAAGAGGGTGAAGGAGGGGTAATTTTGGAAAAGGAAAATATGGAGTGGGTGAAGGTCAATTTGAATGCTATACCTGGTGTCAATATGGATGACGTGGACGATCAGGGACCAGTCAGGAAGAAGGATCATCGCAGGATTCCTAGTACTATTGCCATGGAGGAAGTCAAGGTACAGGGTTATTTATCATTTTTCTTTTTATATTTATTTATTTATTTATTGATTGTTTTTTTGGGGTTTTATTTAGGCTGCGGCGGCGAAAGGAAGGGCGCCACCTGGACTTCCGCTGAAAGGAGCAGGACAGGACTCGCAAGATGTATCCGAGAAAGTGAGTATTTTTGTAGAAAGACGTACTTTTTACATATTCGTCCTTGGAAATTTATTAAATTGGTTGTGATTGATAGGCGAGCAATGGGGGTGTTCCTAAGCCTACTGACGCATTGTCAGGAGAATTATGGGAGCGGAAGAAAGATAGGATTAGAAAATCTTCGATTCATGGAAAATTACCTGGCTGGGATTTACGCTCTGTATGTTTCTTGATTAATTATTTATGTAATTAATTTTATTAATAAATTTAATCATGTTTTTTTTATAGATAATTGTGAAGAGTGGGGATGATTGCAGGCAAGAATACTTAGCAGTGCAGCTCGTTTCTCATTTTTATGGTATTTGATTTATTTGTTTACACCTTAATTCTGTTTTGTCTTTTTTTGATATTTAATTGTTTGTATTATTGATTAATTGTAGATATATATCAAGAAGCAGGGTTACCACTTTGGTTAAGGCCTTATGAAGTCCTCGTTACTTCTTCCTATACTGCCCTTATTGAAACCATTCCTGACACGGTTTGAATTTATATTATTTTTCTCGAAATAATAATTAATTTTTTGTTTATATATTTAAATATTCATTTATGAGATTATTTTGTTGTAGGCTTCTATCCATTCTATAAAGAGTAGGTTCCCTAATATCTCGAGTTTGCGTGATTATTATATTGCCAAATATGGAGAAAATTCCCCAAATTTCAAGCTTGCACAGGTTTGTTCATTTTTCTCCATTTTTATTCTTTCTTTTTTTAAATGTATAAGCATTGTGCTAACTCATTGATGTTTTATCAGAGAAATTTTGTCGAAAGCATGGCTGGATATTCCATTTTGTCTTACCTCCTTCAGGTTCGTTTTATACTAAAAATATTTAATCATAAATTAAGTATATTTAATAATACAATTTTTTTTATAAAAAAATGGTCTATTAGGTAAAGGATAGGCACAATGGGAATCTATTAATAGACGAAGAAGGCCATATAATACATATCGATTTTGGTTTCATGCTTTCAAATTCACCTGGTAGCGTAAATTTCGAGAGTGCCCCTTTTAAGCTTACTCGCGAACTTCTCGAGGCTAGTTTTACAATATTGCGAAATATTTTTTTTATATTTGGAGTTTAAAGTGCTGATGAATTAATTTTTTTTTAATTAGGTGATGGATTCCGATGCCGAAGGCACTCCGAGTGAATTCTTTGATTATTTTAAGGTATTTAATAAAATATTTAATTAGATGATTATGTATCGTGCATGAATTAATTGATTTTTGTTTTTTTATGGTTTTTATTGTACAAGGTTTTGTGCATTCAAGGTTTTCTGACGTGTCGAAAGCATGCTGAGCGTGTCATACTCCTCGTCCAAATGCTTCAGGTACTAAATTATGATTATTTTTTTTGTTGCTTTTCATGTTTATTTTTTGGCTGATAAATTAAATTAATATATATTTCTTTTTTTTTGAATTGGAGGATTCTGGATTCCCATGTTTTAAGGGTGGACCTCGTACCATACAGACTTTGCGAAAGAGATTCCATCTGAGTCTTACTGAAGAGGTACATTTTCATTTTGGTCCCTGAAATTATCATATTTTTGAACAATACTAATTTTTATTTGGTGATGAAATGGAGCAGCAATGTGTATCGTTGGTGCTTTCGCTGATAAGTAGCAGCTTAGACGCGTGGCGAACACGGCAGTACGATTACTACCAGAGGGTTCTTAACGGGATTTTATGAAAATCTTGGGGTTGTTTCACATATTCGATCATAACGAAAAAGTGTGCTTAGGAAGGCAGAACAGATTGTTGGCCAGTGTATTTGGTTGATCAAATATACCATTGATGAAGTCAAATATAGAAAGATTTAGGGGTTTTCATCATTTCGTGTCGCTTGTACAGAAAAGATGGTAATTTGGAGGGAGGAGAGAAGGTGGATTTGTTTAGGTTATGAAATTTGTGTGATTTGTTGTACATGAGCCAGGGAAAATTCCCTGGAGAATCATGCTAGAACTTTGAAAATTGAGGGTTAAAATGTATAAAAGGGAGAGTTTGGACACCATAATTAATTATTGTACTTAAGATTAATATCTCTTTTTCTTTTTTTGTTGTTATTTTTGGGGTTTTATTGTGATGTTATTTGTTATCGTAGTTATTGTTTGGGTTTTAGGTAAAAAAGAATTGAGTGTACATTGCGTATAAAAATGTACTTGATTGGTGGTGGTTGTGACGTGCTTTTGAATTTGTGAGTTTTATACTCTTTCCTAAACAATTTTTTTAGTTGATAATTGTATGGAATCAGTATAAGACAAAAAGAAAACAAATAAGAACTGATATTCATAGTTAACCTTAATTATTGAAAAGTATAACAAATATAGTAAAATATACAAAAACATATTAGAAAATATAAAGAGAATGACTAAATTATTTTCTTTCGATGCAGATTCGATATGACTACGAGCTAGTGCTACTGTCTGATCCAACATGGAAGAAACATTATGATTTTTTTGGCCTTGATGAACATCAGGTCTGCTTCAATTCATTTATATACTTTTGCAATTCGACATTTTTATCTATCTCCTCTTTGAATTTTTTTTCTTTCAAAAACAGCTATATCGATAGAATTTTTTCACTGGACGCATAGTATTCTCGCAAATCAAATTTTTCTTCATAAATTAATTTTGTCGGTTTTTTTGTTTTACATATTCTACTTATGTAATTGTAGACAAAATCACCAATCCCAAAGATAATAGACCAATGCTTCTATTTCAAGGTAGATATTTATTTTTCAATTTATTATCTATTTCTGACAATTAAATTTTGAATTTTAGATGATGGAAGAGGAATAGGCCCTCATGGAATTTTTGTCATCAATTATTTTTGCTTGTTTTGGTTTATTTGAACCCATGGTAAATGCATATTATTTTCTTTTGAAAGTATCAAAATTTATATGTTTTTGTCTACTTTTTGTCGTCTTCTTCGTTTTTGGGTGTTGTTAGTTAGTGATTTTTCTTTATACACGCATAGAAGTGGCAAAATTTCCAACTCTTTAACAAGTTTCCTTAACCTCATACACTTTTCTCGTATTTTTGTTTGTTCCAATTTTTTTTATTGGTAATCACGATTTTAATGGAAATAAAGTAGGTGCTTGAAAATGAATACGAGGATAGAAGGAATTATATTTCTCGCATTCGTTGTTTGATATGTCAGAATCCAAAATGATGGAAAATGGAATTTTATTTTATGATATTTCAATTTTGATTATGAGATCTACAAAAGAAATCAACTCGAAAGAGTTACGGGACAGACAAAAATAATGGTAACTAGTCGACCCCAAAAATAAAGAAAAAAAAAATGATTTATGCATGAGAAATTCAAAATTCCCCGAATATTTATTTCCAAGGTGCCATAACCACACATACCTAACCATGCTTCCACCTAACCGTTATTTTGCGGTTTCCAACAAATCGGCCGTGCATCTCTTCAATGCACCTACGAGCGTCATCCCTATTGGCCATGGTCAAGAAACCAAAGCCTTTTGATAACGCGCCCTTCATTATGACCTGAAATATAGAAATTAAAATTAAAATCAATATATTAAAAAAAGTTCTTTTAATACGTTGGAAAAAGAGAACAAAAAGAAAAATACGGCAGCATCAAGCACTCCATAGGGTTGGAAGATGTTAAGGAGATCGTCAGTCCGCCAATCAAACGGGATACCGGCCACATGTAGTGTATACACCCTCGTATTATCTATATCAAAGTAAAAAATATTTATTTAGAAGACTTGAACTAATTCGATATGTATTCTTAAATGATGCTTCTTTACCTTCTAGGGCTGGAGGCGCCGCAGGAACATCAGCCACGACAGCAACAGGGGTAGGGTTTGGGGCCACGGCAAGAACAGGGGCCGAATTAAGAATCATGGTTGGGAAAGGAGGCGCGGCCAAGGAAGCAAAATCCATGTCAGAAATCCAGACAAAAGATACCGGAGAAACTGGGTCAGAAGACGGGTCTGAGTCAGCAGACAGGACCGGCGAAACAGGGTCAGAAGACGAGACCGGAGAAGAACGAGATTCTGGGTCAGAAGACGAGACCGGAGAAGAACGAGATTCTGGGTCAGAAGACGAGACCGGAGAAGAACGAGATTCTGGGTCAGAAGACGAGATTGGAGAAGCCAGAGATACCGGGTCTGCAGATGGGACCCGAGAAGGAGGAGATACCGGCTCAGCAAACAAGACCGGAGAAGCCAGAGATTCCGGGTCTGCAGACGGGACCCGAGAAGGAGGAGATACCGGCTCAGCAAACAAGACCGGAGAAGCCAGAGATTCCGGGTCTGCAGACGGGACCCGATAAGGAGGAGATACCGGGTCAGCAAACAAGACCGGAGAAGTCGGAGATACGGGCTCAGCATATGGGACCCGAGAAGGAGGAGATACCGGGTCAGCAAACAAGACCGGAGAAGTCAGAGATACCGGGTCAGCAAACAAGACCGGAGAAGTCAGAGATACCGGGTCAGCATACTGGATCCGAGAAGGAGGAGATACCGGGTCAGCAAACAAGACTGGATCAGTCAGAGATTCCGGCTCAGCATATGGGACCCGAGAAGGAGGAGATACCGGATCAGCAAACAAGACCGGAGAAGTCAGAGATACCGGGTCAGCATACTGGATCCGAGAAGGAGGAGATACCGGGTCAGCAAACAAGACTGGATAAGTCAGAGATACCGGCTCAGCATATGGGACCCGAGAAGGAGGAGATACCGGGTCAGCAAACAAGACGGGAGAAGTCAGAGATACCGGGTCAGCAGACGGGACCCGAGGAGGAGATACGGGGTCATTAGACAAGACCGGAGAAGCCAGATATACCGGGTCAGCAGACGGGACCCGAGAAGGCAGATATACCGGGTAAGGAGACGGGACCCGAGAAGGAGGAGATACCGGGTCAACAGATGGGACCGGAGAAGCAGTAGATACCTGGTCAGAAGACAGGACCGGAGAAGCACGAGATACTGGGTCAGCAAACAAGACCGGAGAAGCCAGAGATACCGGGTCAGCAGATGGAACCCGAGAAGGAGGAGATACCGGGTCAGAAGACAGGACTGGGTCCGATGACGGGACAGGAGAAGCCAGAGTTACCGAGTCAGAAGACTGGATTGGGGCCGCAGACGGGACTGGAGATGCCGGCTCAGAAGACGGGACAGGGGCCGCAGACGGGACTGGAGATGCCGGCTGAGCAGACGGGACTGGGGCCGCTGGCAGGACTGGAGATGCCGGCTCAGCAGACGGGACCAGAGAAGGAGGAGATACTGGGTCATTAGACAGGACCGGAGAAGCCATAGATGCTGGGTCAGCAGGCTGTACCGGGTCAAAGGTGGTGGGAGTAAATATTGTGCTCAAAGAGCTAGCAGCATATTGCCCCTCGCCTTGTTCATTGTGGTGCTGCATTTACAAGTATTGCATAAACGAAGATTAGTCCTAAGATAATAAATGTCAAGATTAGCCCTAAAATAACCCAAGTATTAGCAGCGTAATCTATAGTTAATAGAAGTCAGATTAGTTCTAAGATGACAAATTGTTCAAGTACGTTATTAATTTAACAAGGGCTCGCGTACATTCGAAATAAGAATGGAATAATTAATAATTCACGTATCGAGAGAGAGAAAGAGAGAGTATAATATACTATTATGCAAAAATATATCACTAAATTACCTCAGGAATAGGAGTGAACTGATGGACCGTAGGCGGCAATAATGCTGTATCGATTGTTTCTATTTCCTCAATTAAATCCTCCACCTTGCAAAATATACACATACATTGAATATTACAAAGAATTTCAAGATTGTAACGTAATTCAAAATTTGAATATTATATTGTAAAGAACATCAATTTAGCAGAATCATGTATGAAATATCAATTCGAAAAAAGAAAAATCAAAACTTCAATGAAAATGGACGCCAGATCTGAGTGACGCTTCCTCGACCCTTCAATCAAGTGTTCAGATAAGGAATGACGTTAATTTATGAATCCTGGCTGATACGTTGTGGTCAAATCAACAAGTTCAAACACCTAGAACCAAAAAAAAAAAAAAACGAAAAAGGTTTAAAGAACTTACAGTGTCATGAGGTTCAATGTTGCTGGAGTCGTCTCCATCATTTCCTTCAATAGGAGAATCTTGAGCTTTTTTTCCTTGATATGATCAAACAATTTCAAAAATAAAAAAGTAAAAAATTAACACAATAGTTTCACAAGATCAACGAAATTCTTAGAAAAAAAAGGAAAAAAGGAACTAACTGGATTGGCACCATCTTTTCCGAAAAAATGCAATAGCAGCTCCTGCTCCGCCAATTGTAATGACGAGCACCAAGGCCCTCCTCTTGTCGGGAGGGTCTCGACCTCTTTCTTCTCCTCCAGAACTCATTCTTAGAACGAGATCGGTGGATTCCAGAGAGATCAGAGAGAGATCGGTGGATTCCAGAGAGATCGGAGATAGGGTAGAAATCTACATTTCTTGGGAGAAGCTGATGTGAGTGAGTTATTCTTGGAGCGAGGGGTAAAATTGTCATTTTCAGATTAGATGACTAACGGTCCGCCGGATCTTACGGAGGTGGTTATAGAGAGAGAGAGAGAGAATGGGGCGAGGTTTTAGGGTTCACTTGAGAGGGAGGATCAATTTCACATCCAGCACCTTATGTATCTTCAAAATTATTAATAGTCACAAAACAAGTTAGAGACAAGATTCATTCTATCTTTAATTTAATTTTTTATTGGGAATATTCTAATTATATTTTTATTTTACAAAAATTATAAAATTGTAACCATAAAAAATCGAAATAATATTTAATATTGAGTCACAAAACAAAAGTAATAAAATTTAATTATATAAAGTAAGTTGGCAACTTCTTTGATTTCATAATTTCTTTTGCAAAATAAGATGTATTTATTATGTGTTATTATTTATTCAAAAATAGCCCGTCTTTCACAATTTGATTATGAAAAAAAAAAACAAGGTAATAACTCTTAGAAATGGGGGTATAAAGATAAGTCACTGATCCACTAAATAATCCGACTAAACAATAAATAACTAGTAATGTCAATCCAAAAGAAATGGGGGTAGTATTTTGTGAGGAAAGGAGTGAACTTTAGCTCCGAAATTTCATCTTTTTTTTTTCATCACGCTCTCTGTCTTGCATTCGGTTTTCTCTTTGTAGCCTTCGAAAACAAAGAGCAAGATCATGTTTTTGCAGTAGTAGTCCAATTTCCCGAACCTTTCTCGATATCAGAGACATGTTCTTTGCCGGAATTCCTTCAGTCGGTAAACCCTTAGCTCTTCATCGTTCCTAGTCCGTTGAGACCTGAGAATACATATACCCATGCCTCCAACGGTCTGTAAATTGTTCATTCGAAAACCAATTTCTTTTTCATAAAAAATATAGTCTAATCTCAACTTTGGCAGCTGCCTCTTCTTCGTTTGAGTTTGTCTTGCTATTCCTTATTCTAAGTCTTAAGATCCCGAACATTGTGAAGCAAGCATTGTTGCGTGCTGCTCACGAATGGTTGGTGTATGAAGCTCTTGCGTCTCATCCTATATGATGGGACTTTTGATCAGGTTACACCTTTACGGAGGCTGTCAAAAATTTCAGAATTACGAAGTGAGGACGCGTGCAGCGGGGAACCATCAATAGAAAACCAAATTGTTATCAAGTTCATTGAATTGTCAAGAACAACTACCTTTCTCATAGGTTTCCATTCCATGAAACAAACAAAAAAATGGATACTTGAGATTTCATTGCATTTCTTGGCTCAAATGTTATGCCATACCGAACTTTGTATACCCATTGTTCTAATCTTCTCGATTATAATCAAGTCTTTTTACTTACTAGGACAATACCCCGCGCTTTGCTGCGGGGTATATTATTTGATAAGAAATAATATAATAAGCAAAAGTAATAATTTTATATATTATTTGATATATTTAGAATTGGTACGAATCAAAAATATTATAATAAACACAAAAAAACGCAGCTTGGTACCAATCAAAACTGTTATAATAAACCAAAAAAAATAATAATACCAGCTCAGGCTAACAAAAAGTATTTGTGTGAATAGTATTTTGTTAACAGTAAAATTATAGTATACAAATTATTTTTATTAATACGATGAAAAATTCAAATATTTTATTTAGAACACAAGACATATGTCAATTATATTTATTAATACGATGAAAAATTCAAATATTTTATTTAGAACACAAGACATACGTTAAATAAAAAAAAATTCCAAAAAAAAAAAAAAAAAAAATGAACAGTACCGAGATGAACAGTAGTTGGATGAACAGTAAAATGGTGACGCGGCCTCACCATATGTCAAGTATTCAAAAATTTTACAGTAAAATTATAGTATACAAATTATTTTTATTAATACGATGAAAAATTCAAATATTTTATTTAGAACACAAGACATATGTCAATTATATTTATTAATACGATGAAAAATTCAAATATTTTATTTAGAACACAAGACATACGTCAAATAAAAAAAAATTAAAAAAAAAAAAAATGAACAGTACCGGGATGAACAGTAGTTGAATGAACAGTAAAAATGGTGACGTGGCCTCACCATATGTCAAGTATTCAAAAATTAATGGGAGGGGAGATTTGATAGTTGATTTTATATCACATTCAAGACACGCAATATGTACACTTTTATACAAATTTATATTTATTCCAACGATTTTCATATAAATATTTTTTTTTTTTTTTGAGTAAATTTAGAGAGGGCTCAAAATCCCTCATCCAAATAATGCTATATATAATCAAGAGTCTTTTTATTTACATCACTTTTGTCATTAAATTGTATAAAATTGAACTATGAAAGACTCTTAAAACTATAATCCCTCCTTCTTGGGCTGAGAAATATTCATTTTCCTCAATTTGCCCATCTCTCCTCATTAATCATTAATACATTTAAGTCCCCTACACCTTCCCGACACAAGTACACAGTACTTATCTTATCTCCTCCTCCTTACTTCTCTTAGGGGCCGTTTGGCAAGCGGAATTAGTAGTATGGAATTGGATTATAAGGTGGAGGAGTAAAAAGTTCTGCAATTTGTAATTCTACAGTTTGTTTGGATGTCCGAATTATAAGATGCTGGAAAATATAATTTTTTGTTTGGTTGTTTACAAAATTTGGAATTTTGTTATTGAAATGTAGGAAAAAATTTCATTAAAATTGATAAAAACAATAATATTTTATTCTATCCATGTAATATTATTTATTGTTAAAATAATAATATATAATATAATATTAATTATATAGATATAATACTATATTATATGAATATAATAATTATAATATAATAATTTTATTGTTATAATGTAATTATTATATATTATTATATAAGATATAAAATATTATATCCATATATTAATATTATATTATATATTTTTCTAATAATAATTATATTAGAATTATTAAAGTCATATAATATAATATTATCTCAGTACAATTAATATTATATTATATATTATTATAATAATATTATATTATATTCGTATACTAATATTATTTATAAACATATATAATGTAATATTAATTAAATAGATATAATATAACATTATTATAATAATATATAATATTATATTAGTTACACGGATATAATAATATAATTTATAATACGTCATATCTATAAAATAATATTATTATATCATACATATAATAATAGTATATACTATATACATATAAAATCATTATAATAATATAAAAATATTGTTATTATATTATTTTATTCATATAAAATCATTTATAATACGTCATTTCAAAACCACAAAATCTAACTATACAAAATCACTGATTCCATTATAAAGTTTAATTAAAAAAATCTTAGATATACATCGTCAAATAAAATAAACATGATAAAACAGAGTTTGTGCATTTGTTTAGGTATACATCACCAAATAAAATAAGCATCTAATTACATGAAAATATTTACAAATAGTACTTGATTTTATACAAACTACAAAGTGCTAAATCGATAACATCACCATCTCTTCAGATTTTGTATTTCCAAATTTAAACTACAAACACAACCAATGCCTTAATTTATCTGCTATAATGTGAAGCCATATTAATGTGTCGAGGGGAACAAAAACACAACTCAGGACAAAAATAAATTGAATGAATAATGAAAAAAGAAAACAGAGAATCTTATAAGGAGTACCAATTGGCCCCAAATTTAAAATCAATGAACTCAGTTTAGCAAGAGAAAGGAGCTATCAGTCCTGCAAGAGAAAGGCGTCGTGGAGAGCTGAGAAGACCCAGTTCATTGGAGAAATGGATCGAATCGATCTCGATTTGGAGAGAGAACCTTGAGGCTGCTTAGAGAGATCAAGTGAAAACAGAGAAGAAAGACCCTAGCAATCGTGAGTTTCGTTGGAGTGAGAAACCCTAGATGAACCTGGCTAGTCCAATCCTGAGGGGAGAAAAGATGAACATATAGATGAACCATTAAGTCTTCTCTTTTCCACCATTACTGCCCTAGTTCTCGTTCTTTCGTTGCCACTCAGTTTGGCTCCCTCGCCGACTCTATAAGCTTCCATTCTTTAACTACTTCACCTACAAACCTTGACCCCTCGGATCTCTCCTCTGTAAATGCCCGTTTGCACCTTTCTCTCCATGCCACGAATAGAAATGTGGCAAACAAGTTCCTATTCTCAATTGGGGTCGAAGATGAGCTTAATGAGGTTTCCATAACCTCAATTGAGTTTGACAAACCCTGGATCTCGTTGAATTCTGCCGCTGTCTCGATCCAGTGAAATTCGAAAAAGGGGCACTCTTTCAAGAAGTGCTCAACCGATTCACTCCCACGATGGCATAGATAGCACCTATTTGTAAGCTCCCATCCTCTCTTCTTCAAATTCTCTATCGTTAGAATTTTATCTTGTTTAAAAAGCCATAAAAAAATGAGCATCCTTGATGGAATCCTAATTTCCCAAATCAAGTTTAGATCAGTAAAGGAGTGCACCCCTTGCATTATGAAATTATAAGCATTCTTGGTATTATACTTAGAGTTTCCCCAATTCCATAAGACTTTATCATCCCTGCCATTTATCAATTGCTGATCACATATCAATTTCCTTATTTGGGAAAATTCCTCTTCCTCTGAGCTAGATAGTTCTTCATTAAACATCCCTCTCAAGTTATTTAATCCTTTAAAGCATGCTACCGTACCAGTCTTTAAGTATGATTTATAAAATATCTTGGGAAATTTCTTCATTAAATATTTTCAAATCACTTGTATTTATGTATTTATTATTTTGCAGGTACAAAGACCATTTTTTGTGTTCTTTTTATAGTATCGGAGTTAGAGAACTAAAAATATTCACAATTATATTATTGTAATCTAATTCCTATAATATTAACAATTATAAAATAATCATATTATAATTATTATATGCATATAGTTAATATAATATAATAATATTAAAAGTACTTTTATTATTATAATAATATATTTTATTCATATATTAATTATGTAAATATAATATAATTATTATTATATATTATTATAATTATGTATAATATTATTTTTTATAGTAATATATAATATTACATTAATTATATGGTTATGGTAAATATAATATAATTATTTTCTTATTATAATTTATTATATAATAGCAATACAATTATTTTATTATTATAATATGATTACTATAATATTAAAAATTATATATGAATTATATTATAACTATTATATTGATATAATTAATATATTGTTACATATATTATTGTAATAATATAAATAATTATATTATTACAATAAAATAATATTATACATATAATAATATTATAAACATATAATACATTATAAAATATAGTAAAGACAGGAGGGTGAGAGATTTTTTTCAAGCAGGTTAAAACTTAAGGAGAAAGTAATGGAAAAAGAAATGTGCAATAATATTACAACTTGCGAGGTTCGAACCCGCGAAGCATCAGCAAGAAACCAAAGTTGTTAATATTTTTCCGTGAATTACGAAAATAAACATGAACCTTACTTTGTATAATCATGAAAACAAACAAAGAAATGACTAATGAGGTTTGTAATATGTAGTCGATATTTTTCCGTGAATTACGAAAACGCCCCTATGAATTATTTCAAATTATTTTTCTGAAAACAAATGTAATAGACAGTACTTCCGAGTTCCGGGACACATTGGAGAAGCATAAAGCAACAAATACCACCCTACGTGACTTCAAAATCTCTATCTCGCATACATTCTCTCGATTCTTCGAGCGATTTAAGAGGCTTTGATGCCTCTACAAATTTGCATGCAGAAAATACTTCCATTTCAAACAACTCGATTTAAATCATGGCCATGGCTGCACGCCACAACCGTTTCAGTTCAATAATACACCGTCTCCATCATGCATGGAATAATTACCTGAGATAATGAGAGAATATCCGGCTTCTTTGCATTTTGTAATTTGTATGTCCTTTTTTTCTATTTTGTATTTTTTTTTTAATTTAATTTAATGTGTGTAAGAATGTAAGTTTCATTTTTGAGTTTATAATGTTTGTTTTGAGTCTGCCTCTTGTGTGCAGAGTTTTATTTCATCCAGACTTTTTGTTTAGTTTTTTTTATTTCACAACATCGAGTTCATGCTCTTCTTTAGTTTATTCTCTATTTTCGTTAGCAATCGCAGTGTACGAACGATTCCATAGGTCATTAGATAAACAGGAAGGAAGAGAGAGAATTATGCATTGTAAATTTGTCTATCAAATAGTTTTTTGTATTCGTGTGCGAGTAATCCTGAATGGATAGAATTGAATGAAAGTTCCTCTTTTCTTCAATTATCTATTCTTTTTTACCAATTTCTAAATTCTGATGGTAAATTAGTAAGAATTCCTCGAGGAATCCTTAGGCTAAACCCTAAATAAATAACTCTCCTCTCGACGCTCTCTTTAAGAGATTGCCAATTGCATCTTTGAAATTTTGCCTTTATTCTTACGAGTTTTTAAGCTTCGTGTTTTGTTTTGGTTGCAATTTTTCTTCTAGTCGTTGGAGAAGGTATACTGGTATTTTTGTACCAGTTGAGAATTTTATGTTTCGTTAAGTTTGTACCAGTTGAGGAGTTTGTTTGCACTAGTTTTGGTTGCAATTTTATGTTTGTACCATTTGTAGGGGTGTACAAAAAATCATAAACCCACCCAACCCGTCCAACCCAACCCGACTCGACCCGTTTTTTACGGGTTAGTATGCTATTAAATTTGGTTTGGGTTTTAATTTTGAAAAATCCGAAAATATGGGTCGGTTTATGGGTTAGAAATTAAAAACCCGAATTAACCCAACCCGACCCGTATTTTCTATTGTTAGTAATTATTTTTAATAAAACTAAATATGTCATAATTTTTTTTACGAATGTGGAAGCATGACTTGCCATGTTTTGAGAAAATGTGTATAAATGATAATTCATTTATTTTCTTTTATATATAAATTATTTCTTTCTTATGTTTTTTTTTTAGGAAACAATAGAACGTGGCAATAATATATTTTTTTATTCATGGTATTATTTCATATTCATTATTTAATTAATAAAAAGATATGTCTTCATATGTTTCATGAAAGAAATAACTAATCATTTAATTCCACAAAATAATTTTTAATTTTTTCTTGATTCTCTTTCATCAAGAGAGTTTCATCAAAAATGTCTTTTTCATATTGCAATTCTCATTTTTCCATCACAAGTTTGGCCTCCATATTTGAGTCCAAGATAAAATTAAATTAATAATATAGTTTTTAAAAAAAATTGATTTTTGAGATGTCGATTTTTTTTTAGTTTGCGGTTATTAATTTCATTATGTATGTTGTTTCAGTGACATTATAAAATAAAATTTATACATATTATTGTCTACTGGGTATTACGTATAAAATTTTATTTTTCATGAAATTATTTTATGTTTATTTGTATTATTATTAATCTATTTCAAAACCTATCTGACCCGGCCAACCCATCCAACCCGATATTTATCATATTGAATGAGTTTTCGAAATATTGTGGGTTGGGTCGGATTCAAAAATTCAAACCCGACATGATTGGGTTGGGTCATAGTGTTCATCAAAACCCGTTTAACCCAACCCGTGTACACCCCTAACCATTTGAGAAGGTAGACTGATATGTTTGTACTACGTGGATAACCTTCCGTACCAGCATACCGTCCCGCAAACCCTCAATTAATCATATTCATCAATTTATCGTCAATTATGCAATTAGTCACTAAATCAGGCTAAAGAAAAAACTAAACAAACCACTCAAAAACTTAACAGCGATATTCTTGTAATGCCAGTATTAAAAGCAATCCAAGATTCCAAGATGGTCTCTCACATGGGCGGAAACAAGAAGATATGGAAAAAAAATAATCCTTTTTAATTTTATTTTATGTTGAGTTTGTAATTTTGAAACTAATGTTATTCTCTTTCTTCGGAGAAATTTTCAATAGAAACATCTCAGACAGTAGGGATATTTTGGACATTTCGAAACAATCAGGGAAAAAGGGGTATATATGATATTTTCTTTTTGGTTTAGATAAATGACCTATGGTCCTATGGAAGGAAAAAAATGAAGCACCAAGATCCAAAAGAGACAATGAGAAAGGATATAATCTCTCCCATCATGCACTTCGTTTCGTCTATCGTAGAGAGTAAGCTTCCTTTTCCATCTTATTCTTTAACATATCCAATTTTCATTTATACCCTTCATTTTGAAAGTTTTATCTAACTTCCTTCGATGATTCAAACAAATTTCAGAGCGGAATGAGAAAATGTTTTCGCGCAATGGAGACTCGTCTTTTTAGCTATAGGTTTCGGCACGAGAGCCCTATATCTGATTCACGGGTAAGTTCTCCTTAAATGGAATAAAAAAAATAAAAGAATCGTTTTATCTGTGCTCTTTCCGAGGGGTATATCTGATATTTTATATACTGAATAATATGTAAATGTAAATCAACACAAGAGCGACATTGAATGAGCTTCAGCTTTCTTACAGTTTATTGAATATATTTTTAATGTTTGTTGAAAGTAAAAGAATGTAATTGAATATTTTTGTCAAGTTTGTATGTTAGTATTTGTTTTGAGATCATTACCGAGTTTGCGATAGAACTGAGTTGCGTACAGTTTTCATGTAAAGGTTCTATACTTGAATATTACATTGCGTAGAGTTTCAATGTTATTCATTGATATAAATGAGTTGGTACCAGTTGCGAACATCGATTATCAATGTTGGTGGCTGTTATCTAAAATTATGACCTAGTCTGTGAAGTATGCAAGAACTAAAAATAAAGACGCCAAAGAACACAAACTCCGCCACAAAGTAGCATAAACCAAAAAAATTCACAAATTACTTCAAAATCGCTCTTCACAATTCTTCACAATTGCAATATTATTTTAATTAAAAAAAAAACAATTGCAATATTCAATCCATTTTTATTTATGAACCTAACTTTAAAAACCCGAACTTTGTACCTAAAATTCAATTCGATCCTAACTTTGTATCAAGTCTTCCTAAAATTCAAACATAATACATTCAATTTATACCTACAATGAACAAACATACTACAGCAAATTCAAATAAACCTCAAATTGTCATCAGTTATATAATAATTAGAACAATCCCATACATAAACATCAAAATCATCTTGAAATCTCATATAAAACAAATATATGACATCCTATACTTTAGTAATATGACATCCAATATTTTAGTAATATAACCTATATTTTAGTAATATAATATCCTATATTTTAATAACAAAATAAACTCCGTCTTCTTTCAAGTCGCGACGAGACACCGCGAAACAAAAAAATGATAGATAGAAAGAAGATTTACAAAAAAAAAGGAAAACTGGTTTGTTGCCAAAAGGAGCTGCAAAAAAAAAAAAATTAAGTTCATTAAATTTTGCTTATGGTAAATTTTACCCTATTCCGTTTTTAAGCACAAAGGTCGTTATTTGAAGAAATAAAAAAGGGGGAGGGAAGTAGGGGTGTACACGGAATTCTCCAACCCGCCCAACCCGCCCAACCCGACCCGGACCGACCCGTTTTTTGCGGGTTTCGAAATTGTTGGGTCGGGTCCGGATTGGAACTTTGACAAACCCGGATGTATGGGTTGGGTTACGGATTAGAAACTAAAAACCCGCATTAACCCAACCCAACCCGTATAATTCCAAATTTCCAAATTATTGTTTAAGTTTTTAATATAAATTGTATGGTATACTACTTTTTCGTAAATTATATTACTATAATTTATTTATTATTAATAATTTTCAATATTATATAGTACCTTATCTTCTTTTACCTTATATGAATATTATACTTATCAAGTAATTAAAATTTCTCAAAATAAAATACAAAATTCTTAACTTAAATCATATATAACATGTTTTGTTTTATGTCAAAAATGAGTACTTTCATTTGATATTTTTTATTTTGTTTTAAGAGTAAGCTTCGTCTTTTGTTGTTATTTTGTGTTTACTTTAATAGTAAGATTTTTTTTATGTCTTTATGATATCACTATATCAATTTTGTCATAAATATATAATTCGTTCGAACTTTAATATATAATTCGTTCGAACTTTATGATATCACTATATCAATTTTGTTGTTATTTTGTGTTTACTTTAATAGTAAGATTTTTTTTATGTCTTTATGATATCACTATATCAATTTTGTCATAAATATATAATTCGTTCGAACTTTGAAAATTTTCTATATAATCTGTGTTTTGTATTTATTGTCGGAAAATACGACATAAATATAATGAGATGTTGATTATGCATGTTTAATTTTGATTTGCGTATTTGTAAAATATTTTTCGATGATTTAATTAAAAATATAATTTTTTTTGCATACATTTTGTGAACATATGAACATATATATAGTATATGTATTTACGAAAAAAACCCGGCTAACCCGCCCAACCCGTCCAACCCTTAAGATGGGTTTGAAAAATTTTATAGGTATCATGGGTTGGGTTGGGTTGGAAAAATGAAAACCCGTCGTAGTTGGGTTGGGTTACAATTTAGATATAAACCCGCCCAACCCGGTCTATGTACACCCCTAGAGGGAAGGCAATACCTTTTCTTTCAATTCCACTTCGCGAAAGTTTCGGGCCAAAATAATCTCCAAAATTTATATTTAGCCGACTCGAGCGTGGGTGGATGAACATCAACGGGATACACCGTAAAGTTAACTATAATAAGACCATATTCGGTATTGACTTCCATTTTTTCTGGCCCAAAACATTTCGGTACGAACTTGACCATTTCTTTTGTAACTATACCATTCTTGCAGTTCAAAAAGCGTAAATCTAGGCGAAGTGCACCCCCGCCAGGGCAAGCCATTAGAGATTTCGAGAGACGAAGCTCGCCACCCTCCAAGTTCGACCCAACATAATTACGATTAGAATTAAACATGGTTATTTTCGGAAAAGAACACCTCGATGTTTGGATGGAAGCGTCAACGCTTTGGACGAGAACGTTTTGGCTATCGATAATTTTGGGAATTTGTATATCCACCGCGATTAAATTTGCGGTATGAAATATCGCATACCGCACATCGAACGCGAAACCCTTTTTCCCATCAAGTCTGATAAACATCGGATGGTCATATTTGAATTGACGACCAAAGGACATGCTACTCCAACTGAAGTCCCCTTCGCTCACGTGGCGTTTACCGTCCTTAATATCAAACTTGATATAAATCCGATCATGTGCCACGCTCGCAATAGTTGGGCCAGTCAATGTGAGCTTATCCTGATGACTTAATTTATTTCATATAAATAATTATGTTAATGTATACCAATATCTAAAATAACGAGTATTTTACGATTATAGAAGATAAAATATTACCCTGGAATACACCTTCTCTGGATTTTCAAGTGTCCTTGCGAAAATATCACTCTTGCCGTATGACCCAGAAATCGTTATTCTCCCGTTGATATTCAATTTACGTTTAGATTTTGAATAGGAAATTGGGCAAACCTCAAAAACTTCCAATAGAATGCTTCCATCAACAATCTCTTGTCCAGAAAAACAAGTATCAATACCCTTTGGACGAATAGGCGACTCCCTAAACCAATTCTCGAAACGTTCCTGTTTTTCTTTACATTGCCAGAAATCAAACGGGCCCTCAACTTTCTCATTCTTTTCATATTCTTGGTTCCCGTAAACATCATCTTGTGCGCGTTTCAGATAAGTCGTCGCCATGGAAAGAGGATCTTTTGGCATCGGCGCCATGGTATCGAGTTAGGTTCAGGCAATCAAAACGGACGGAGCACAGGCGACGGCGACGGACGGAAAGAGAAAGAACTAGGGTTTTCTTGGGGGTCATATTTGGGTAATAGAAGAGATGAATTTTAATTTTGGAATAATGTTGGGCCTTTCTTGTCATTTGAGAGCCCAGTTCTAAGTTAGTCAATTCGCGAACTATACGAATTATACGAATTTTGAAAAATACGCGAACTTCGCGCATCCATTTCAGTGATTCGAAAATATTCGCGAATTTTATTGCCAAAAAATATTCGGCCGATTTTTTGCCGAATTTTTCAAATTGGGAATTTTTAATTGTTTTTATGTTTTGCAATTTCTAAGTTACATGACTCATATTATGATCTAAGTTAGTCAATTCGCGAATAATACACGAATTATACGAATTTTGAAAAATACACGAACTTCGCGATATTATATTTTGCCGAATTTTTTTAACCAAATTTTTAATAAAAATCGTATCATACACGAACCTATACGAATACGAATATTAGCCGTTCACGTTTTTTTGGTCCGAATTCTTTGTCGTATTGGAAAACGTACTATCCGAATTATACACGAACGTATCCCGTATCGTATTATTGCCGTATCCCGAATGACTGACTAGTCCGGTTTACCCCAAATAAATAAGTGTATACTAGACTATATACAATTAGTCGGTACTTTTTCCTACATCCCCAGATTGAGCCTATTATTCCAAACCCATCTAACTTTGTTCTTTTTATTTTATAATTCAGAATTAACATTAGCATACTATTAAAATTAGACGGGATTTCAGACCCCGCTTATTTGAAAAAATGATAGGATTACGAATCCCATACTTGGTTATTTTTCAAATTAACTCAAAACTACCAAACTTTTATTTTTAAATATCTATCTAAATGGATTAAAATTAATCATGGATGATGTTAAAAAAATAATTTGACCAAAATATTCTTCTATTTACATATGTAGTAATTACAAAAAAAATATTATTTTTAATTAATTTTGAAAAATCCTAAAAAAATTTAACATATAATAATTTTTAAAAAATAATTATTATATGGTAATATTTATATAATTTTAATATTGCATACATTATATATATTTTATTTTAAATTTTTTCCTTGAAAAACTAATATTAAATAATATTAAGACGAACAACAATATTAAAAAAACACCTTGCAAATATTTACAATATCATGAAACTATTAAAAAATACATAAAGGGATAATGAAAATAAAAAACTAGATATTTAATTAGATATTTTTCTATCAATATATTTTCATGATGTTTATTTATTATTGTTTATTTTAATATTATATGACGTTAATTTTTTATGAATAATAAATAAAATATTAAAATAATATAAACACAATGTGTAATAATCTTATTTGTTTGAAATCAATACATGTCAAAAAATATTTATGATTTTTTTTTTAAGTGTTGTTGCTGTATGAACTTTCTTAAAATTAATAAAATAACAAAAAAAAAATTAATTAATACATATGAAAATAAAAAGATATTTTGGTCCAAATTTTTTTAACATCATTCATGGTTAGTTTTAAGCATTATAGGGAATATTTGAAAATAAAATTTGGTAGAATGATTTTTTGGAGTTTCAAAAAAAAATAGGAGATATTTTAGAATATCCAAAACGTTAGGGTTTTATTTTTGTAAATTTCCCCAAAAAAATAACAAAACATAAGAAGTTATATATGAAAAATAGTTCACTTTTGTCATGTGTATAAATGAAATGGACGAGAATGGGAAAATTCACCTGAATCGAAAGATTACAAATGGCTCAATAAAGTTTACATGCACGAGTCATTTTATAAACATGAATAGACGATACAATTTGACATGCACAGTAAAAATTAAAATTCATGCATGATATGAGTCGAAAAATTGGAATTTTTTATATGCAGCTTCCAAGGCTCCAAAAAAAAAGTCAAATTTGCGAAAAAAAATAATATCAATAGTTTTTTAATTTGTAGATCTAATACTTTCGCTAGTTAGCTTGGCGAAATAAATACACTTTGTCATACAACTTGGCAAAATTTCTTAAACATAATTTATTAAAATTAATTTTCACTTTCGACAAACCATCTAGCAAAAGTAAAAAAACAATTTTTTAGCAAAAAAGTTTCCACTTTCTTCAGCCTAGCCGGCAAAAATATTGGTACCGACACCTGTTTAGAAACTTTTATGTAAATTTATTAAAATTATTTGTAAATTTGTCATTACTTTTTATTGTTATATCCAAATTGTATTAGATTTGTTGTTACATTTGTTATTGTGAGCGGAATACTTGTGTGAAATTTGAAAGATTCCAAATTTATTTGTACTTTTCTATTAATTCTGAGTTTATTTACAATATTTTTTGTGATGTTTAGAAATCTATAAAATTTAATTCCTCATTTTTTACACAATACGAACGAAATACATTTTTTACTCAAACTTAGCATTGTGTGTGTAATATATAAAGTATAAACAAATCATTTTTTTGTGATGTTTCTATTAATTCTGAGTTTCTCTCATTATTATATTTTCTTTTTGTCATGAATCCTCCTGAATTCACTGCTCATCTTTTCTTTCCAAATCCAAAATCGGTAACTTCCAAAATAACAAATCCTTTTCTTTTACTACATCCAGATTTACTTGACACCAATATGCCATTACCAATATCATTTGAGTTTTATTCCGCTCGAATGCTTTCTTTTGTTAGTTGGAAAAAAGATGACGGCCTAACTTACACAAGGTACAAAGCCATTAAGGATAACAATAATAAATCAGTATCACAACAATGTCCATCTAGTAGTAGACAACGACAATCGAATAAAAAATCCGAGACAAAAACAAAAATAGATCAACATCACTACGGATTTATTTACCTCCATACCAATGAATGTTTTACCATTGTCTGGGTTCGACTCCACGATATATATATTCTTGGTTTTCAAACCATGGATGGGAATTGGTATGCATATCGTCCCGGTCCTGGGGAAAGAGTTGAGATTCCTGATGCCACTATTCTTTCGTTTGATGGTAGATATACGGATGACGCAGGTAACATCAAAATTAGCGTTTACAAATTCATTAACGCAATTGAGCAAATGAGTACGTTCAAATCAACTTCAAAACCGAATGTCGTGAGCATGCTGCAGGAAAATTTAATGCGGATATTATTTTGCATTTGTGAGTCGGTGCGTTTTGTAACAGTTTATAATAGGATGATTCAAATTTTCGAGGACTTGTCAGAAGACAGAATGAGTCCTGAATTCCTCGAGCTTTGTCAAAGTTGGGGTAGTATGTCTCGCAAGGTAACTGCGGATCCGAAAAAGAATTCAGGATTGTACATGCTCCGGTTAGTACTGCATCAAGGTCTTCCAAATAACCAAATTTGAATTGTTGGTTTCGGTAGTTTTTTTATTTGAATTTTAGTACGATGAAATTTAGTATTATTAGGGTTCAAGTAGTTTCTGGTCAAGATGTAATGTAATGTGGTTATTTTTGATGTTATTTCTGATTAATGCAAGTGTAATCTGATCTGAGTAGTTTTTTGTTAAGATGTAATGTGATATTTTTCATGTTGTTTATTAGTGAATTAAACTATCTAATTTAATTAATCATATTGTAATAGAGTTTTTTAGAAGGTAGCAACATGCCAACTTCGGTTTTGTATATAAAAATAAAATTACTGTAATTTTGGCATCAATAGGAAAGGAAGATGTTTATTAATTTAAATTTAAAAAAAAACCCAATATGTAAATTAATGAAAATACAAAAGACCACATTGAATCATAATTCCAGAATTTGATACAATAAAACTCAATGGCCTGTTTGGCGCCATGGAATTTTGGAGGAATTATCATTTTGAAATATGGCAAAAGTTGATTCGCTGTTTGGTGAGAAGAAAAAAACAAGAATTATCATTTGCCGACTTTTACTTTTCCATCTTATACACACAAAACCAATTCCTCAAAAACTCAGAGCGCCAAATACCGGCAAACTTTGGGTACCAATTCTACACTGTCGCTAATCTCTCTTCTCTCACAGACTAGCATATTACCATTCTCTCTTGCTCCTCTCTCTCTCTCTCTCTCTCTCTCTCTCTCTCTCTCTCTCTCATTTGGTTGTTTGTCCAGGCGTAAAGTGGCCCTCTCTCTTTCTCCGTTCTGAGATACTTGCACTTCGCTTTCAGCTACGAGAAGGTACTCTCTCTCACACACGGGCACACGCACATACAAACATATTCTCTGAGGTGGGTGTGCTCACATGGTGTTTGTGAAAATGATAGGTTTTTAAAAATGATAATTAGTTTGGGATTTTTGCTGCGTGCTAATTGAATTGTAAGATAATGTAATTTAGAAATCGGAACCTTTTCAGGTGAGATAGAGAAATCGAATTCTGCAAATTCGTTATCTCCAGTAGAGATTTTTTGGCACATTATTTTATCATCCTTGCATTGTGAATAAACTAATCTGTGATCAATCGTACTTAATTTAAGTAGGGTTATGCTCAATTATACTTAATTTAGACTTGAACAGATTATACTTGTAGACTGGTGTTCTTTGAGGGTTATTTGAATGCTTAATTTATTTTTAGGTTGACTTGTGCTCCTTTCTGGTCAGTGTTCAGCAAGCTATTTAGGTTGTTTCTGATTGGCAACAATATAAACTTGCTATTTGTTCTAAATTTCCAATTAAGATTCTGGTTTAATTTTTTGTACTGAACTGTGCAAGTGCACTAAATCTATCTGATTTTGTTTTGATCTTTATTGCAGGAAATTCGACCAATTAGCATATCAGTTAATGGCATTTGATTAAGCATTTGAGTTTGATTTTTTCAATTTCCATCGAGGGTATTAGTTCTCGAGCATTGAAATCATTGAGGGCTAATATTGGAATCTGATCACAATATGTGTATTTTATTAGTGGTTAATATTAAGCATTGTTATTAGGATATTAGGATTATAATTCATAACAATTTTAAGCATTATAATTCATAACAATTTTAACTATCATGTTATTAGGATATTAGGATTATCATTGTTATTAGGATATTAGTGGTTAATATTAAGCATTATAATCATAACAATTTTAACTATCATGTTATTTTTTTGTTTTATTCAAAAAAAGGTCTTGTTGTTTTGTTTTTATTATCATGTTTATAGAAAAATTAAGTTGTGATTCTTTAGATTATGTTGTGTAATTTTTTTTGAATATTTAATGTACAATTATAGTGAGAAATAGTTTTTACAAAATAAATATTATTACATTCATAACAACTTTAACTAATTATATTTTACAACAACAAAATTCCAGAATTTTTCAAACAACCAAACAAAAAATTATACTTTCCAGCATTTTATAATTTGGACATCCAAACAAACTGTGGAATTATTAATTCCAGAACTTTTTACTCCTCCACCTTATAATATAATTCCACTCTACTAATTCCTCTTGCCAAACAGGTAAGAGGCAATTGAAGAGTTGCCCTAAAAGTAGGGAGTTTGTATTTAGTGATCCTCCAATAAGAAGTTGATAGTTAAATGAATGATTTATCTTTTTTGTGATAATAATTAATATTTTTTTCCATTAAAAATTATATCTACCATTCTCATTCTGATAACCTATACTGAATACAACCTAGTGAAATTTAAAACACATAAAAGCCTAATAAAATGATTAATAAATCCTAGTGACTACATAAACTCCTAATTTCTTGACTACGAAGCCTAATAACACACTCATAATTCTCTTGAGATGGCTTTAAACCATAATCTCTAACCATGCAATCAAAAACCTTAACCGCCTTCGAACCCAACCCAGCCTTTTCGCAAATCCCCAAAACCACATCAAAGATATAATTAATCGGTACAAAATCATCCAATAATAACAAATCAAACATGTTCAATGCCTCTTGATATCTTTCATTGAGTCCATATGCCTCGATTATAGCACAACAAGTCGATACACCCGTAGATTTAATTTCATCAAACACTTTATGTGCCTTCTCAACATCACCACACTTACCATACATACTTATTATTTCGCTACAAACAAAATGATTTTCCTCCAAATTCATTTTCAAAGCAAAAGCATGAGCCTCCTTGCCAATTTTAATCTCTTTTAAATCACCGGAAACTTTTAATATTCTACAAATTGCAATAGCATCTGGCCTTTTGCTACCTCGTACCATCGATCTAAACGAATTAAATGCATCGTATAAAAATCCATTCTTAATATACGAGTCAATCAAAGCCGTCCAAGCAATAACATTTTTTATCGGCATTTCATCAAACACGTTTTGTGCATAGTCAACTCTTCCACAAGACCCATACAGAGAAATTAAACTAGTAGAAATGGAAACACTACACAAGAACCATCTCTTCAAAGAATAAGCGTGTATTTCCTTCCCTTGTTTCAATGCTTTGAGATTCGTGCAAACAGGAAGGACCGTACCGATCACAACTACATCTGGCATTATACCTTCTTTCTGCATCCATGATACTGATTTCAATGCCATATCGGGTCTAGAATTTAATGCATAACCCGATAAGAGAGAAGTCCACATGACCACATTTCTCTCTTTACATCCATTAAAAACCCGTCTACCCGATGAAATATCTCCACACTTGCAATACATGTCAATTAAGCTTGACAACACGAATATTAACCTCTCGTAAGTTGCAAACCTCTTCAAAACATGAGCATGAATCTCTCGCCCAATATTTCGTTCGGAAATATCACCAATTATTGGTAGAATTGATGATAAAACAACCGAATTAGGCTCTATTCCATCTTGCACCATGAACCTAAAGTACTTCAGTGCTTCTCTTTTCAAACCCTTGTGTGAGAAACCAGAAATCACTGTGCCCCATAACACGACATCTCTCTCGGGAATTTCATCGAACAGCTGCATGGCCTGATTTATCTTCCCGCATTTGAAATACATGTCCACCATGCAAGTGCGTAATAAAATAGGGTGATAATAAAAAGAGTTTTTGATAAGTAATGTGTGAGCCTGCATGCCCAAACTCGGTGCTGGTGAACCAGAAAAGCTCTTAATCAGACAAGACATGGTGTACTCGTTAATGGCAACACCAGCCTCGCGCATCTCTGAAAAAACCCGAACCGGCGATACATCCCATCTGGACCCACTCGTAACGCAAGCCCTTAACAATGCGTTCCAAGCATAAAAGTTTTGCACTTTGGCATTTGAAAGAAGCTTGAAAGCTTCCTCCTGTGCCCCACATGAACTATACATATGCACCAATTTTGCAAGAACGTACTCATTGGTTTCCAACGCATTTAGTCGGACATGAAAGTGGAGCTGACGGCCGAGAGACAAAGACTTACTGTTGGCGCAGGAAGAGAGAAGGGAGGCGAGAGTGGTGGGGTTAGCGGGAATGTCCCTGTGCTCCAAGTACTCGAGGATTGTGAGTGCTTCTCGAAGGCGGTTTTGGCGCGCGAGGTCTTTGAGGGTGCGGTGAATAATGTGGGGGTTTTTGTTGTGTAGAGGGAGAGATTGAGGGAAGAGATGAGTTTTCGAGGTAGAGAGAATGGGTCCAGTTTTCTCTTTAGGGAGGGGAATGCTTTTTTGGGTTCTTTCCCGCTGGTGGTGGCGGTGAGGAGTAGAAATGGTGGTTTGGAGATGAGGGGAGCCATGGATGGCCTTGCTCGCCATTTTGCTACTGCTTAGTTCTGGGATAACGTATTGTTCTTGATTAATAAGACTATTGATAACATGGGCTTTGTGAGCCCATTAAGGCCCAAAAGTTAATCAAGGATTACATTGTTAATCCACCGTTAACAATTTAGTTTCCCAACGATTTAATTGGTCGTTATTTTTTCTAATTTTTTTTAACAATAATGCAAAATTCTAATTGAATAAAGATAGAAGAGAAATTATTCATATAGGATATAGCACATCAAATTTACCTTATTTTCCCACATATTTGCAAGTTCTCCTACGCCAGAAATGGCTCATCCAAGACATCGGTCTTGTATTGTGATTTGTGTATCTATTTAGTTCTGTTTTATACTGTTTATATGTACAATATATCATTTTAAAATACAATGCATGTTTTGTGTGAAATATTTTTTGTATATGTATGATACATTTTATAAATACAATACATATTTTGTTTATACATTTTCAAATGTATCATTTATTTTCTTAGTTGTGTGAATGATATATATTTTTAAAGTACGACGTGCGTTTGGTTTAAAATAGGGATGGGTTAATAGTTCGATTTATTTGGGAACCGAACCGGACCGGTCGAATTCAGATTAATCGGTTCGGTTCTCGATTTATTCGGTTCGGTTGAAAAAATAACATTATTCGGCTCATTTGGTTCGGTTCGATTTTGGTATTTTGAAAATCGGTTAAACCAATCCGATCGAATTACATCTTATTTTTCATGTATTTCCATTATGTAAATAAAAAACCATATTATAATATTACAAATAATATAATTACATTTTATATGATTTGTTTAGATGTTTTGATTAATTAAAATTTTAATTTTAAATCCATAAAGTTTTCTTATTCGGTTTGGTTTTAAATCGGTTCAAAATTAATTCGGCCCGATTTGAATCTGATTAGGTTATGTTTAAATCGGTTTGATCTTATTTGGATCGATTTAAACCGAACCGACCGAATGTTCAATCCTAATTTGAAATGTATATTTTAGATGTATTATAAACTTTTAAAGTGTATAATATGCATTTCTATAGGTATACACGCTTTTTGATTTATATATATTTTACTTCAATATACTTTTTTTATCATAATTTTTTTAGATACGTGTTATACTTTTTGAATAATCATAACTTTTTAGATGAATATTATACTTTTTTTTTAAGAATATATCATTCCTAAAAATATTGTTTTTGTGTGTGTATATAATAAAAAAAATTAGTAATATTGTACGCGACATCGTAAAAATAATAAGAAAATACCGCATGCTCGCCACCTAAAATCGATTTGATTTCTTTCAATACACACCCCAATCACTATTATCTTATTAGAGGTTATGTTAGAATGAGTGATGATCAACAATATGCTACCTAAATTATCGATACAATCAGATATTGAATACTAATTTATCATTTCCATTAAACCCGAATTTGTACAATTTTTTTATGTCATACAATCACATTAGTGTCAAAAACCATTAAATTATGATATATGTCCAAATTTAAGTTATTGATTAATCATTATTTTTTATAATTATATTTTCTTTGTAATCATTTATATATCATTTTTACAGAATGTTTTAAGTATTCTTACACTAATGACATGATTTATTACTACTGGTTAGGATCACGTTAGACTAACTATATTCAATTGTTTATTATTTCGCACAAGATTACATGATCAAATGTGTATACGATAAAAAATGAAAAGTGTATATATGAAATACTATTAAATTAATAAAGAATATTATAAAACATACATATATTAATATATATTTTTAGAAAATCAATTTAGAAAATTCATCAAATATATTCGTTTCGATTTTACCTTTAGTTTGACATTCATATTAACAGAGTTCATACATACCGTCACGGACAACTCCGTAACAAGGCAGGCGAAGCGATAGCTTTGGGCCGTAAAAAAATTAGGGCTTTGAATTTAAATAAGCAATTAGACAAGGCTTCCATATTAAATTTGTTTACTAAATATAAATTTCATTAAATTTGAAAATCATTATTTGTTGCAAAAAATAAAATGTTATAATTTTTTATTTACAATGTATCCGATTCAATTAAATAGTACAAGTTATTTTTCTTGATAGAAATTAATTATGCGATATAATATCAAGAGCATTTCAAAATAAATGCATGAACAAATATTTAATTAAACAATAACATATTTTCATAGTTTATAACTTATAATAATTTATGTCTAACCAAAATCATAATTTTTTGTCCTTTTTATAATTTATGAGTAACTGTATTAAGATTATTTTTTGTTGTTTGGGGCCTCCGTGTTGGGTATCGGCGTCACTACCGAGCCCCGCGCAGCGGATTGAGAGGCCCGGTCCGACCTGATCTCGAGGACCACGTCAACGACTCAATCGTACGAATCATGAAATGCATCTAACCTATGAAATTAACTTTTAATTCATAGAGAATCATACCACGTGAAATTGATCACGGAGACGGGTTGACTCTATTAGCTGCTGCTCGCTTCGATTCCGGCGACACGCACGTCCCACGCCCGCGCGATTCGACACCTAGTTCGAAGCTCCGATTTGTCGTATACAACCGGAATTTATCCGGTTCGTCTCCGACCTTGCTCGTCCTTGCTCTCGATTGATCACAGTCGAAGATCTTAACTTAGATCTCTCTACTCGTATCCACCTCGAGCTTTTCGTCTTTCGGTTGCGGCGAATTCCCCTAAAATTCTCGCAAGCTTGCTCAAAATCAATCTCAATTCTCCACTAACTTGTCTCACAAGTTCTCTCTTTTCTCTACTAGAATTAGGTCTGGCAGCCAGAGTGAGAGTGAAAGAAGAATCCACAGATCTTATATTTATCTGAGAATTAATGGTGTATTAATGAGTATCAAAAACTGCTAATCCAGAATTCGGATCACTGTGCGTCATGACGCACGATATGGTGCGTCATGACGCACAAGTCAAATTTACTTGGATATAGCCGTTACATAGTGTACCGTCATGACGCACGATAACGTCCGTCATGACGCACCACCGTCATGACGCACAACTTGGTACGTCGTGACGGTATACTCACAGATTGGCTTTCTCAGAATTACTCTACTGT
Organism: Luzula sylvatica; assembly: GCA_946800325.1. Classification (NCBI taxonomy): domain Eukaryota; kingdom Viridiplantae; phylum Streptophyta; class Magnoliopsida; order Poales; family Juncaceae; genus Luzula; species Luzula sylvatica. The sequence goes on along the minus strand of OX326959.1, from coordinate 63,875,337 downwards.
GCGTCATGACGCACAATATGGTGCGTCATGACGCACCATGTAATTTCTGCCAAATTTGCATAATCTTATTATGCATCCAATCGTTCCGACGAACACGTATGTTTGTCTACACTCATTTGTACATTCAACTAGTTGATCTGTAACTGTATTTCCTTCAGTCTCCCACTCAGTTCAAGATCCAACTAAAGAAAGTACTAGCGTACATCTCATGTACACATAACCTCAGAGATTGAAATTTAAGCCCGAAATAAGACAGCTCTATTTGTGACCGCGTAGGTTCGTATCAAGCAATGGTAGTAAACTTATGCCTTAGTTTACGGGCTCATGAGAGGGATCTAGGAAGAAATCCATCATAGCTTTCCCACGTTGAAAACAAAAATGATTGTGATCATTTATACCCATCTCGAACGGTGGTGTTTAGTTCTCTTGTTCACGATATCCGTCAATCAAAAGGCACGGTAATAGTCATCCTTATAATTTGATTGACTAAACTTATTGTCTCGATACCGAATTGAATCAACAAACACAATCGATATTAACAATTTAATATCATTGACTCTGGCCAGAGATTTCGTTGATCAATTCATCGATAGGCCTAAGGGATATCTTTTTCTCTTGAAAGGAACAATTTCTATCTTGATGACTCACATCAAATTCCGTGTTTCAGATAATACCCGATCATAATCCCATGACCATCATGTTATAGATAGTGGAAGATTATATCTAAGCATTATGTTACGCACGAAAAAATGATCCATGATCATCTCAAGTGTGAAGAACTAAGACCCCATTCGTTACGATTCCATATACAATGACTAAACCATGTCATGATATCGCACTTTTGGTCAAGTCACAATATGCATAACCTAATGCATATCCATATTCCCGATTTGACAAACTCTTTGTCCTATGATTAGCATAATCATCACCTCAGCGAATACGCTAGTGTACATGTTAGTCTATTATCTTATAATAGATATACTTATCACATAAGTATCCTAATCATGACTAGGGACGTTTTTGAAATATAACTTTTGAGACGTGACGGTTTTACTTAAACATGATCACGTATCACGTAGTCGCTCACACAAGTCATAAATCAAGGTTCGTGTAATCAAATTACACAACCATACACAAGTTTTCATATAAGAGATAAATGCAAATGAAATATAAATTTTTTGAAATTGCATTAATATAGCATAAGTCTTGGGTGATACACACATCATAACAACTATTGTTTTAGATAACAACAAACCAACTTCCTCCTCTAGGTATCTCAAACCCTATAGTTCTAGCATGACGATCATGCTTCGCAATTGGAAGAGGTTTCGTAAACAGATCCGCCACATTCTCGTCAGTATCAATCTTCAAAATCACAACATCCTGCCTTTGTAAAATCTCACGAATCAAGTGGAATTTACGTAGGATGTGTTTGGAGCGATGATGTGATCTCGGTTCCTTGGCCTGTGCTATTGCTCCCGTATTGTCACAATACACAGCCACGGGTTCCGAGATGCTCGGTACAACACCAAGTTCGGTCACGAACTTCTTGACCCAAACCGCCTCCTTTGCGGCTTCCGAAGCCGCGATGTATTCTGCTTCCGTCGTAGAGTCAGCAACAGTCGGTTGTTTGGAACTCTTCCATATAACCGCGCCACAGTTCAAGCAAAACACGTACCCACTTTGTGATCGAAAATCATCAGTACATGTTTGGAAACTGGCATCGGTGTAACCCGTTACAACCAATCCATTATCCTCGCCACCATATACTAAAAACTGGTCCTTAGTTCTTCGTAAGTACTTAAGGATAGTTTTCACGGCTTGCCAATGCGGATCTCCTGGATTCGATTGGTAACGTGATAGGACGCTCAATGCATACGATACGTCAGGTCTCGTACAGATCATGTCATACATGATAGATCCCACAGCCGAAGCATATGAAACCTTATCCATGTTATTTTTCTCTTCGTTCGATGTCGGACATGGAGCTTTCGAAAAATTTATACCACTCGACATGGGAAGAAACCCTTTCTTAGAGTTTTGCATGAAAAATCTTTTCAGCACCTTGTCGATGTACGTACTCTGACTTAGGCCGAGGAGTCTCTTGGATCTATCTCTATAGATCCTCACGCCTAAAATGTAGGCGGCCTCTCCTAAATCTTTCATAGCGAAACGATTATTCAAATACTTCTTAACATCCGATAACATCGGAATGTCGTTTCCTATGATCAATATATCGTCCACATATAGAACAAGAAATGCTACGCGGCTCCCACTAACCTTCTTATATACACAAGGTCCTTCTTCGTTCTTGATAAAATCATACTCGCGTATGACTTCATCAAAACGAATGTTCCAACTCCGAGAAGCTTGTTTCAGCCCATAAATGGACCTTTGAAGCTTGCATACTTTCTTAGGATTCTTTGGATCGATAAAACCTTCAGGTTGTGTCATGTACACATCCTCCGATAAGTCTCCGTTAAGGAAAGCGGTTTTAACATCCATTTGCCATATCTCATAGTCATAATATGCAGTTATGGCAAGAATAATTCTTATAGACTTAAGCATGACTACCGGCGAAAACGTTTCATCATAGTCTACACCATGAATTTGCTTGAAACCTTTCGCAACTAACCGTGCTTTGTAAGTATGCACTTTCCCATCCATGTCGATTTTCTTCTTGAAAACCCATTTACACCCGACGGGTTTAACCAAGGGTGGTGGATCAATCAAGTTCCAAACTTGATTATCGTACATGGATTGGATCTCGGATTTCATGGCATCATGCCATTTGTCGGAATCTTCGCTCAACATAGCATCTTTGTAGGTTGTCGGCTCATCATCTATGAGTTCGACGTTGCCTTCATCAGTCACGATAAATCCATATCGTACTGGTTCTAGCCGGGTCCTACTAGACCTACGAGGAGCACCTTGTGCTATTGGCTCGACATCCTCAACTATTGATGGATTCGGGTCAACATCCATCGGTTCAATGTTTATTTCTGAATCTCGAACCTCTTCGAGATCAATCTTACTCCCACTAGCTCGTTGAGATATAAAATCCTCCTCCAAGAAGGTACCTCTTCGAGCTATGAAAACCTTGTTTTCCTCGGGATTGTAGAAATAATATCCTTTAGTTTCCTTAGGATATCCGACAAATAAATATTTTTCAGATTTGGGTTCGAGTTTATCCGAAAACATTTTTCGAACGTAAACATCGCATCCCCAAATTCTGATAAAAGATAACACCGGAGGTTGTCCGGTCCATATCTCATATGGTGTCTTTTGAACTGATTTAGAAGGTAAGCGGTTTATTAGAAAAACCGCTGTCTCAAAGGCATATCCCCAAAACGATTTTGGGAGACTGGTTTGACTCATCATCGATCGAACCATATTCAATAAGGTCCGATTCCTCCTCTCGAACACGCCATTCCATCGAGGCGTTCCAGGTGGAGTCAATTGTGAAACGATTCCACAATCTTTGAGATGATCCTCAAACTCATAGCTCAAATACTCGCCTCCTCGATCTGATCGAAGTGCTTTGATTGTCTTGCCAAGTTGATTTTGTACCTCATTCTGAAATTCTTTGAAATTTTTCAAAAGATTCAGACTTGTTACGCATTAAATAGATATACCCATATCTACTAAAATCGTCCGTAAACGTTATGAAGTATCGATAACCTCCTCTTGCCTCGGTACTCATTGGACCACATACATCCGAATGTATAAGTTCCAATAGTTCCTTGGACCTTTCTCCAACTTTTGAGAATGGTGCCTTTGTCATTTTGCCAAGTAAACAAGATTCGCATTGTCCATATGAATCAAATTCAAATGAATCCAAAAGTCTATCCTTATGGAGTTTTGATATGCGCTTCTCGTTTATATGGCCAAGTCGACAATGCCAAAAGTAAGTTTTACTATCAACTTTAGGTTTAATCCGATTCGTGTTTATATTATAGATTGATTTATCATTTGTGTAATTCATATCTAAAATGTAAAGACCATTTTCTAATAGAACATTTCCATAGAATAAATTATCCTTACAAATAAAAAATTCATTATTCTTAATAATAAATTCATAACCATCATTAGCTAGTCTAGACACACTAATAATGTTCTTACACAAACTTGGAACAAAATAACAATTATTCAGTTCTAAAATAAATCCACTCGGTAAAGTAATAAAAATATCTCCGACAGCCAATGCAGCAACGCTTGCTCCATTCCCTACTCGAAAATCCACTTCACCGCGTGTTAACTTCCTTCTATTTTGAAGAACCTGCATATTTCGACAAATATGAGTTCCACAACCGGTATCTAATACCCAATTGTCCAAAATTAAAATGTTAACATCTATAATAGTCATACCTGCAGTTCCGGCTTCCAAAGCCTTCCCCTTGCTTTTCTTCACCTCCTCGAGGTAAATCTTGCAATTTCTCTTCCAATGCCCAGTCTTTTTGCAATGGAAGCAGGTAACATCCTCAGATTTCTCCTTTCCTTTAGTCTTCGGTTTGGACAACGACTTGCCCGCACCGCCCTTGGACTTTTGTTTCTTACGAATCCCACCTTGAATCATGAGGACATCCCTAGCAACTCTTGCTTTGGGTTCCCCCAATGCCTTAAGCATCTCCGACTCAAATTTCTTGAGCATCCCATGGAGTTCGGGAATCGTCTTGTTCATCGAATGCATATGATAGTTAGTTACGAAAGTTGAGAAAATCGGTGGCAATGCACATAAGATCAAATCTTGTTGCATTATTGGTGACACATTTTCTCCCAATTTCTCGAGACGATCAATCAATGATTGTACCTTTAACACGTGAGTGCTAACCGAAGATCCGTTAGGCATCTTACAGTTAACCAACTCCTTCAACGTATTGAACCTTTCAATACGTTCTTGCTCTTGGAACATTTCCTTGAGCGTCGCGTTAATCTCGTACGCATCCAAATCCTCGAATTGCTTCTGCAAATTCGCGTCCATACATGCCAACATGAGGCATGTCACGTCATTTGACTCCTTCTTAAGTTTGTCAAATGCCGTCTTTTCTTCGGGCGAAGCGTTCTCGTCGGGAGTTATCATCTTTGTGTCCAACACATGACTCTTGCACTCTTGCCTAAGAACAATTCTTAGGTTACGGTGCCAGTCAAGATAATTCTTGCCGACTAGCTTCTCTCTCTCCAATACCGATCTAATCGACATTGAGTTGGTGTTGCTTGATGTCATGATTGCTACAACGAAAAATACTTTAAAATGAGATTGATACTAACATGTGCGAACTTATGCTATATGCTTATATGATGATATGAAATATGTTACTTTTATCAAATCAATAACCCTAATATTGATTCGGGATTCTAAATCCAATAACACTTCAAGATCCATATTTCATGATCCTCCCACAAGTGACTTTGGCCGACAAATGGGATCTCACTATTTAGGTAGGATAAATCCAATCGCATCCAATGCGACTCTTGATCTTTTATAGGATTTCGGTATCGAACCATATCATATATGATTCGAATTCCGTTTGTGCATCCTAACTATGCCCCGAACCCCAATCGGATTGGATTGGACGGTTAAGTCACAACCATATTCACGTATCGTTCAATTGAGCTACAAATGCGCCCGACTTTGGCCTGAACCCGCATTTGTCCCCAATCAACGCTTGCCTCTCACGTTGATACATACAACAATGCATGCCCGACTTTGGCCTGAAACCGTGCAAGGTGTTATGATCAACCTCGGAGGTTGTGAACATGGAAGACATTTCATGACTTAAGTATTATGTAGAGATTTATGTGATATAATTTAATTACATCAATGAGCACGTTGATATTTCATAGGTTTCAAGCGGACAAAAATGATAAATTTTTAATTTTGAAAGTATAAATTTGATATTTGTATTTTTAGAGGGACAAATCTGATATTTTAAGACTCGGTAAGGACTTACCACAAAATTATCCCTACTTTTTTACTAGATTAACCATTTGACGAATACGAATTTGTCTAGAGTTATATAGTTTATTATGTGGCCTAGTTGATTAGCCAATTGAGTAGAACATTTATTTGTCCCGTTAGCAATAGCGACAGGAAGTACCTTTTTAAACTCCACATTTTATTATTTCTTGTGGCCAACTTGCATGTAAATATTTGGAAATATACTCACAACTCACAAGTCACACATAACATTACTTTGTTTAATAAGTTCAACTTTATACCTTTTTGGTTGTTGTGGAGTCAATTCGGTTACTAGAAGATAATATTGCTGTAAACATATCTTCTTGTATATATTTAATCTAAGAAATTTCATTCATACATCATTTTTTTTTTTTATCGAACATTCATTTTTAAGAATATTTGAAGTAATTATTCATTTATGAATATTATTAATTAATTTTTGACTAAATTGAAATTTGTTGTTGTTCATTTAAACAAAAATTTTCATAAAAAATAAATTTTGTGATATATCCTTTTATAAATATAATAAATTACTAAAATATTCAAAATATCTTTTTAAAAGAAACTTACGATAGAACTCTCCTTAATCTAAATATAATATCACAATGATGGAATTAATTTTACCAGAAAATAATGAAATTCTGAAATCAATCCCATTTAAGTAAAAACGAACAAAATGAATTTGCATGATCAGTATCCACGTGAATTTCACGTGCACATCTACCTTTTCTAACATTATTGCAGGTTGCATCCACACCCAAACAAAGCACAGAATCCCCCCCCTAGTCCTTTAAAATTCGGAAACACAATCTTTTCGTATCTCATATCCAAAATTTAATGTACAGTTCACAACAAAGGATCCCACAAGGATCCCTGCTCCCAGTCCTCCACTTCAGCAACGTCATAATTCCAGACTGGTGGGGCCATTAACATCGCTTGTGCGAGCTCAGCCCATAGCATATGTGACTGTGACTCCAACTCTAACCCTAATCCTAACTCATCCATGTTACCCATATTCTCCGTACATACGTGCCGGTTCGACTCGGGCTCGATCGTGTTCGCCTCGACTTTACTTGACATAACCATGTTCGGTTTGAAGCGTACCATTGTAGCAGCCTCGTGCGCCGCTGAGCGTATATCCCCCGCAGCTGAGCTGGCTGGGCGAGGCAAGTGCCCGACCAGCTCGGGGAAATTCAGACGCGCTTCTCGTCCTTTGAGACGTAATGCCGCCACGTCGTGTGCAACCGCAGCCATTTCCGGGGATTCGAAGCTTCCGAGCCAAATACGGGTCTTTTTACCGGGTTCGCGGATTTCCGATACCCATTTGCCCCATTTCCTCTTTCTCACTCCCCTGTATTGGTTATTTGTTTGAGCTATCCCCAAGTTCTCCGCGTCCATTGATGATAAATAGTACGTAGTACGAACGGAGAGAGAGAAGTTTGGGTAATGATGGGAAGGAGAGTGATGGATTTGTATATATAGGAAATGATGAAAGAAGGAAGGAGGGACACGTGGAAGGGGAGGAATAGTTAGGAGGCTTCGAGGTATCTTCTTGATCTGAGGATAATTGGAGCAAATGGAAGTATTATTATGTTATTGTGAGGGAGAACGCATGCAATTTGAAGCATATTGAGCTCAAACATAAGAAGATTATAGAGATTGCTCTTTCTTGGACTTGGTCTACCACTTAGTTTTAAATAAGGTTATTAATTTAATGAGATGATCATAAACAGTGACAGATCTTGTCCCGTATCAATGAGGGCGATAATTTAGAGGGGCAGTTGTGAGAATTTTTCAAATTTTTTGGAAAAGCAATAGTACATAATTTCTCAGACATATATATACTGCAGTTCAAAAATCTAGGAGAGGGGGTGTGTGCTGTCTCCTTAGTTCCTTAATATATCCGTCACTGATCATAAGGAGAATATACCATTGTTTTGACAAAAACATCTCGGCAATATAATGTAGTACATTTTTTTCCCTCTTTTGATTTTTTAATATAATTTTTTGAATATTATACTGAATAGAAGTACTAAACCTTGAGAAAAAAATATACTATATGAAAAATAATATTTTAGAAAATATATACCAGATCTAAAGAATAATATTCGAATAATTTAAAACCATGCAATTGGTCACTTCTCTAATAATTAACAGAATTCATAAGATGTTTTTAATTATCAGTTGGTTTATTTAAATCATATTATCAGTAGTTTTAACATGCCTTTTTTATACATAGTTTGTAATATTAAAAATTATATTGTATTTGAGTTATGCATATTTGTTTCAATTTGAATTCTAAAATTTAACTTATCATTTCGATTTCAATAGTCCAGTGTGAATTATCTGTTAGAATTTAATGATCAGTGTTTACTTAACTTGTATATAATTGATGAATATATTTGATCGAAATATAGTCTTGAAAATTAACTAAGTCATATCATTATATGGAATTAAGAAATGAGATATCATTAAAAAATTATTGTCCATCAAAATTTATATTTTTTTTAGTAGGGATTACCAGATTTGATTACTAAAAGAAACGAAAAAATCTACCTCATTTTACTCTTTTACATCAGTTATTCTTTGCCAACTTTGCTATGTGATTGAATGTATTTATAATTAATTTCTTATATTTAAACATACTTGTTTGATTAAATTGCTTCACATCAATCTACACATTACATAAAAAAGAAAAGAAAATTATATGCAATCAAATACTACTAAAACACTAAAAAAATATTCCAAAAAAAAAAAATGTTGGACATACCCCAACCTCTCCTTCCAAGAATCTTAATGACATGAATATGATTTAACATAATAAGAATTAACATATTAATTCATGATTTGACATCTTAATTAGATGTTCAATCATAAATTAAGATAATTAAATCATAAACTAATATGTTAAATCACATATTTATGTGTTAATTTTTAAGATATTAAATCATATCGATGTCATCAAGATTTTTGAAAGAAAGTACTATGAAATGTATATCACTGCCCAAACAAAAATACGTGTGAAAAATACAATGAATATACACAAGAATACAGCTGTATTGCTGCTTTGGTGGACCAAGTGTACACAAAAACGAGAATACTCAATAAATGAGAAGATGATATCATATTCATCTGCATGCAGCCTGTTATGAGCTGTGAGAAACCAGCCAGCTGGAATATAATATTTTATCCATTTTACTTATTTTATTTTTTATTATTATCCAATATCCACACGCACGGCTGGATACCAATAATAATTAAAGACATCATAAATATCACTTACACAATTTTGTTGTTTCTAGGGACTATTTGACAAAATAAAAATAAAAGTAATGAACAGTATGGGGGCTGAACCTGAACCTAAGCCTGACCCTGACTCGTGGGTTACTTCATATCTGGTCCCTCGGATACGAGGCTCTTTACCGTAGCACGGAAGGTGTTCTTTCATTCCGTACGTCCACCCTCTGCATTTATCCAACCTCCTCTCCATGTCATACGAAACAGGACGGGTCCATTATTCCCACAAACAAGATCTAAGGATGTTAACTGAGTGGGTAAAATTTGTGCCCGCAAGCACCCGATCCTAATAAAACGTGTAATCTCCGAAAATATATGCACGGGATGGTAACACGTGATTTTTTTTACCCGTGCCGTCCCCACCTGCGAGTAGCCCGTTATCCGTTTTTACCCTAATTCAAAAATATCAAATTATCCTTATTTTTTACTAATTTACTCGTATTTGTACCGTTGGTATTCGAACCCTTGTATGATTTTCAAATTTTCGATTTTCTTTTAAGTTTGCCTCCAAATTTTGATAATTTTACTAAATTATGCATTTTCGCGAATAACGAATAACGTGTATACTCGTGGGCAGAAATCAAACCCTAAAATATGTATTTTAGTAAATTTAGAAGAGAGGGGAATGTGGTGGACTTTGCTAAAAAAAATACTAGCAAGTTGATGTGAAATTCGAACTTACAACATATACTAAACCAAACCAAAAAAATTATTACTTGAACTGAATTAATTTTGTGAAATAATACAACATAATTCTTTTAACATGTACGGAATAGTAGAATTACATGGTTTCAGTTTGTTGGCGGGCAGAGACCCCCGCTTGTCCTCTTGGATTTGTTCCTGGCCGTGGATACGAATTTTATCCACTGATTCGGATATGGAAGGTAAATAATATCTGTGATAATTCCGGGTAAGAATAATCTTTGGAAATTCAAGTACAAATACACGGGTCCGGTCCTGACTTTGGGAGGCCTTTGCCGAACATTATTAGGAAATCTTATATCTAGAAATTGAACACATCTTCAATTACCTAAATTATTCAATTTTACAATCAAACAATCAAATATTGTAATTCAATTAACTAATTTTATCGCCAACTAACCTAAAATTAAAAACAATCACCCATTTGTATACAATCAATAAGTCACAATTACACGTCAAATAACCCAAATGTATTCTTACCGGTACATTAAATTAGTGTTTCGTTCAATTATCAATAGAAGACTAGTACCAAAAACCTTGTACGCGTCACAAAACAATGGTATCAAAAACTTGGTACAAGTCATAAAAAACATATGAGATAATAAAAAAGACAAAATAACCAGGTCTTCGGTCTTCCCCTATCTTTTTCTAAGCCGGGGCAAATAGTCTTTCTACCCCTTAATAAAGAAAATACAACAAAAATAACCTCTTGGAATGGGAAGCTACTCTCCATGGGAGAAAGGCTAACATTAGCGCAATCTACTTTAGCATCCATTCCGACACACCATATGCAAATAATTAGGCTACCAAAATGGATAATCAAAGAAATAAATAAAGTCATAAGATCGTTCCTTTGGAAAGCAACGATAAATGTAACTCATGGAATTGCCTAGTAAATTGGGAGAAGGTGATGCTACCGAAAATAATGGAGGATTAAGTTTGCCGAGTATGGAAACAAAAAACGAGGCTCTTTTAATGAAATGTTTACAAAAGATAGATAAAGATAAAACAAACATTTGGACGAATACATATACATTGTCATCGCTTTATGGAGTCAACAACGCAAAAGAACTAATGGACATTCCGATATATAAAAGATCGTTCTTCATCAAGGATTTATTAGAAATCCTCCCAACATACTTGGCCGCCGTTGAAACAAAAAAACGAGTAAATGGAGAAAGATCGGTGATCCTCCATCAATTGGTGTCAATATGTCTCGAACCCACAACCTCTTACAACATATGATTTTTTGTGTCTCACACCCAATCACTAGGCCACGAGCCCATTGGCAAACGAGTAAATGGAGAAGGCTCGGTGGTCCTTCCTCCATTGATGTCAATATGTCTCGAACCCACAACATCTTACAACATATGATTTTTTGTATCTCACACCCAATCACTAGGTCACGAGTCCATTGACAAACGAGTAAATAGAGAAGACTTGATGATCCTACATCTATTGATGTCAATGCGAATATGGAAAATGCTTACTCGTATCCCGTTTGCGTCGTCGACATCTCTAACAAGATGATTTGAATAATATTCAAATAATTATAAATCAGTGCCCTCTATCAAAAATACATAAAATACTAAAATAGTTCATGATTTGAGAAATTGTGGGATTATCACGATGAGAATGGAAGTGTTGAGTGATGGAGGAAATGGCGAGGAAGAGGAATGGGTCCTGGGGCCATCGTCGAATTTGCATGTTGGTCGGATCCAGGAGGTGCGGATTGCACGAATCTTAAAGCAGGAGTCCTCAAATTTTTAGAGTGGGTCCTGATAGATCAAATAAAGGTATGGACTCGAGATCTCCACGATTTATTTGGACCTACTAAGAGTTGAGGGGAAATGATTAGAGTATACGAATTATATCTCCCAATAGCTTGTATTTTCAAATAATTTGTATACAATATTATCTGATTCGACATATGTGTACAAATAACATTTTCATCAGCTTGGATATTGCTCTTGTTTTTATTGTTGCCCCAACTCATCTATCAAAATAACTTACAATTATGTCTATAAATTACTATTGATATATCTATCAACATTTCCTAATACTCATTAATGTTGCATAACTGATATTTTTTCAATATTAATAAAACATATCCCATATATTTAATAAAAAAATAAAAAATATTTGCTTTCAACTAAGGGAATTAACTATCCCAAACAATCTTGAATTTATTTTAGCGTAATAATCTTAATTAAGTACCAACATTTTGGTACTTAATGTTTTTGCACCACTGAATTCGCTTTGAGATTTGTGTTTTCTCATGATGATCATGAAAGTTTGTGTCCATCATTAAATGCACAAATCTCAATGAATATCTAATGGTGAAAAAACATTAATTACCAAAATGTTGGTACTTAATTAAGTAGGTTAGTCTCCCTCATATATATATATATATATATATATATATATATATATATATATATTCAGAGATAAATTTAAGATAAACTGGTTCATAATTAACATTGATAAACTTACTCATTATATAAGGTGAGTTTAATTATTCAAATCTATTTTGTTGAAACTATTATTATTTTAATTAATCAAAGGGTTGAATCTTTGTTGGTTCCATTTTTGATGAAATCAACAACAACTAAGATTTGGAACTTCGAAATATTATTTGATCAAAAGAGCCTGATCAGGCTCAACGTGTCATGTATTGTATAATGATGGGAATAACCAGGAAAAAATGACTAGCAAACATTATATTACATTTTTTTTGTTGTTGTTAATCATTTGATTGAATTGAATTAACAATTTAAACATAGAATTTTTGAAGTATTAAACAAACAATATGTATTCTAAAATAATTGTATGCAATTTTATAAATATATTCTAACATTTATCATATCAAATATTATATATTTCAAATATATATAAATGAAAAAATCTTTGATTAACTAGGCTAGATATTTAGATAATCATATCTAAAATAACATTTATGAATTATATTTAAAATTGCCAACAACAAGAAGTGGTGCGAACTTATATTTATTGATATAACTAACTACTAATATAAAATTGATGTAAACTAATAAGTTGGAAAAAAAATAGTGAGTGTTTCTGTAGCTCCTAATAATTTCCAATCTAGATATAAGTCTTTAGTACATTGCTAATCTGACAACTTCATGACATAAATACTATAGTCACTTATGTGTCTAAATATCAATACATCCAGATCCAAGTGCTCATTTCAACATAATAACATGGTACATTGGTACCTATTTCACCACATAATTCATTAGTACATTAAATCCAAAGACTATTCGAGTTGAAATTTGATTGGGTGATTTGGGTCCCTTTGTACGGTGGGATCTGGTCCTATGTCATTTCTGTGTTTGTTTTTCTCACTAAAAGTTCAAACATATTTTATTTTTCTCCATTTTGATAAATATGGATATCTCCCTTTCCAAGAATGCTGTACTAATATTATCTGTACACAACTCAAAATGCCATTCACATTATAATTCATGACGAAATTGTGATTAAATTTGTTTTAGTTGATAAAGCACACTCAATCTTGAATTCATATAAGGTGGCGGATCTTGTTCCAAATCATGAGAAAGCGATAATTTGGGAGGACTACTGTAATTTTTTTTGGAAAAACGATAATACATAATTTTTCAATTTTATCATAAAATGCATTGGCATAATTATATATATATATATATATATATATATATATATATATAGTAGCGTTCATAAATAAATCCGCCACTGTTCATACAGTGCTAGACTAATTTCTACTTGTATTGGAATGGAGAGAGCTTGGTGATGTGATTAAATAGGATAGGTCTTGAGACAGCTTAGTAAGGGCCCGTAACTAATCAAAGTATTGGTGCAAATGCATTGCATGAAGATGAATAGGAAGATAAAATTGATGAGGACTTTCAAATCTGACATAAATAGTTAAATACTATGCATTATCAATCATTTGTATCATTGTCTTTTCTTTATCACCTCCATTAATGGGAGTTGAAATTATCTAGGAATCTAGATGTGCATCTTGTGGTGACTGGTGAGATCGAGTAACAGATAACAGGGTACGTATCAATAATTGCAAAAAGGTGATTAGCTGGACAAAAAAAGAGGTGCAATTTCATGTGTACTATTGAGTGTGTGTATCCCTACAAATCTCAAAATATCACGTATATGATTATATCTCATGGATAACGTACAAATTATAGGAAATATCCGAGGTACGTCTACAAACAGATTCATGCATACTTCTGTATTTGCTTATTTGTTTCAAAATCTCCCAAATCGTCCTTGATTAATGACGGATCTTGATATGATTTTTTGAGAAGGCAAAATTAAAAATTGATTCTGAAATTATACTGTATTATTCTTTTGGGAAGGCAAGCAATACAATTTGCACTGTTATACCGATAAAATATACTGAATTATTAGATATATGCAATGTTCGACGAAAATCCTGAGAGGCGACCGTCCCTCGCGGCCCCTACTAAATGCCCATGTGCTTGATTTCGTTAATTTTTGTGGTAGACATGTATATGAATATGTAAAGAAAGAATGTAGATTAGACTTAAAAAAAATGATGAAAGGACGTTGATGATATTTGCATTGTTTTGCAAGGACATCCATGGTGATTCATGTTTTGCATAGGAGGTGTACATAATATTTGGAGGTTTTACAGGGTACCCGTGAAATTTCATGTAAAAGAAATGACAAGGAGAGGATGAATGGATGATGCATTATTATGGTCGTTAACGAATCGATCTAAGCTAATCCAACTTGAGTTCGGCAAGATATCGAACCAAGCTCTTTCGTTTCTAGTCGAGAGTCTAGATTCGATGACGAAAATCACAACGATTCGGACGCAAATTCTGACTCAGACCCGAGTTAGGTTTAAGAATAAAAAGGTTCAAAAATAAGAAGGTTCGAGAAAGAAGAAGAACAGTCTCATGCATCTTAATTATACTATTTAATCATGTTGTTATTTCTTGATGTCCTTTGAGATTTCCTAAGTGTATTCATATGTTTATGTTTTTTAGAATTCATTTATTTTTTATAATTATTATTTAGTAAATCAAGAATCAAGTGTTTGATATAAAAGGAGATGTCATGTCATTTCCTTTCATCAATTAAAAAACAAATATATATTTCATCTTCTCTCTTGTTATTCTTCTCTTTTCTTTTTTCTTTTTTCTTTCTCTAATTCGAGTTTCTCTTTTGCTTAATTATCTCACTATACCAGATTAAACCCGTACACGCGGAGTTGGAATTGGGACCGTTTGTCATCATTCGAACTAATTTGTCCGTTCGAGTTCGGCTCGATCTCGTTACAATCAGCTCAATTCTTCTAAAAAAAAGGAAACAAAAATGACACGGTATAACAAGAAAGAAAAATTATATTCTTTCCCACAAAATTAAGATAAACATCCTCGATGATGTTATCGGTCATGTTAATTGGTCTGTACCTGTCAAATTTCATTAAAATTACTTGTCATGTTAATTCCTGTGTATGTTAATTGGTATGAGATTACATAAAATTAATTTTTCTAATTCGATTAATTATTAATTCATTGGGCCTGCTGACATCATGGAGGAGTTTTATCTCATAATACGGAGCTGAATATATGCTCCCAACAAGAAATGATGACTGCCCAGGAAAATAACAACACAATTAACAAGAGTGTCCGATATTCCAATCTCTCAAATTTCCATTCCTAACTTGTGGTCGAAAATAAAACGCAACCCATTGCTACATTCCTCTTTTACTGAGTAAGAAGTCAAAACAGTCGTTTATGACTAAAAAAATGAAATGTTTGCGGACCCGGATGGGATTATCTCGAAATTCTTACAATTTTCTGAGATTTAATTAAGGAACAAAAAATAAATATTTTTAATGGTTTAAAGGAAGGT
The DNA here is from genome assembly GCA_946800325.1 of Luzula sylvatica. NCBI lineage: Eukaryota > Viridiplantae > Streptophyta > Magnoliopsida > Poales > Juncaceae > Luzula > Luzula sylvatica. Next base: position 63,859,478 of record OX326959.1, on the reverse strand, counting down.
CAAGTCTAGAAGTTTTTTATCAACCAGAGAGATCTTGTCTTTTTACAATAAAAAGAAAATGCCAACTATTTTGCTCAAAATTGACTTTAAAAAAACATTTGACTCATTATTTTGAAATTTCTTATTTTATGACTTACGAGAAAAATGTTTTAGTCCTTTATGAATAAAATGGATCAAAACGATCTTTTACACATCAAGATTTTCAGTAGTAACAAACGGACCTTAAAATGATCTTTTATTCCAGTCTCTATACAAAATAACCTGCATGAGAATCTCTCAGAAGTACTAAAATGTCCGAGAAAACAATGTCCATAAGTTACTTGGGAGCTACCGCTGTCATTTTAAAAACCCACAAAAATAACCTTTGTGCCTTTAATCCAAAAATAAAAGTGTTCAAACTACTGTCCTGAATGAAATTACAAAGCTTACCAGTGCATTCTTTTGGAGCGAGATTGGCAAAGTAACGGGGGGAATGTCTCGCCAAGTGGTAGAAATGGAGAAAAATGAAGATGTGGAAGATATCAAGATATATATTGAAGACATGAACACATGAATAAATGGAGAAAAATGAGATTAATGAAGATGTGGAAGATATCAAGATATATATTGATGACATGAACACATGAAGAAATGGAGAAAAATGAAGAAATATGAGATTAATGAAGATGTGGAAGATCATACGAAGCTTTGAAGATATTGACGATTTTCATGATCTCGAAATTGTTATAGATTAGAAGCAAATGAACTCTCTCATGGTCTAAAAGATTTAATTTTTTATTATGAATTTCACATAAAGTAGCACTATGCGTTTGAACGGATGCACACATGCATTCGAACGCATAGTGCAAAATGGGCTGATTCTCCATGCGTAACACAATTTTCATAAATTGAACTATTTGTTCGAACATATGCTCACATGTGTTCGAACGCATAGTTCATTTCCGGCCCAATAAATCCAGCCCACTAAGAATTAATGTGAAAATACGAAATTAGAGTTAGGGTTTCGGAATTTAAGATTTTGGTGCTGGTGGCTGCTCCCTAGCATTAATCATGAGAGCGATTTTAAGATCGTGTGACTGCATGACTTAGGATCGTTGATATATCATATAGTCTGTAGTAGGCTAGTTATTTGTTGTAAAGCTTACAAACTTGTATATCCCTTCATATTGGAATAATTGAGAGGTCGTTGAAGGTTTGACGGTAAGGTCATGTTGAGTCATTTTCGGAGACGTAGGTATGTGTGAGACGAGTCAACCGTCAAGTATGTAAAAGATGATAAAATCTCAAGAAATCACCCACCAAACTTCGTAATCATATATGATATTATTTTTATATTTCTCTCTCATTTACTTTTTGCACTTTTGTTAATACTATTAAAAGTGATCAAGATTTAAAAGTACTTAATTTAACCTAGAATTACACATAATTACTTTTCTTACTTCAAATGTAACGCCAACGAGGTTCTTTTCTTACTTCTTGAATGATTTAACCAAGCTAAGACCGATCTACAATACCCTCTTTTCCGTGCAAGACAGTGAATTAACTTTCATGTCACAAAACTACCAAAACCAAAAAATCGCCCCAAAAAAAATCTACAACTTTATACAAAAGACGGGAGTGGTGTTCCATTGGCCGAGAGAAATCTTCGAACTCCATATTTCATTCGAGATAAATCTTTTCATTTGGCTGGTGTTCAACGACCGAATACTCACGCAAACCAATCTTGCAAAACGAGGTTGGGAACATGAGAATGTTTGCGTCCTCTATTCTGAAACTTTGGAAACCACTTCGCATCTCCTGGCACGACGCACGTACACCATGAACTATTTCAACAACCTCGGCATTCATCATAGCGAAGAACAAGACCCGATCACATTTTGAAAAATTATTAAACACCAAAACGAAGAAACAAATAATCAGACGAACGACATCACAAGAACATTGCAGCAAGCATTTATATAATTTGGAAAAAAAGAAATAACAGGATATTCAGTAGAAAAGCTAAAATGTCTTCTCTCCAAAGTCCAAGTACATATGGTAAATTTTTTGGAAGAAAGTTGATCATGACAGAACTCTAGTATTTTTAATATTTTTCTTTTTTGATTCATGATTAAAACCATGAGTAATGATAGGGACACAAATATCAATCACAAATATGACACAAATGCATAAGTTTGTGTTTTATTTATGATTCATATATGCATAATTAACATTACAAACTTAGTTATTTGTGTCCATATCATTACTCTAAAACCATGGTCTTATTCTAAAACCATGGTCTTATTCTTGTGGTATGAAAAGTTGGAGAGACAAAAAAGTAAAATATAAAATTAATTTTATCACATGACCCTTCATCTTACCCATGAGATTATATCTCATCAATATTATGTGATCATATGAAATCATGTCAAATTAAAGTTATAAGCAACTCACAACATCAAAGACAACTTAACTCGTACACATATTGAAAAACAAATCATATCTAACGGTGTGGATAAAGCCACGATGAGGCCTTGAGAGGAGCCAAAGCATGGTGAAAAATAAGGTAGGGGATAAATTCCTCTAGCCATTTATTATCGGTATAGACTGGCATTGTAAATTTGATATTCTATATTAAAAATTTGTTTTTTTAAACATTGATAAAATAATACGTTCAATAAATTGTTAATGTATTGTTTACAAATTAGACATCAATAAAAGGCAGATTACTGTTTATACACAGGTTTTTTAAAATAATCCCGAAAATACACACGTCTGGAACTTAATTCCAAAAATACACAAAGGCGGACTTTGTAACTCCGCCAAAATATAAAAATGGCGGCATCCGTAACTCCGCCAAATATTAATTGTTAAGCAAGCTTACTGGGTGCAGTTTGTATTAAATGGCGGAATTTCTAATTCCGCCAAAATTCAAAAATTAGAAATTAAATGGACTCCAATTCCAATTAAATGGAAGGTGGCGGAGTTACTAACTCCGCCATTTTTTTTTCAATTAAATGGACTCCAATTTATGTCCATTTTCATTGGAAATTTAATGTCCATTTTTATTTCCATTTTCAGTATAATTTTTCTTTTATATATTTTGACATCGTATTCGTATCCGAAATCAGATATCAGATATCGGACACCGTATTCGTATCCGAAATCGAATATCGAATATCGGACACCGTATTCGTATCCGAAATCGGATATCGGACACCGTATTCGTATCCGAAATCGAATATCGGATATTCGATACGGATACGAATACGGTGTCCGATATCCGATATTCGATTTCGGATACGAATACGGTATCCGATATCCGATTTCAGATACGAATACGGTGTCCGATATCCGATATTCGATTTCGGATACGAATACGGTGTCCGATATCCGATATTCGATTTCGGATACGAATACGGTGTCCGATATCTGATATTTGATTTCGGATACGAATACGATGTCAAAATATATAAAAGAAAAATTATACTGAAAATGAAAATGAAAATGGACATTAAATTTCCAATGAAAATGGACATAAATTGGAGTCCATTCAATTGGAGTCCATTTAATTGAAAAGAAAATGGCGGAGTTAGTAACTCCGCCACCTTCCATTTAATTGGAGTCCATTCAATTGGAGTTCATTTAATTTTTAATTTTTGAATTTTGGCGGAATTAGAAATTCCGCCATTTAATACAAACTGAGCCCAGTAAGCTTGCTTAACAATTAATATTTGGCGGAGTTACGGATGCCGCCATTTTTATATTTTGGCGGAGTTACAAAGTCCGCCTTTGTGTATTTTTGGAATTAAGTTCCAGACGTGTGTATTTTCGGAATTATTTTAAAAAACCTGTGTATAAACAGTAATCTGCCTCAATAAAAATCATCAAAGGATTTGACAAATATCGGACTCATCTGAAGTCAATATAAAATAAAATCTAGAGCATGATGCTAAAAGCACAGTATTGATACACAATCCGTATAAATATTTTTTATTTTTTACATTTGTGTCTATTATTACATTTCAATTAATGAGTTGGGGGTTATGTGGAAGGTAATTGTAACAGAGTGCTTAGATTTATTAAAACCGCATGAATATGTATAGAACAAGTTTGTTAATAAACCAAATCAGCACATATATCAAGATTTCTATAAACAAAAAAAAAATATGAGTTTTGCAATGAAATTTTGTTGTACTGGAGCCGCAAAAATTGCTTAGTGTAAATATAATTATCACTATTAATGCATAAATGCGGTCTCGAATCATCATCTTCTACATCACTACTGTAACTTGTATTTGACAAAAAAATAATGTATCCTCTGGAAAAATTCATAGAATTTTGCATTTCCAGATGATGAACAAAAAAAAAGTCCTCGTTGAAAAAGGTTAGAATATCAAAATCTATCTTATAACTCCAAGCATATATTACTGGAGAGATTCATGTGTTACATTAATGGTGAAGTTATCATTTTCCATTTTAATAATAATAACGAGGATCCCAAGAGGAGATAGTCGGATCAACGGAGACATAACTTCATCACTCAATTCTTTGCAATTTCGGAAATTTCTCTTAAAACGTGTTCACGTCAGATTATTGGATAATCGGTGAATAAATTATAATTAGAGATGGTGACAAAAAAAAAATATTCCCACAATCCTTTTTTTGGCTTTTCTCTATTTTCTTTTTTCTTTTTCTTTATGGGATCTTTCGGTGATTATTTTAATATATTTATGTCATCATTTTAGTATATTTATGTCAATATTTATTTTTTGTTACTCAAATCAACTATTCAAAATTTCGAATGTGTTGTCAGTTGTGTATGTAACGATTAACGAAGTTACTTAATAATATTAATTGACATTGTAGTAATTGAACTAAAATCAACTAATGCATAATCATGCTGATTAATTAATAAGATACCGAGCAGTCCGCACAATTACACAATAATAACGTTGATTAAACAAATCAAGCTAGATCAACAATACGATAGCATTTGGACGAGAGCTTTATCAGAAATCCACGACATAAACTCGATAAGAAACCTTGAATTAAAACAAAAGGTAACCTTTTTTTTCTTCGACAACTGCAAGATCTAATACCGATCTATAAAATGGCAACAAAAATGAATACAAATGGAATCACCTAATGATAACAGGACCCTTCGGATGTTTTTTCGGCAAAATCGACCTACTCATTCATGAGTAACCCGGGAGTGGACATCCCAGGGCAGAGAATAACCGGAAAAATAAAGGCTTCAGCTAAAATCAAATTCCTTGTCTGGTTGCAAAATAAGCTAAATACGGCAGTTATGTTAGCCAAAAAAAAATGACCACACATAGATAAATGCACTCTTTGTGCGGCCAAATCAGAGACAAAACATCATCTGCTGGTCTCATGCACGTACACCCAAGCCGTTTGGAATTGGCCAATACACTGACAAATAGGAACCAACCAACGCTAATACAATGAAGCCTATCAAACACACTGAAATCAAATAAGAAAAAACAACAATCCACGGGGAGTAAAGAATGAATTTCTACGGGGACAGTCATACAATGAAAATTATGGAAAAAACGACGAATATTCCAAAAAAAAAAGAAAGCTCCATCAATCAGAACATGCAAAAACTTGGCAGAAGATGTCCTAGAATAAAGAAGGGTGTTAGAATTATAATATATATATTTTGTATTTTAGTATATCAACATCATGGTTATTGTACAATTTTTTTTTATTATTTCGATATATCAAAAGGCTGTGTCTTTTTATTAAAAAAAAAATCAAGCTATCAAGGAAATAATGCATAATCAGTCAAATTAAGAATCTTGGTCAAATTATTCTGATTTTGCTGTCCAAATGCTGGCTAACCGAGATAAGCACATATTCCAAATGCTCAAGTTCGAGAGACCAACGATGGACAGAGACCTAATAAAAATTTGAAACTTCGCAAACACAATGTTTAATCGAATTAATTTGAATTAGTGGGCCTTGGTGAAGCCCAATGGGCTGTCTTAATTTCATATGGTTTTATGTTCATTTGAAAGTTTATCAATAAATCCTTAGAAAATAAGTTCATTTGAATTAACATTTTTTACAACACATCACTTCTAAAAAAATGCAATGGAAGAACAAAAAAAAAATTCAATGAAAAATTATGTTCACGAGTATATGTTTCGAGATTGCTCGAATGAGTATATATTGTCATATATGTATGGTTAATTTCGTTTAATATAATGATATGCAAGTATTCTTCTTAATCAATTTTACTTATAGTTTATATAAATATTTTACCATTTAATAATAAAAAAAAAGCAACCATATACAAAAAAAATTCCGAAACAAAATAATAATATTTTAACATTTAGTTTTAATGTTCAGAAAATAAAAATATTCTTTTATGTGCATCGACCTCGAACATGTCGGTACGGTGAGTTTGTCGATTTTGTCGATAATTAAACACTATTAAGCTTAACTTGAGTTATCAAGGGGACTTTAGAAGTAAATCAAAGTAGCTGAAGCTGAAAGCGATTCATAGCCGTCCGATTGGGGGGGCCTATCATTACACCATGCTCACGCAAAGAAGATATGCTACTAATCTACTATACGCAAAGAAAATATGCTTTGTTTAACCACAAACACACGATCTGTAATGAACGGCTACAATTATGCCATGTTCAAGAACCCGGGGATACATGATGGTGACATGGACATTAATAAAGCATAAATCATTTTTTGGATATTTTATATTTTAACCCTCCTATTTTACTCATATTAATCTTAATGTTTTACTGGGTGCTCTGATGTATTTTAAAGAACTAGCAAATTGAAGAGGGATGTAAATGTAATTTACACACTATATTCCCCAACTGTAGGATTTGGACGAATACTTTTGGCTTTGGCACTACTTCTTGCTTAGACAAAAGCTCTCTCTCTCTCGCGCGCGCTCAATCAGGTAAAGTTTTTCTCTTTCGAGCACGAATTTGTGGTTGATCGAACTATTTTTTCCTCATCTCTTTCGGGTTTGTCCTCATTTTGATTTCTTTATTGCTTTGATCAGCCAAGTGAGCTACTTTGGACTTTGTGTTAATTTGAAGTAAGATCGATTTCAATGTTTTTTTTTTCTTTTATGATTTTTAAATGCAATTATAAGCATGTTATATAAGGGAATTGTTCGTCGTATACATAATGGATTTGTATTGAACCTTATGGTGAAATTGACATACTTTTTAACTGATATTTTATTCACCAGTTCTTTTGGAATTACCTATGCGAAGAACACTACTAATTTTAAATCTCATTTGCATTAAACAATTAACGAATCAGATAAAGCCTTTCCTTTTTGTGCTCTTCAAGTTCATGGATTAATTTATTAGCATATGAATTTATCTTTACTTTCAAGATTTGATTTTATTGCTTTAATGCGTCAAAAATACCTAAAACAATCACATTCTTTTTAGGAAATTCTTTCTATACCAATGGACGATGGTATTGACATGAAAAAAGAGGATACATTCGAAAATTCTTCAAGTTTCAAGAACAATATAAAATCTGTAAATAACCCTTTATTTATCCATAATTCCTTTATAAAAGAACCTTGAATTAACTACCCCTAATTCATCAATATTTATGAATATTCACAAAATTACAGGATAAAATGGAGCCATGGCAAATACCAGAGTTAACATGGAATCGTAAAATCAACAACGAGGGTCATGAATTACCATCTTTCACCTTATCTCTACGAGAGAAACTACATTTGGTAAATTTCTTTAATTGATATTTAAATACTTATCAGGGGTATATATGCAATTATGCGCTTTCTTTTAAATCAGGCTCCTTTAGGCCTTCGACTTGGCAGACAAATCATCGAAGAAACCTCAAAAGGACGAGTAAGTTCTTCATTGGAAAAAAAGACCTTTAATTCTAACTCAATTTTTCAAAAAAGACCTTTAATTATATTAAATTGTAATATTAGGCAGCAGTAATTGATCCTACGAAAAAACGCATCGCCAAATCCTCTCAAGGCGTCCCTCTTGGCGGCATTGGGTATGTTGAATTATAATATTATATTTTTATTTTGAATATACTGTTTTGAATGGGAATATAATGTTTCAGAGCAGGAAGCATTGGGAGAAGTTACAAGGGCGATTTTCAAAGATGGCAATTATTTCCCACTGTTTGCGAAGATAATCCCGTTCCAGCCAATCAATTCTCAGTAAATCCATTTTGAAATAATTAAAAAGTAATAATAAGTATTATTACTTTTTTTGATAAATTTCCTTTTTTATGTAGGTATTTGTCTCGCGTAAAGATGGTAGAAAATATTCGACTGTGCTATCTCCAAGTAAACCTCAATTTCCAAAGTAAGCAAAAAAAAAAAATAGATAATTATTATTAAAAGTTATTTATTTTAATAAATTTATTGATTTTTTTAATTGTTTATAACGAAGAGGGGCGAATCCTTCAGGAATTGGATCGTGGGATTGGGATTTGGAAGGAAATAATTCTACTTATCATGCTTTATATCCTAGATCTTGGACTATCTACAATGGTAATTATATTGTTGTCTTTTAATATTATTATTTTTTAATATTTTTTTATGTTTATTAGGTGAACCTGATCCGGATCTGAAAATAATTTGTCGACAAATTTCCCCAATAATTCCTCATAATTATAAAGAAACTAGTTTTCCTGTCTCGGTTTTCACCTTCACGGTACAAATTTGAGTTTTTTATTTTATAAATTATATGAATTATTAAATATGTGTAATTTTTATTTATTTATTTCAGATTATAAATATGGGGGAGAGCGAAGCTGAAGTGACGTTACTTTTCTCATGGGCTGTAAGTAGTATAGTACTCCTTCCAAATTTGCAATTTAGTCCTTGAAAATTTGTATTTCAAAAATTTAATATGTTTTTGCTCTGTGTAGAATTCTGTGGGTGGAAACTCTGAACTTTCTGGATATCACTCCAATTCCGAGATGATGTAATATCAAATTAAAATTTAAATAATAATATGAAATATTCAGAAAAGGTAGGGGTATTTTTGAAAGATTTCCTTAATTTTTTTTACTTTGCAGGGAAAAGGATAATGTGCATGGCGTACTTCTACATCATAGGTAAATTCACTTCATGACACATTAAACATAAAACCCTAAACCCTAACCCATAAAAGTTATTTATTTATTTAATTGCATTTTAATGTTTAAATAAATATTTATATTATTTATTTATAACAGAACAAGTAAGGGAAGGCCACCAGTCACATTCGCAATAGCAGCACAAGAAGACGAAAACGTCCACGTGTCAAAATGTCCTTATTTCGAAATATCAGGAAAACTCGAGGGCTTTTCCGCAAAAAACATGTGGCAAGCCATTAAAGAGGTTCCCTTCCCTTCCCATCCCTTCCCGTCTTCAACCCATCAATAAATTTACAAAAATACCCCTAAAAGTAAATACTTATTTTTGACAGAAAGGATCTTTTGACCATGTCGACTCGATAAACTCGCCGAATTGTTCGAAACGAGGATCTTCGATTGGAGCGGCCATTGCGGCCACGACGAAACTTGCGCCCCAAGAAACCCGCACAGTTAATTTCTCTCTTGCTTGGGCTTGTCCAGAAGTTAAATTCAATAGCGGCAAGATTTATCATAGGTATATAAATGATAAATTCTTTTTTTTTATTTGTTTATTTAATTTTAATTTAAATTTATAGGAGATACACGAAATTTTATGGGATTGACGGTGATGCTTCGGCTAGAATGGCTCGTGATGCTATTCTTGGTATTTTATATTATATTATAATATAAAATAGATTTACTTTTATATTACTATTCTTGGTATTTTACATCATATTTACCCTTCTAAAAAATATCATAATTATCCTCTTAAAAAGCATAACATCATAAATAGAACTCGATTTGTAAATACTAAAATTAAATCTGCATAAACTTGACGAATTTAACAACACGGTAACAATTTGGATATTCTTTGATATTTTGCAAGTTTTGAAAGGGTAAAAATATGATAATTTTTATTTTTCGAAGGATAAATATGATATTTTGGGTTTTTAGAAATAATGCATTGTATTTATTATTGTTTTTTTTATGAATAGAGCATGGTTCATGGGAGGCCCAAATCGAAGAATGGCAAAAACCTATTCTACAAGACTCGAGATTTCCTTCATGGTAATAACCGCTAATTAGGTTTATATTATTTAATTTAATTTAATTAAACTTCATTTAATATATATTTATAAAACTTATTTTAGGTATCCTTCTACTCTTTTCAACGAGCTCTACTATCTCAATGCTGGCGGTACAATTTGGACCGGTACTATCCATTCTACTCAATTCATAAATTTATAATCATACAATAATTATTTATTAACGTTCACCACATAAACACAGATGGTTTGCCACCAGTGCAAACCCTATCTTCAATCGGGGACAACAAATTCTCGCTCGAAATATCCACCTCGAACCAAATATTTTCAAAAATGACCTCGAAACTGAACGAAATCCATTCCTCCGTCTCTCCTCCCTCCTCGCTCGGCACCTCCCTCCTCTCTCCGACCGAGGACAACATCGGCCAGTTTCTCTATCTAGAAGGCCTCGAGTACTTCATGTACAACACTTACGACGTCCACTTCTACTCCTCCTTCTCTCTCCTCTCTCTCTTCCCCGAAATCGAGTTATCCGTCCAACGAGACTTCGCCTGCGCGGTTTTGCTACACGACCCCGAAAAAACTCGCTTGTTACACTCCGGCAAATTTTCTTCTAGAAAGATCCTCGGCGCCGTCCCCCACGATTTGGGCCTCCACGACCCTTGGTTCAAAGTTAACGCCTATTCTATCTACAACACTGATAGGTGGAAAGATCTCAACCCCAAATTCGTCTTACAGGTATTTGTTACAGCTCAATAAACAACAAATCATAGGAAATATCATTAATACCCCTCATGTATTTTTCAGGTATATCGAGATTTTGTAGCGACGGGAAATAAGGCCTTTGCCGAATCGGTGTGGCCAGCTGTGTACACGGCAATGGCGTACATGGACCAATTCGACAAGGACAAAGACGGCATGATCGAGAACGAAGGATTTCCCGATCAAACCTACGACGTTTGGTCCGTGTTGGGAGTGAGCGCGTATTGCGGCGGGCTTTGGCTTGCTTCCGTCAGAGCCGCTGCTGAGCTGGCAAGAGTTGTTGACGATAAAGAATCCAATAAAATGTTTTTGGATAAATATGAAAAAGCGAAGAAAGTTTATGAGAAGTTATGGAATGGTCAGTATTTTAATTATGATGATAGTGATGGGAATACTAGCTCGTCCATTCAAGCCGATCAATTAGCTGGCCAATGGTAATACTAATATACATATACTAATATTAAATAAATATTTTTTTAGTGGTGCGTGCATTTAATGCATGGACCTGTTTCGTGTTAGGTATGCAAGGGCGTGTGGGCTTCCACCGATTGTGGATAAGGACAAGATTCAAAGCACTCTCGAAAAGGTTTTTGAATTTAATGTGATGAAACATAAAGACGGAACGAGAGGCGCGATGAATGGGATGAGACCTGACGGGACGGTTGACACGTCAGCAATGCAGTCTCGAGAGGTTTGGCCAGGTGTCACGTATTCGTTGGCCGCTTGCATGATTCAGGAAGGCTTGCAAGATTTAGGGTTTAAGACTGCTGAGGGGGTTTATAACACTGCTTGGTCCGAACATGGTTTAGGGTATGTTATGTAATTAATTACTTTTTTTAAAGAATAAATTTGATTTATTTGTTAATAATGTATTAGGTATTCGTTTCAAACACCAGAAGCGTGGAATAATGATGATCAATATAGATCGTTATGTTACATGAGGCCTCTCGCTGTATGGGCCATGCAATATGCATTATCGCCGCCAAAGTTATATAAAGAAATGGGAGTAAATGATATTGATATAAATTATGTGAATAATGGTGATGACGATGATTTGGAGAATCATATTGCATCGTTTAAAAAAGTTGCGAAGCTTCTACAGTTACCCGAAGATGTTTCGTCCAAAAGTTTTTTGAGGGTTGTTTACGATATTGCCCGTCAAAGGATATGGTCGTGATTTGATTTTGTAATAAGAGTTTTATAATGATTTGTGAATGATTGAAAGTTTATTGTGGTTGGTATAAGATGAATAATAACAAGAGAGCATATATGGTGCCCCTCAGTTTCCCCCAGCGCATGCTGATTGAATCAGCACGACGCGTTGAATTAATTGGGGGCTGATTTGCAACTCCAAAAGTTCCCCCTATTGATCATTAATTGGTGGACCGAACAATATAAATATCCTAAACCCTACCCACTTTCTCTCTCCTGACCTTCATTTGCAGCCGCCGCTTCCCCCATTCCTCTCTCTCTCAATCTCTCGATCTCGATTCCGAAACCCTAGCAGACGACGAGAGCTTCGTCTGGATTCCTCATTCTTCACAGACGAAACCCTAGAAGCCGCTGCGTCCCCATTCTTCACACACGATGAGAGCTTCGTCTCAATTACGAAATCCTAGCAGCTCACAGAAGACGAAACGACACACGACGAAAGGGGTCGAGTGTCAGACGAAGGAGGTCGAAGACGAAAGAAACGGCGCACTGTATGGACGCACAAACCCTAGCTGACGAAGGAGACGACGAGATGACGATATTGTACTGCAATTACTGGTTAGTTAATTGATTCCATTGAGTTAATTAAGACAATTACTGGTAATTACCAGTTAATTATTTCATTTCAGTTAATTTCAGTTACTGGTAATGCAATTACTGATAATTACCAATCAGTTACTGGTAATTTCAGTTAATTTCAGTTAATTAATTGTACGCTTCTATTGCTGGTAATGGGACTGGTTCAGACGATGAAAAAGGTACGTACGGATTGCTGGTGAGCTTTGATCAAGAAGAGGATGGTTTCAGATCTGTCGAGAAGAGGATGGTTTCACCCTTTTATTCTGCTTTTTACCCCGCGATTAGGATTTTGAATTTGAAGAGGATGATTCCACTTCTTTGTTCTTGCTCTGTCGATCAATTTCGCCGTCAATCAGGTGAGCTTTGATGGTTCGATTGATTCGATTTAGGCTTCTATTAATGCTTGTTTAATTTCAGGTTCTATTAATGGGAGACGACGAGGAGGAGGACGGTTCGATTAGTTTCGTCTGCAGATTGACGGGGAATTTGTGGAGAGGACGACGAGGATGGCTTGAAGACGATTAATGGAGCTGACGATCGATTGGTGAAGACTGGTACGGTTGAATTGATGGTGATTATTTCCAATTAATGATGAATTAAGACGATTAATGCTCATTTTCAGGTTTGGTTAGGTCTCGAGAATGTCGAATTAACGGTTAATTGGGACTGGTACCATTGAATTGGCGAAGAATGGTGCGGATTCTGGTACGGCGTCGAAGGCTGGTACGGTTTGATTGGAGAGGATGACGACGAGGATCACGACGAGGATGAAGACGATGGCTGGTACGGTTCGATGGCGACGAGGATCACGACGAGGATGAAGATGATGGCTGGTACGGTTCGATGGCGACGAGGACGATGGCTGGTACGGTTTGGTTAGGTCTCGAGAGTCGAGTTGATTGTGAGCGAGATTAATTGTTAATTAATATGTGTATTAGTTTTTGTTAATTTGTAAATGCATTTTTTTACACAATATTTGATTAATTTAGTTGTTTTGTTAATTCATTGTTTTGTTAATTGAAATGATTTTTGATTTTTGAATATTAAATAATGCATAATAAATATACTAATAATAATTATAGTAAATAATACACAGAAAAAATAAAAATAAAAAAACAATATTAATACTTAATAATTAATACATAATTAAAAATGTATAATAATAATAATAATATGTAATTAAAGATGATTAACTTCTTAGTATTATTATTATTATTATTATTATACAACTAATTCACTTATTAGTGCAATTAAACATGATTTCGAAATTAATAATAATATCAATTGCAATAATTAAAAATTAATACACAATTAAAAATGTCTTTAGCAATAATAATAGTAATAACAAAAATACATAATACATAATTAAAAATGTATTTAGAAATTAATACTTAATAATTAATACATAATTAAAAATGTATAATAATAATAATAATATGTAATTAAAGATGATTAACTTCTTAGTATTATTATTATTATTATTATTATTATTATTATTATTATTATTATTATTATTATACAACTAATTCACTTATTAGTGCAATTAAACATGATTTCGAAATTAATAATAATATTAATTGCAATAATTAAAAATTAATACACAATTAAAAATGTCTTTAGCAATAATAATAGTAATAACAAAAATACATAATACATAATTAAAAATGTATTTAGAAATTAATAATGATAATAATAATAAATTAATACAAAATTAAAGATACATCCAGAAATTAATAACAATAATAATAATAAATTAATACATAATTAAAGTATATTTATAAATTAATAATAATACTAATAACAAATAATAATACAAAATTAATAATATAATAATAATAATAATAATAATAATTATTATTAAAAGTTAAAAATGTATTTAGAAATTAATAATAATAATAAATTAATAAATGATTAAAATGTATTTAGAAATTAATAATAATAACAACAATAACAATAATTAATAATATAATTAAAAATATAGTTAGAAAAAAATAATAATAATAATAATAATTATTATTATTATTATTATTACTGTTATTATTATTGGTAATAATTAAAAATTAATACATAAATAAAATGTATTTGAAAAATATTAATAATTACAATAATGTATTTAAATAATAATAATAATAATAATAATAATAATGTAGTTAGAAATTAATAATATTTTGATATGATTAAGAAATAAATATTATAGTTCTAAAATTTCATAACAAATAATACAATTATGAAATGAGGAGCACCGAATTAACCATTAATCCACTCACTACAACCATTAAAAACCACTCACTGCAACCAATTAACCATTAATCCGGCAAATCCTGTGTAAAATGAGGAGCACCGAATTAACCCCATGCGTCAGCATGATTCAATCGGGGATCACTGGGGGAAACTGGGGGGAATAACAAAATTTCCCTAATAACAATATTGATGAGAAAAATATCAAAATAGTGAATAAAAGCTAGTGTTTTTTACAGATAGGTCATTTTCATTCCTATGTTGGAATTTTTCAATTTACAACCTGTGATTTTTTTTTATCACAGTTTTTTTTTTTTTTAATTTCTTTGCTTGATTGTGCCATTTAATGTTTCTAACAAAAAATTGACATTTTCAAAAAATTTTAATTTTTTAAAGGAACAAAGATGCAAAGTCAATACCTAATTGGATTGCAATTAAGTTCCTGTATTATTAAATTTTATAATTTACTTTCTTGTACTTTTGAAATTTGCAATGCTAGTCCTTGCGTTAACAGAATAAATTAACACCGTTATCTAATTTTTTTATAAATTTCAAATTTACTCCACAACCAATTTAAGAAAAGAATCTTTCTTTACCATATCATATTGCCGGTTTTTATGGCAACAAAGAAGCTCATGCAGTTGGCTAAAATTAGGAGATGCGAACACCAAATACTTCCATGCGATAGCATCCACGAGAAATAAAGGAAACAAAATCTCGTGCATAAAAGTCAAAGAAGTGATGACCTCGGATCCGGCTCTAATTCAACAAAAAATTAACATGTACTAAGAGAGTATTCTCGGCTCGGCCCCGATCGCACCACCACGTCAAAATTTAGAGGTGTGCCTCCAAGCCGAGAACAACCTTACCGCATCTCTACTTGATCTAGATGACCCTTTACCGAGGACGAGACCACGACAACCATTATGAATATGAAAAAGGGAAAACCCGTGTGGTCCGAAAGATATCCGATTGAATTCTATCAACTCTACTACGACAATATAAAACCACTAATAGTAGAAATGTTTGATAACTTCTTCAGTCACACCCTACACCTACCCTACATTAATGATGCCACAATATAATTAATTCCAAGGAAGGAGGACGTGATCGAGATGAAGGATTACCGACCCATTAGTGTCATTAACACGGTGGGGAAGATTTTTTCCAAGAATTTGGCCATGCGCTTACAACCGAAGATGAAATCACTTATCCATAGGAACCAAGCGGCTTTCGGTCCATTGGAGCGGTATTCCTCTCGGCAAGGGGAGCTATTAAACGCCACACACAAGAGGAAGATTCCGACAATCATGGTCAAAATCGACTTCTACAAGATGTTTGACACAATTTCGTGGGACTACATCAAGAAACTTTTACTCGCACGAAATTTCCACCGCGTTAGAATAAATGGGTCGCCGACCTCCTCGAATCGGCCTCATCGAGAGTCAAAATTAACGGAACCCTAGGTAAAAAATCCCGACACAAGAGGGGGGTGAGACAAGGAGACCCCCTCTGCTGATGATCTTCAATCTAGTAGCAGATTCGTTACAATGCTTCCTCCAAAAACGAACGCACCTGTGAGATTTGCTCTACTAGGGTGCTATAATATGTGGATGACACTATTCTCTTTGCCGAGGCCCATCCGAACAATCTCAAGATCCTAACGTATGTGCTAAACCTATTCCAAAAGGTTTCGGGTCTCCAAATTAATTGGGACAAAACCACTTTTGTCCCAATTGCCGTGCCAACCGAATTGCATGACACCATCTCGAGACTCCTCAATTGTTTCAAAAAAGAACTACCGATACTCTACCTCGGCATGCCTCTTAACTACAAAAAACCGAGGAAGATGGATTTCATTCCTTTAATCAAGAAAATGCAATCAAGGTTATCCGGTTGGAAAAGAAAATGTCTCTCGCTTGGAGGACGACTAATATTCGCCAAAGCGGTGCTAAGTGCGGTGCCGACTTATTTCATGCAATGTTTTAGGCTCCCTAAATGGCTAATAAAGGAAATAAAAAAAACAAGAAGGAATTTTCTATGGAAAGGGAACCAAAATTGTCTCGGTGGACATTGTTTGGTAAATTGAAAAATGATATGCATGCCTAAAGATAACGGAGGTCTAGGGCTAATTGACATAGAAACGCACAACAATACGCTTCTACTAAAATGCCTATGAAAAATTAGTACCGACCGAGACGAAATGTGGAGGTCGACCGTAAAAGAATTGTGCGGAAATCCAAAATGCACCCGAACTCCAATCTATTGCCGAGAGTCAATCCTCGTATTTCTTTCATAAAAGACCTCCAAGCTCTTGTCCCCCAATCAGAATCGCCTTCTCAACCGACCCCCAAACAAACACCCACACATGGCTAGGAAACGAAAACACATTCTCGACATCCGCAACCTATGGTTTTCTCATAAACCCGGGCCTCCGAAGTTATTGTAACACATTATTATGGAAAATTAAGGCCCCGATAAAGGTAAAATTTTTTGGTTGGTTGGCTAGCCATGGAAGAATCCTAACCGGGGATAACCTAAGGAAAAGAAATTGGCCAACCGACTTTTGGAGGGGATATCCTAACGGCATATCACCTCTTGATTGAATGTCCATATGTCCGTCGGGTATGGAGGGGGATCTCGACTCACCTAAGGGTACCGTTCACATGAGAGACACGATCACCGACTTTTGGATGGACAACCGAATCAACCGAAGCAACGAGGACAAGACCAACATGGACACTTTCTTCCTCGCGACCATATGGGGAATTTAGAAAGAACGCAATGAACGAACTTTTAGGAACAAGCGATCCCCGGTTTCGACTACGACATCCAAGATCATATTCGAAGGGAAAAAATAGTCGCAACATTGCTAAAGGAACTACACGTCACCGACGCATCTTCCTTGTAACTTTATCGATCTCTTTTTACATTTTTTCGTGTAAAATTACAAACAATATATTAAATTTTGCTTTAATATATTAAAACAAGCTCACACTTCTTATTTTTTCAAAAAAAAGAAGTAATCATTTATGATCATTGCTGAATGGTCGAAGTTGTGATTGTAGTTGGTTTTAAGATAAATAATATTTAAAATATGGAACATGATTCCTTTTACATGTTCCGAAATTTCTAGCTACTAGGAAAATATCCCGCGCTTCGCTGCGGAATATATAATTTGATAAGAAATAATATAATAAGCAAAAGTAATAATTTTATATATTATTTGATATATTATTTGATATATTATTTCGCTGCGGGATATATTATTTGATATATTATTTGATAAGAAAATAGAAATATTTCTCGCGCTTCGCTGCGATTTTTCAAAATCTGTTATGATCATAAAATAATAATTTTATTTAAAACGTTACAAGTGCAAAACAAAAGTAATCTTCATAAATGTTAATTTAAAAAAAAAAATCTGATATTAAATAGTCTCACAAGTATTATGCAATAAATGCAAATTTTTTTCCTCCTCAAAATATATCATATGTTTCAAAAGAAAAATTGAAATGTTTTATTTAGAATACAAAACATGTTAAATAAAATAAAATTCTGAAAAAGACAAACAAAAAAAAAACATAAAAGACGCAGCTTGGTACCAATCAAAAATATTATAATAAGCACAAAAAAATGCAGCTTGGTACCAATCAAAACTGTTATAATAAGCACAAAAAAAAATAATACCAGCTCAGGCTAACAAAAAGTATTTGTGTGAATAGTATTTTGTTAACAGTAAAATTATAGTATACAAATTATATTTATTAATACGATGAAAAATTCAAATATTTTATTTAGAACACAAGACATATGTCAATTATATTTATTAATACGATGAAAAATTCAAATATTTTATTTAGAACACAAGACATATGTCAAATAAAATAAAATTCCCAAAAAAAAAAAAAAAAAAAACGATAAACATTAACCGGGGAACAGTAAAAAAGGATGAACAGTGTTGAACAGTACCGACGACGTGGCATCAGCATCTCTTGTATCCAAAAATTAATGGGAGGGGAGATTTTAGAAAAAAAAAAACCAGAGCGAATGGTCATTTCCATTACTATGGTCCATGATGGAAAGTTTCAATTTATTGCCACACAAAATTTAAGTCAGAAGTCACAGCTGTGTTTTTGTAAGAATATATTTCTATTTTCTTTAAATCTCCTAGCATGATTCATTATTTTTGAAACAAAAACATTTGACATTTTCAAAAACTTGTAATTTTTAAAGTTTGTACTTTTTTGACATTCACACTGGATTGAGAAAGAGTATGCTAAACTAGCTGTGAAGAGGACCGAGTCTCAGCTGATAAATACAGATAGCTTTATTTTATTGAATTTATTTGAAGATTGCAAAATCAATAGCTAATAAATATATGACACAAGTTTCTGATGAGTTCATTGTTTTTGACTTGGCACGAAGTAGAAGATCCAAATTTTTTATGAGATCGAAATGTTCGGAAGGGACAAAATTCAAAACGGAAAAATTTCAAAAACATCCTAACTTTTCTAGAAATTATAAAAATCTCCTTAACTTTTTAGATTTATATATAAAAACTGAGAATGAATATCAAAATGAATATATATTTTAATTGCTATATATTATCTATTAAATTATGGGGGTTTATAGAATAAAATTATGAAAGTATAATTGTCGTCTTTAAAAACATAAAAAATATTAGAGGAATTTTGAAAAAAAAAATATGGAGATTTTTTAGAGAAGTTAAAAAAATTAGGGGAATAACATGATCATTTTAAAAAATATACCAAAACGTCATGAACTTTTTACTAATATTTAGAAAAAGACAAAAAAAGTTGAGTTAATCATATAAAACTTAGAAAAAGCCAAAAAAATTCAGTCACTAAAAAAGAAATAAGATTAAATCAAGTTCACTCTAGGGAGTTCAATCCAATTTTGTAAATATTTATTTTTATCCATATAAAGTACAAATATTTCTTTAGGCTCTGTTTGGGAGCAAGATAATATGAGGATAAATAATTTAGGTATAAGAAGTTACACCTAATTAATCCCAATCTTTAGCATGGTGTTTGGAAAGGCATAAAACCTAAGAACTAGGGATAATATGAAATATAAAAAGAAAATATTTGTAAAGGACAAAATTATCCTTACGAATCTTGAAAAAAATTGTATAAAAGTTACATGTTATAATTTGTTGTGTAATTGAGGAGAAAATCTTAATTATCAAAATTTAAAGGAGATCTTTAAATTATTTGCAAAAGATTTTGTGTTTGTAACTTTTTTTTTTCATAATTAGCTTATAAGTTCGTCTTTCACCCAATATATAATATGTAACTAAATATTATCGAACTTTACAAGAAATTATTGCATAATCTGAAAAACAATAAAATTCTTGTGTTTCTATTTTTTTACTTTTGTCTTCTCCATTTTTTTTCACGTTTTTGTCAAAAGACAATTTGGTATCATTTTTGTTTCATCATTATACTCACGTACAAACATACAAGATCATTTCTTTCAATCAAATATTGATAAATAGATAATTAGTGAAACATTGAAGAAGAACCATAGATGAAATTTTGAATGTTTGAGGTCTTTGATTTGAAAAAAAAAACACACACACACAAAAAGGAAAACACATCACTTGCTCTCACACAAACTTGAACTAAACATATACAATCTTGATCTCGAATTGAAGAGAAAGAAATGAAGAATATTTTTACGTGGCTTATTTGTAGAGTTGATCAAAATATCAAGAAATGTTTTGGATTTGAGAGATGAGAATAAAAAGAGAGAATAAAATGATTGTTGAGAGAGAAGAGATGAGTGGGAAGAGAGAAGATTAAAAGAATTCAAAAATATAAGAATTTGAGTTATTTAAGGGGCATTTTAGTCATAGAATTGGGGATAAATGTGAGATTACGCAATTCCTGCTATGAGGTGGAATAGATTTTGGGGTATAAATCTTGACTTATCCTCATATTACACCTTTACTTCTTTTCTTGTTTGGCAGGATTAAAGGTATAAATTAGCCTATCCCACACTCATCCAGTTCCCAAATGGGGGCTTAGAGTAGATATCTGGCCAATTTTTATTTTTTATTTTTTAAATGTAGACTTTTTTTTAACTATTTTTTCAAGTACAACAAATGTTGTCGTTATATTAACTATACATATTCAGATGTATAATACAATTTATTTTAGTTATTTATTGTATCGTTTCAACTTTGTAAGATATATATATATTTTTTTTGAGAATATGTAAGATATATTTATAATATATATTTTTGTATTAACATCACTTAACTATCATATGTACTTTTTAAACATCATTATATCTTTCTCGAATACAACTTTTGAGTAATACCACACACACAAAATTAATGTAATGTGTAGCAAATTACTGTAATGATTTGGCTGTGATATATGACATAGTCAACATTGCTCAATAAAAATTAATAACAAAATTACTTGGTCAAGTTATTCTTTCAATATACAATTCTAATTATATATGTGAACTATGACTCTTTCTATTCCTCATACAAACTTAATCCTAATTAAAATCCTTCAAATATTCTCTTTTTCAATACTCCCTCATAAAATGATAGATTAATATTGGCTAAATACATAGAAAGTGGCCACAGAGAGGAATAATTTACAGTTTTTGCCGACCTGTGTATGGACCATCTAAGCCTTCCAAAATCACGTCTCTCTTCAGAATCAAGTCTTCCCGTTTTCATGTCTTAAATTCAAGCCTTTCCATACCTATATACTCTTCATCTCTTTCCTCATTGTCTCTCACACCTCTTTCAATTTTCACTTCCATATAAACTATCCAACTTATTTTTGAATAGTATTTTAAAGAATATATATTAAGGAACGAGATGATAGTATGGTGCGCGGAATAATAATTGTATTTAGTTATATTTTTTCTTTTCTAGAGAAAATATTTGCTAAGATCAAGAAAAGTTTCATGAAGCTTCTTTGCCTGCCCAGTTCTTCCTCCAAGTTCGAGCTTCCCGTGTCTTGCAAACGAAACTGTACCGACACTTCGGAAGCTTCTAAAGTTAAAAGACCTTGTGACAGCCGAAACAACGACAAAACATTATGCCCTTCTGCAATCAACGATTCGAAGTCAACTGGAGAAAAGACCGAGTCAAAGATAGGCCCTGATCTTTTGGCTATGAAGAAGATGAGACCAATGATTACAATACCGGCCCAGGATTTTACCGGTTTAGAAGTGTTCGTCGCACAACATGTGGTGAATTGCACGGCAAAAATTTTGGAGAAAGAAGGAAATGGATTTTGCTTGTTCGGAACGAAGGGTCTCCGTAGTAATCATCCAGTAATGGAGGATGGATTTGGAGTCCTTAATGAGATTAATGGAGGCTCCAATATGGTAATTAACTAATCTATATTTCCATACATTTTATTATACAATAATTAGTTTTTTACTTTTTTGTTTGTTTTTGGCATCTGTACATTAAATACTGAAATACTATATTCGAATACGTAATATTCAAATTATTTCAGGATTTTTTCGGCATATACGATGGGCACGGAGGTCGATTGGCAATGCAACACATAACCGACAAATTAGGGAAGAGCGTAATCGATCACATATCCAAAATTGAACATGGAGAGAACCATATTAAAATGGCAATAACAGAAGCCTATTTGGCCACGGATAAGGAATTCTTACGTCGGGTAATTTTTTTAATTAAATTGTGTGTTCATTGACTATTAATTACCTGTATATTAACTTGCACGCCCAAACGTGCGTATTCTTTAAATTTGTAGAAATTTTCAAACCATCCTCAATTAGGGTTCCCTTGTTTGAACTTATCAAATATTGAACTCTAATTATTTCTACGGCTAGTTTTACTTAATTTCTAGCAAGGGTTTACTTAATTGCTTATAAATTAACTATTTACTTAATTGCTTATAAATTAACTATTTCCACGGATAACCAATTTTTTTTTATATAAAGGGTGATTCTTAGGCTTTTTTATATACAAATTAAAAATAAAAATAGTATTTTGAATATTTTGAACCATCTTTTTTAATTAATAATTAATATAATGCTCAAATAGAAAACTAATTTTATTGATAAAATAAAAAAAGATTTAATCAATTACAAATATACGGAAAATACATTTAAAAAAAAGACCTATCGTGGAATCACCCTGTGATAAATGCTCCCAAAATAATGAAAATCCAATTTTGATAACCAAATTGATAGTTTTGTTTCTGACGATCGTGGTCATAAATTATGAATTTTAGCCAAGAAAAGGAGGTTCATGTGCTGTCACTGCAGTGTTCGTAGACGGAGAGTTATATGTGGCCCATGCGGGAGACTGCAGGGCTGTTTTGTCCCGAAAGGGAGTTGCCATTGCCCTAACTCTAGATCATACCGCCGCCACAAGGCCAGACGAAAGGCGCTTGATCGAGAGCAAGGTATGTAATAATTAGATTCTTATTTCCATGATATATTAGAAAAATCAAAAAATATATAATTAGGTCATAAGATTAGTTTATTTTATAATATATGATTATGATGAATCGAAAATTTTGTTTGACCCAGGGAGGTTATGTGACGGAGTTCGCTAGAACCTGGAGAGTCAACGGCAGTCTCGCTGTCACAAGAGCTTTTGGCGATTTTGGAGAAAAGGGTTACATCACTTGCGAGCCAGAAATAACTAAGGTGCAACTTGCTAGTGATTGCAATTTTCTTGTTATGGCTAGTGATGGTCTATGGGAAAAGGTACACATACATATTGTTACAATTGCATGTAATTTACTTGGTATTTTCATACTATTTAGGAGGTTAATCAAGTGTTTTATTTTTATTTTCAGGTTGATAACCAAGAAGCAATTGATATAGTAAAGAAGTATGGTATGACGATGAAATCATGCCAGGAGCTCGTGAAGCTCTCGCGTGCACGAGGGGGCACCGACGACGTCACTGTGATGGTTATAGACCTTCAAAAATTTGTGAGGTTCAGCTCTTAAGAAATTTTTGCAACTAACATACAATGTATCTACTAAAATTAACCGGGTGAGAATTACGAAAAGACGAAAGACTAAAAAAAACGATTAAATGGAAAAAGTTCAGTGGTCCTCCATCCATTGGTGTCAATGAGACTCGAATCTACAACGTAAGATTTTTGTGTCTCACACCCAACCACTGGACTAGTAAATCTGATGATGATGGTAATGGTAGTGGTATTGGTAATTAATGGTAATGGAGAAATCGAGACCGAAGAGGCGATATTGATTTGATATTATCTGATCTTGTAAATGTTCTCCATTATTTCATGAGTATTTTGATACTCTTTGGGGTTTGTTTGGATGCACAAGTTTTTTAGTATAGGGTGGTTAATTTCTAGGAATTATGATTGTGAAAATTGAAATCCTATAGGAATACACGTAACGTTATGTTTGAATGCAACTTAAGACAATTTATGAAACCGTTGTTTCAAGGAATTTTCTTGTATTATTTTATATAATACAATATAATACAATATAATATAATATAGTAAATTAGAATATAATATAAAATAATGTATCGTAATATAATAGAAATAATATATATAATATAATATAATATAGCCTAATATTTTAGTATAGGGTGGTTAATTTCTAGGAATTATGATTGTGAAAATTGAAATCCTATAGGAATACACGTAACGTTATGTTTGAATGCAACTTAAGACAATTTATGAAACCGTTGTTTCAAGGAATTTTCTTGTATTATTTTATATAATATAATATAATACAATATAATATAATATAGTAAATTAGAATATAATATAAAATAATGTATCGTAATATAATAGAATATAGCCTAATATTTTAGTATAGGGTGGTTAATTTCTAGGAATTATGATTGTGAAAATTGAAATCCTATAGGAATACACGTAACGTTATGTTTGAGTGCAACTTAAGACAATTTATGAAACCGTTGTTTCAAGGTATTTTCTTGTATTATTTTATATAATATAATATAATATAGTAAATTAAAATATAATATAAAATAATGTATTGTAATATAATATAATATAATATAGCCTAATATTTTATATAATATAATATTATAATGTAATATGATGTAATAAACTATGATATAATATATAAAAAATAATGATTATAATATAATATATAAACAATAATGATTATAATATAATATAACAAAATATAATAATAATATACAATACTATATTATATTATGATAACATAATCTACTCTACAATAATATATTATATTAAAATAGATTTTAATTTGTTATGATAAAATGTAATAAATTTGAATATAATATAATATAATATGTAATATTATATTGTACTGTAGACTATAATATTATATAATATAGCATAATATAATATAATATATAAGATTAGATTAGATTAGATTATATAATATTCTAAAATATAATATACAATTTTCATTGAAATAATCTAAAGGTTATAAAACTTCTTTAATAATATATGTATGATGCTCTTTTATTTTACCTTAATAAAATATTGTTTTCACGAGTTCCAACAAAATTACTACGAAGTACATAATAAAAAGCAAGTTTTTTTATTTTGGTAGTTTTATGTACAAAATAGCCTAGAAATTCCTTACTTCAAAATTTCTCAACCAAATCCTAAAGTAACATCTAAATGTGCACTAACAAAAAGTTGAAAAACTTTGATTATCATACACTAAACTAGAGATTACCTGCCCATCCAGACAAGCCCTTATTCTGAAATTCTTTTTTGTAATTAATTGATTTTCATATTCATTTTCATTCACCTTTTTCTTCTTCTTCTGTTGAACATGTCATTTTAAATTTGATATTGGGATCATTAGGAAGAAATGAGAATCATTTGAAAATAGTATATCGGCCCTCCAGCCTTCAAATTGAATTGGGCTGGGGCCTGGCTGAGCATTAGCCCTCCAACAAAATTTAGCATAATTAGGCCCTTATTTGCATATTTTTCTTCTTTTTCATCAAGTTGAGGTTGATTATCGATAGCACTCAACAGTATCTTAGATTCTTCTCCTAAATTCTCTCAATTCTATCCATCAGTTTTGTGCTGTCATTTTGCTTGATGAATGTTCTTTTCCGATTTCTTTTGATTTGACATCAGTATCCTTTACTTTTTCGTTGGGTTCTACAATGGATGAAATCTCTGAGCTCGGAGACTGGGAATTTCTTCAAACCCAAGAACCAAATTCCAATTCGAATTCCAGCACGACCAATTCCAATTATTTGTCCATGCCTTCATCAGAAGAAGACACCGACGAAAGGGGGGTTGATTCCGACAATCCAAGTTCACCCTGCGAAATTAGTGAGAACCCAATTGCTGAATCAGGATCTACAGTTACTGAGAGTCAGAATTCGAATTCCAGCGGTGAGGAAATAAGCAAAGATGAAGGATTGAAGAAAAAAAATGGTGCTTGGTGGGAGATGCCTATGGCGATTGCTAAGTTCTACGTTTATAAAATTAAGCCTGTTTGGTGTTTCTCTGCAATTGGTGTTATCTTAGGGTTGGTTTTGATTAGGCGAAGAATGAATCGAATTAGGGAAAAGAAGATTAGTGCCTCAGTTCGCGATCCTTTGAATAACGAGGTGATTTTGAATTTGTTAGGTTTATATATTGAGGTATTTTATTTAATACTTGATCCAAATAAAAGGAAAAGAAATGAAAATAATTGAAAATCATAGTGTGAGTTTGGAACTGTAATATGATTTGTGAAATATTTGTTGGAACCATGCAGAGAGTATCAAAATTTGTGGTGCGCGCGAATCATGTGAACGAAGATATGAAGAGTGCACCGATCATTAGAACATCTCCTTCTTCTGGTACCCGTACCGTAACCGGTACCGGTACCATTATATGGTCTTTTCTAGTTTGAGATGAGCTCATTTATATCAGCAGTTCCAGGCTTTAAAACTTTAAGTATTATGGTTTGTTAATATTTATTATGTTGAAAATTGAAATTTTATTACAGTTTGGATTTGGAGAACTTTTCATTTATTGTATATATGCATATTGTAAATTATGTATTTGAATACTTTATATATGAATCATCAACCTAACTCGGGTGACTCGACTCGAGAATGCACTGACTCGAAATCTGTCCTTCGTTGGCTCGAGACGCGAATGACCAAATAATTAGTATTTCCGCTCATGTTAAGTTGATATCTATAATTATTAATTAACCCAAACCTTTCACTTTTCACTCATATTTAAGCTCAGCATCATATTTTGTTAGCCACGATATTTCGTGATTTATCCTAACCATTATATACTTAATATTTTAATAAATATATTTTGTGTAATCATTTGTCTGTATTATTTTCAACATTAGTTTTATGATATATTTGGATCAAATATAATTAGTATATGGGAATGTCTGAATTGAGGGAATTTGAAATACATGGATATAAAATGTATATGTAATTGATAATCTATGTATACGACAATCCATCTAAGTTGTTTGATTAGATGTAATTTAAAATCATGTATATGAAATTCTTTGTTTGATTCTTGATGCAAAATTCATGATTTTAATATTTAATCTCTTATAATATTATATTAGATTATATCATATTGTTTTACATTACATTATATTATATTATATTGTTTTATATTATATTGCAATATATTATATTATATTATATTATACTATATTATATCATAATATTATTGTGTCATACTATTATTATATCATATTATATTATATAATATAATATCATATCGTATTATGCTATTTTATGTTATATTATGTTATATTTTATTAATTTATTATACTATATTATTCAATATTATATTATTTTATATTATATTACATTGTTTTAAATTATACTATACTATATTACATTATATTATATTATATTATATTATATTATATTGTATTATATTATATTTATATTATATGATATTGTTTTATATTATATGATATTATAGTATAATATATCATACATATTACATTATACTGTGTTATATTATGTTATAATTTATTATATTGTATTATTCAATATTATATTGTTTATATTATATTACATTGTTTTATATTATACTATATTATATTATATTGCATTATATTATATTATATTATATTATTTGTTTTATATTATATTACATTGTATGATATTATATGATATTAGAATATATAATATTATATTATATTATATTATATTGCTTTATATCACATTGTATTGTTTTATATTATATTGTTTTATATTATATTATATTGTTTTATATTACATAATATTCTCTTGTATTGTATTATATTATATTATGTTATATTGCATTATATTATATTGTTTTATTTGACTAGGATGTTGGTTAATTCTAACCTAGAGTGGGGTGAATAGGTAATCCTAGTGTATAATTTTCGACTATGGTATACCGATTCTAAATTCGTGCGGAAGATAAAATGATATAATTTAAATTAAGAAAATACCGAACAATTTGAACACGCGATGTTTGATAACGGAGTTCGGTAGGTGGTTGCTTTGTAGCTTTAACTCACCGTCTACTTGCTCAATCGACCGATTCGATTAAATACAAGTACCTACGTCTCCGGGGATGCCTTGCGCCTTTTTCGGCTTTCGATTGAATTCCCAAATCACTCTTACAAGATTTTGCCGAGATTGATTTACACGTTTTTCTATCAATCTCTAGCGGACTTTACACTCTTGATGCTAGCCTATTACAATTCTAATACGAACTAAACGTGATCGGTCACGCAAGTTGGGAATCGTATTTAATGGAGGAATGGAAGAAAATAATCACTAAGAATGTTTAGATGATTATGAGCTCAAAGTATTTTGCAAGTATTCTCTCTTTTCAAAGTGGAAATAAGATTATCAAAAGTAGGAGAGAGAATGAGGGAAATGTTCTATTTATAGAACACATAGACCCTTCCCAGAACTTGCATTTTCCGCATAGTCCGTTATAACGAACTGCATGTCCGTTACAACGGACCATAATGAAGGAAATACAGTTTCAGGATCAACCGTAAAAGTGTACACAAGGATAAACGAATGTAATCGTACATTCGTGGTCATATCTTTCAGTACGAAAATCCAATTTGAATGGTTCAAATTGGGTTAGATAGATAATAAGATTATCTACAACCTTCATATAGAAATATATTTCATATGAACGAAGTATCAGTGTCGTTTCTATGAAATACCGAAAGGCTGCAACAGTATGACATACAGTTAGTAAAACAGTCATAACTTTTGCATACGAACTCCAATTGGGCCAGGCCAAATTGGGTCGAGTATATAATAAGATTAGCTACAACTTTCGTGTTGGGTGATTTTCTGTCAGAGGAATTTACCAATTTCGTATGGACAGAATACTGGACAGATACATGCAACTTTCTGTGTGAAAGAGTGTATATTGGATATACATGTCTTTTGGCCAATCCTAATCCTATATGATATAAATAGGATTTTTCTCTCTCATCTGGTGTGGTTCATTCAGTTAATTAATTCAGAATATTCCAGAGAATTGTGAGACAACTTTCTAGAGAGAGAAAGGGTGTAAAGAGAGAGAAACCGTGAAAAGGTGTTTTCCGGTATAGAGAATCAATCAATCGAGCAAGTTCGCCGGTGCATCGTCTAGGCAGTTGCATCCGCGACCGACGTCTTACGAGTCAAGGTGGATACAAGTAGAGGAGCAACATCTGGGGCTTTTTCGGTTGTGATCGATTCGGAGGAACGAAATCTGCCGGAGACGGAAACGAGCGAATCGAGTAACGGGCTGTGGAAGCATGCGGGCATGGAACGCACGAAGACAACCCGAGGCGTGTCAAGACGGTGGGAGACGTGCGGTATGGGACGTACGGGCTAGTCACCAACGTGACACCGAAGGAAAAGAAGGATGCGAGCGATCAACCCGTCGTGCGTGATCAATTTCACGCTGGTAATCGTCTATCCTACTTTGCATCGTACCCTCGAAGTCATGGCGTGATCTTGGATTTAGGGAACCGGACCGGGCCTTCATATCCGCTGCGCGGGCCCGGGGATGGGTGAATTCCCAACACATAAGTCAAACTAGCCGTTATGGCTGTTATATTCGAATTTTTTCACAGTCCGTTATAACGGAATGTAAGTCCGTTATAACGGAAATCTGTGTTATGTAGTTCGTTGCAACGGACTATCATGTCCGTTCCAACGGACATCATACTGGGACTTCACTTCAGTTTGAATTTAATTCCCGTTATAACGGAGAGTGCTCCGTTACAACACTATAAGGTATTCCGTTATAACGGATTGGTTAATCCGTTACAACGGACATGAAGAGAAGAGTATGGTACTGAAGTGAGTTCCATGTCCGTTACAACGGACATACTTCTGTGACATCCTTCAAGTTTGAATTTAATTAGCGTTGTAACGGACATTATTCCGTTACAACGCTTTGCTGAAGTCCGTTATAACGGATTGGTTAATCCGTTGTAACGGACTATACTGTGTTTTCATTCTTGAATAGGACGAGCATGTCCGTTATAACGGACACTGGGTTCCGTTGTAACGGACATCCTTATTTCAGCCTTTTATATTAATTCAGGATTTCGAATATATTTATTTGACTTTTATTTTGAGCTTAATCATACATAAACAAGTTTAGGGATACCTATACTGTGTTTTGGTGATTAGATTGATATCCCAATTTGCGGAATCTTCGATGTCTTGATTCCGTGATTCTTCTACGTCTTGATCTTCTTTGTGATTCTTCTACGTCTTGATCTTCTTTGCGATTCTTCGACGTCTTGTTCTTCTTTGCGATTCTTGATTGATTTTTGCTTGTTTATCTTGATCTTCTTATTGCATTTTGTACCTATGTATCCTATACACCATTCTCGATAGATTTTGTTAGTAATATCGACATTGTTTTTGAGATAATCAAACAACCGGAAATTTGAATCAACATAGGAACTACCCGGATCCGGATACGGTTCGGATACTAAACGAATACGGATACAGTTCGGATATTGCCGGATATAGATACATATCAAATTCAGATATTAAAACAAATACTTTGATGTAATAATAAAAATATTGTTTTTAAAATTCAAGTCTTCATTTTAAAATTCGGATATTAAAACAACATATATATAGAAAAATGAAAATGATGCAAAATTTATTCTACGACCTATCTAGATGATATAAATCATATCTATACAGTTAAGATTTGATTTTGATATTTTGATTTTGAGAAATAAACATTGTTGGTCGCGTTGGCCACACAAGAGTGTTGGTCATATCTATTTATTAATCGTCATTTACACATGATTTTAATAAAAAAAAAGGAAATTAAAAACAAACAATGAGAAAATAAAACTTCCGGTTGACCCATTTAACAACTTAATAATAATAATAATAATTATTATTATTTATTATTTTTTAAAAAATTACTATTATTACTATCCTTATTATTATAGTAATAATAGTTACTAATATATATGATTATTATATATATTATGTAATATTAATTATAGAGTACTTAATAAATATTTATGTTGCGCGGATACTCCGAAAAATGATTCGTACCCGTATCGGATACGGATACGCCACCTATACGATATCGATACGTATCTGATGCGTCACGTGGCATATCCGACTATTTTAATATATAA
Source organism: Luzula sylvatica (assembly GCA_946800325.1). Taxonomy (NCBI): domain Eukaryota; kingdom Viridiplantae; phylum Streptophyta; class Magnoliopsida; order Poales; family Juncaceae; genus Luzula; species Luzula sylvatica. Next base: position 63,827,917 of record OX326959.1, on the reverse strand, counting down.
ATTTGAACGGATACGATTTCGATACGACACGATATGTTTGCGATGTGACTGTATACGGTTCGGATACGTTTGGATACGATTCCGATACGGCTGATCCATTATTTTTTGTTTTTTGACCCAGCATAAAAAAACTCAATATTTTTACTACTAAGTAGTCATTTATTTCACATATTTTTTTATTTTACTTATTCGTAAAATATCCAAAGCAATAATATAACAAGTTGGTTTATTATACTAATTTAATAAAACTATTTAAATATATATATGTTAATTTATATTAAAATCATATTAAATAGTATACATGTATAACGTATTGTATCCTAGATTTTTTAAAAATTGTCATATCACTATATCCATATCGTATCGGATACGATACCCGTACCCGTATCCGTGCAACATAGATAAATATCAATTTGATAATATAATTAATTAATATTAATTAATTCTACTAATTATATAATTTACAATCACTTTTCTGGAACCACGAAGTGTTACCAGAATTAATTTTCATTTATGTGTATTTTTTTTAAAAAATTGTCATATCACTATATCCATATCGTATCGGATACGATACCCTTACCCGTATCCGTGCAACATAGCTAAATATCAATTTGATAATATAATTAATTAATATTAATTAATCCTACTAATTGTATTATATAATTTACAATCACTTTTCTGGAACAACGGTTACCAGAATTATTTTTCATTTATGTGTATTAACTATTAAGTATTAACCCAACCCAAAAGACCTCTTGGGAGAACCCAAAATTAATTTTCACCATTTTCACCCAAAAAACCCCAGATGTGCGATGCGGTGCCTTCTTCTCCAAAAATGCTTTCTTCTCCAAAGATCCAAAGATGTTTCTCTCTCTTCGCACCGGATGGCGACTGCACAATTCCGAACATCGAGAACACAACATGATGTAAGGATTCGATCTCGTATTTTTACGAAAACAATCTCAAGCCGAATAAAATAAGATACAAGGTTGAAGTTTTAGTTAATTCGAACTCGATTCTTACAAGAAAAAATTATTACATCAATCATTATTTTATTTTTTCTCTCTTTCCTCTTATTTATAATATCATAAAATAATAAAAGAAAATACTAACTACATCCGGTGCACCATGCACGTCGTGAACCAAAAGATAATTTGCAAATAAATTCCTATATTATTCTTAATAACCCGTGTAACCCTCGGGTCGTGACAATACCGCCTCATTTAAAGATCCTTGTCCACAAGGATAAAATGCAAAATTTTGGTGGTGGTCTTTTCAATCTAACACGAACCACCACCCTTGAAGATTTCACATCATACCTTATATTCGGTTTCGGAGGTGGTCTTTTTCCTTCATCGTCAAGCCCCACCTCGAGTTTTGCTTAGAACGATAATATTCGCCATTCCTTAATTGTGCACAAAACTTTCATATCTCCATACACGCATATTCGACAATCATCTCTCTTCAAATTCAAATACGGATCCGAATACCTTTTATCTCTTAATCACACCGTACCCGACTCGAGCACTTTTGAAAAAATAACAATTTCACCATTTACAATTATTTTCTCCGCTTCAATCTTTTTCTACTCCGATTCGTGCGCATCCGAATCCAATTCATGCTCAACCGAATCCACTTCAATCATGCCCGAATCCGATTCACGCTCAACCGGACCCGTTTCAATCATGTCCGAATCCGATTCACACTCAACCAGCCATCAATTTCGAGTCCGATTCACGCTCAACCGGATCCACTTCAATCATGCTCGAATCCGATTCACACTCAAGCGGATCCGCTTCCATCAATTCCGAATCCGATTCACGCTCAACCGGATACGATTCATTCATGTCCGAATCCAATTCACGTTCAAACGGATCCGCTTCAATCACTCTCGAATCCGATTCATTATCTTCTCCTTTATCGTCTCTGCTTTCACTCGATTCATCTTCCTTGTTACAACGTTTTTGCCATTCATCGAATTGCCTATTATAACTTGCTTGCATTTGGTCCGACTTATACAATATGCTCTTCAACAATTCTTGCCAAGATAACGTAAAAATTCGTTCACTAATTTCGCAATAAGCGTCGTTTTTACCATCTAATATCTTTTGATCACAATTTGTTCCACATTTATGCATCGTTTTACTCATTTCACACCAAAATTGATTATCAACCCATCTCATAATAACACGTTCCTTTTCACATCGATACCCATGATACATATCTTGCGGATGAATAATATCCCACAAATATATTGTTTTATTACTCATCGTATTGGCTCAAAATGCTTCAACAACCCACAAACCCGTTTTCAAAGAAATGACCCGTTAACCAATTCTGGGTTTTTAGCAGATTTGAATTCCCAGATTTGACTTATGGATTCTCAACAGAACTGGGAAATGGATGCCAACCTTCTTTCTTGGATTCTGAAGACAGTCAGGAATGATTTTTCCGGTTTTCTTATCCTGATTTCAAGGAAAACCGGTATTTCAAATTCGGAACTTGAAATCCCATCCAAATCCTAATGGGATAAAAACTAATCCGGATCCGCTAACTCCTTCTTCTCTCGATCGCCAACCCTGATCCACTATCCCCTCTTTGTTCTTCTTCTTCTTACGATGTTCTTAACAGGTTGTTGGTGGTCGTCGGAGCTACGGATTACAAGTTCTCGAGGTCGTCTTGTGGTCGCCGGTGAGTGGAGTTCTGAAGGAGGAGTGCTGGAAGAGTGGAAGGTTTGCTGCAACGAGCTGAGTCTTTCTTCTCGCGACGAACTGGTTGTTCTTGATCGAGGGCTGCGTTTTGATTTCAAATTCAGCAGTCAATCAGTCCCAGCTCAAATCGAATTAAGTGTTGCAACAGCAGATGAGGTTCTTAATCGAAAATTGAGTCCAATTAATGCTTCTTGAGATGGAGGCAAAACCGGAATCAAGACTCGAATTCAAGTGCCGCAAGGATGAGGTTCTTAATCGAGTTTTCACAATTCGGTATCGACTGGTACAAGGTTTGATTATCGACTGGTACAGTTTTGCGACGATTGGCTTGGCTCGAATCGAGAATGAAAGGAATTTGAAGGCAAAATCTGGACCGAGAAATCGGGTATTCGATTAATACAAAATCTGAATCCGCGAAACTCGAATCTTGGATCAAGAATGGAATCGGGTCTGGAATGATTACACTCTAGTCATCTTGCTTCTCATACGTAATTACTGTTTTACTGATTTTAGCTTCTTTATGCAGAAATGAGTGATGGCACATTGAAATCTCCTGACGGTACAAGCCCCTACTCTACGCGCCCAGTCTATGTGGTTTTTGCACAAAAGTCCCTACATAGTAAAAAATTGCAGAAAGACCCTTTGTTTTTTTGCTGGATGCGAGTTTCCTTGTGGTTTGATTTGATGAAATATTTCAAATATATAAATGGTAGTATCGATGAATTGTGTAGTGATAGGTTGATGTAATGATGATGAGTTGGTGTAATTTGAATTCTTGTAACCATGAATTGATAAAATAATTAATATTTGGTGTTTTCATTATGTATATTTTATCATCTGAATATCAATCATATTGGTACCGACAAAAGTTAACCATGTTCTAAGTTGCGTACCAGTCCATAAAATGTCACATAATTTCGACAAAATACAAATGACTACAAGCACACTATATTGTACAAAATTACAAAAATGTCCACAACATTAAATTCATAAACATTAACAATAGGTTGCTCTAAATTACAAAATATTACATTTTAGTCCACAAAACTCATAAAATTCGATATAAGTACGTCAAATGCAAAAAAATACAAAAAATATCCCTCATATGCAAACGATTGACTCGAATTACCTGAGTTGTTATTCTTACTGTCAAATTGACAACTAAATCAATTGATTATGCATTTAAGTCGGCATCGTGAAGATAAAGATTAATCAAGTTAGTTAAAATGGACATTTTGCAATTATGCATTTAAGTCCTTGGTATTAACTTAATACCAATCAATACCTAAGAACATTGCCGACTGCCGTAATTCCCCCCCCCCCCCCCCCCCCCCCCCCCCCCCGACACCAGTAATTGTGCGTACCTCAGGGGCATTTTTGTAAAATATCAGATCATACATCTCACTGTCAAAATATCAGATAAATAAACTCACTAGGTATAGATATATCAGATCATACATATTTTTCCTTACGGGCATTTTGGTAATTCTGAACATATTTTTCCTTGTCGCGTCTAATTCTTCCTGTCATCAATTAATTCCCGTTTTTAATTTAAAAGGGTGACCAGCACAACATCTCGCTCCAGATATGCACAGATTAAGATTTCTAATTCTTCCTTTCATCACTGAGTCGTTTTTTTTTGTCTTAAATAGAATTTTAATGTCATGGAGGGCATTTTTATAAATTTTGAAACGCAAGGGAGGTTTTTGCAGTTAAAAATATAAATTAAATAACCTTCTTCTCCAAGAATATATAATTTGCAACTCAGACAAACAACGAGAAAACTCATCCATTTTCAAATATACTAACATCTCGCTCAGAAGAGATTTGATACTCCAACGGTAAGATCTAGAAGCTTCTCATCCAACGGTCATATTCAGAAGAGAGACGTTGGAGATACGCAGATTACCCCTCCAACGGTCATATTCGCCCCTTCTCTATATATTCTCCCCAAAGCACGAAATACCCCTGTTTCCTTCTCTCCGTCAGACTACTCTGTCTCTCTCGTTCTTTCTCCTCCCCTAGTTAGAAGCGACACTCTTTCTCTCTTTCTAAGAAGCGACAGTCTTTTTCTCTTTCTACTCCAGATACGAAGTAACACGTGGTTCATGGCGATAGAGGATAGAGGATACGTAATACCAACGATTTTACGAAGATTTCGCCTCACGACTCATCTTAAAGATTTGGGTAACAATTACAATTCGTTCCTTTTCAGTTTCATTGCATAATTCTAAATGAAAATTTTTCATTATATTTTTGAAATCGATGAATATTAGCTATTCCTTTGACAGTTTTGATTTTTTCTTCGTCACTTTTCCAATTCTTGACAGCTATTACATTGATATCGTATTCTAATTAATTTGAATATTTTTTTGAGTTACGGAATTTATTTGGATTCTAAGTTTTTCGAATCAGCAATTTTGATTTCGTAATTCTTCTTTAGGTGAATTGTAATTCTTCTTTAGGTGAATTTTTAAGTTCTTGAACTTAATTGATCCTATAAATAATTTTTTATGCTGTAGTCTAATTAATCGGTAACGTATGAAATCATTTCTTCTACCGTTCCTAATTCTTACTGTTTTCTAAAGAATTTCAAAGTTCTTCTTGTGTTCTAATTTCTGAACTGGTTAACTGTTTATTTGCTGGCCAGATTTGAAATCGATTAATTTAATCAATTCTATTATCTCTGTTTATTTAGCAAAAGAAGAAAAAGACGAGAATACATACAGTAAAGTGAGGCCCCGTCCGATCAGAAGCTCGGCTGAAATCACGCGCTGCAAGGAGCTCAATTGCAAGTGAGGCCCCATCCATATCAGCAAGCTGCGACTTATATGGAGATTTGTCTCTGTATCAACAAATCTGGCCACTAAGGTACCCAATTTGAAAATATTTTCCTTCCAAGAAATTTGAATATTTCTTTTCTGAATTAATTTGATTATATTTTCCTTCCAAGAAATTTGAATATTTCTTTTCTGAATTAATTTGATTATTTTTTTTTATTGATCAGCGTATACCGTGACGACCATTCCCAATAACAGTATGAAAACTCACTGGCAAGGAGACTTATCTTAGGCAGAGTTTGTTCCTCGTGTTATGTGTGTGTGTTCTGAATTTATTCTGTGATTGATGTATGTAAATTGGAGTCTGTAAAATGGGTGTGTGTTATGTGTGTCTGTGATGTATGTGTTGTGTGGTGTGTGTGATGTAGGATGTAAATGTGTGTGTGTGTGTGTGTGTCGGGCCCACGCGGGGCCCGGTCTGGCGGGAAGGGGTCGGGCCCACATGGGGCCTGGCCCGGGCGGAGGGGGGGTCGGGCCCACACGGGGCCCGGCCCAGGAGGAGGGGGGCTGGCCCACACGGGGCCCGGCCCGGAGTGGAGGAGGTCGGGCCCAAGCGGGGCCCGGCCCGGAGGGAGGGGGTCGGGCCCACGCGGGACCCGGCCGGGGGGGGGGGGGGTTCGGGCCCAAACGGGGCCCGGCCCGGGGGGGGGGGGGGGTTCGGGCCCAAACGGGGCCCGGCCCGGAGGGGGGGTTCGGGCCCAAACGGAGGCCCGGCCCGGAGGGGGGGTTCGGGCCCCAACGGGGGGGCCGGCCCGGAGGGGGGGTTCGGGCCCAAACGGGGTTCCGGCCCGGAGGGGGGGGGGTTCGGGCCCAAACGGGGGCCTGGCCCGGAGGGGGGGGGTTCGGGCCCAAACGGGGGCCCGGCCCGGAGGGGGTTCGAGCCCAAACGGGGCCAGGCCCGGAGGGGGGGGGGTTCGAGCCCAAACGGGGCCCGGCCCGGAGGGGGGGGGGTTCGGGCCCAAACGGGGGCCCGGCCCGGAGGGGGGGTTCGGGCCCAAACGGGGGGCCCGTCCCGGAGGGGGGGTTCGGGCCCAAACGGGGGCCCGGCCCGGAGGGGGGATTCGGGCCCAAACGGGGCCCGGCCCGGAGGGGGGGTTCGGGCCCAAACGGGGGCCCGGCCCGGAGGGGGGATTCGGGCCCAAACGGGGCCCGGCCCGGAGGGGGGGGGGGGTTCGGGCCCAAACGGGGCCCGGCCCGGAGGGGGGGGTTCGGGCCCAAACGGGGCCCGGGGGCGCTTGGGTGGCCCGGTTCCGCTCATGTCGGGCCCATGCGGTGCGGCGGCCTGCGGGGTCAGGAAAAATCCGAGTCACTGAAAATTTTCTAATTTGCATGAATGACCTCGAATAACTTACTAATTTGTATGAAGAACATACCAAATAATGTAAGATTCGAATTTGCAGAATAACTTCGTAATAAGCATAATTGAAGAGATTTGAAAAAGTACTTTTCAAATAAAAATATATCAAAGATACCCAACATATCCCAGAAGAACTTACTAATTTGTTATGAATATTTCAAAAGAATCAAGAAAATATCCACTTAAATTCTGGCAATATCCAACATATCCCAAAAATGTTCAAATTTCGAAATATTAAAAATTGTGTTGAAATTGCATAAAATATCGAGGATCAATTCGTAAAACAAAATCTTTACAGAGATCAATTTGCATAAAATACCTTGCTCGGTATTCAGCGAGACCACTGCAATTCCTTCGATTTCTCTACCATATCTTAGAGCTTCCAGTCGCGATACGCAAGAGCCTAAAAACAAACAATGAATTTTAGTGAGCGATATTTGTACTATGATGTATGTATTGTATGTAAATTTTCTCTCTCTTCATTTTTTGCTCCACTCGACAGTCAGCACTCTTGCAACATAGATTCGTCTTTTGATGTACACGACAATCAACACTCTTGCAACAGAGATTAGTAATTAACTATTCTTCTTTTTTCAAATTTATTATGTTTTCTAGGGACATCCATGATATTTCACATTTTAGATATTTCACATTTTAGAGGGTATGTGATATTTCTAGATTTTGGTGGGTACACATGAAATTGCCCTTTTTTAACATTCAGGATAAATGAATCACTAAATCCACATCGTTTAAAAAAAACGTATTTTGAATATATACAATTAGTTGATAGTTACTCAATATGCCCTTTTGGTTTAAATGATCTAGATTTAATCTATCACGTGAGTTAAAAAAAAATAGGGAAATTTTAGTTCATTCACAAATTTACTTCTAATATATTATATTATGAGAAGTAATCTATGATTTATATGATATAATTGAAGGTGATGAGTAAATTAGCTACATTAAAGGATCTCAATGCAAGTTTGCGAGTTAATCAGGTGTTTTTGAAAGAAGAATCTCCAATGCAGAATCAAAAATCTTGACACCGGTACGAACTTTAAATTCACCCATACTCATTCTTGTGTTGACAATAAGTAATAAATTATTTATTGATTTTGATTGACGTTTAGAATGAATGTGTGTTCTTAACAGGGCTACAAGGACTTGGGCTTAATTTTATTGGGAAAAATGGGTTGTATAAATATTAAAATGTTCAATAAAGCCCCTAAATAGTAAAATGGAACACAATTATGTGTAGTTCTATTTACACTTTATACATACGAGTTTGGAAAAACACTTTTTCATATCCTTTAGCAGAGAAGCCGGTGAATTTCTTTTATTATTTTTAAATCGCCAGGGACCTTTTTGAAAAAAATTGCACAACTTTGAAGTTTTCTCTTTTGTGGGTTTATTTGTAATTTTGCAGGTTATATAATTTGTGAAGAAACAAGTAGGCTCATAAACTCCCCAGTTAGCAGCAAATTATGTTTATGCCAACTAATTATTCTTAAAGGTTCGTTAAGTAATTAAATAACTAATTTGTAACTATATTATTATTTAATTTATTTAATTTCTCATTATTATAATTATATTTGATAGTTTGAATATACTTTTTGTAAAATAAATAAATGCCAAAACTTGTTGATTTGTTTATGTACTTAGTAGTTGGTGTAAGTAGTGTAATGACTTATTGCTGAGTTAATTTTTTTTTTTTTGAAGGAGGTTTGACAATGTGTCGAGACCTCGAATATATTAGATCAAAGAAGTGAAACGAAATAGAGAATTTGGGGAGAATATATAAGACAATATTCTTATTTTTTTTTTGAAGAGAATCCTAGGCCACGAATCGTGGTCATTATAGGTTTTTTGTTATATTGATGTCGCCGGGATTCGAACCCACAACCTCTACAACATGAGAGTTTATTGTGCTGAGCACTCAACCATCTAGGATATGGGACCATTGGCAATTGCTGAGTTATTGGATCATGATTTGTACTTGTTTGATTTTTTTTTTTGCTGCTGTGCATTTAATAATATAATTATTGTTGTTAATAGTAAGCTTAGTTTTAAAATCAGAAAGTTTAAGCGACCGATGACACATTATTAAAACGTTATGAATATTACTTGTGCAATTTTGTTTGTGCAAGAATGATTACGTTGAGTATTAAGAATGATTATGTTGAGTATTGCAAGTATTCGTAAAAAGATTTTGTGATGATAAAATTATACGTGACAATGTATTATGAAAAATATTGCATTTTAATGACACATATCTGTTTATCTTCGATTTTGTTCTTAGTTTTGTATTGGATTATTTTAAAAGTAATGGTGCAAATTATTGATTTGTATTTTATGAAAATTAAAATCATCACAAATAACAGTCGACATATTTGTGGTGAAAATTATTGATTTGTTTTATGTAGTTACGTATAATGCTTGTATATTATACTTCAAAGGAAGAATGAAAACCCAATATACAATACATCTTTTTTAAATATCGAATCAAAAGTGTCACTCTACTTTATAAAAAAAATAATCCAAGTTCAACAAAGTTTCAATAATTTTTGTATTACCTTTCACTTTAAGAAACTTGTAATTTTTGTATTACCTTTCACTTATAGTTTGTTAAAGAAAAAAAGACAAGTGCACATTTCATACAAATTATTATGAAATGCATACTTATTGAAATATTATTTTATGCCTAAATGTTCCATGTATGTTGATTATTAAGTCTGCAAGAAATTTAACTAATATATTTCTATTAAGTTAATAAGTTAATTTATATAACTACACATTAAACTAAATTTTCAAAAACCCACAATATCATATTTATTTTAAAAAAACATACAAATTATAAAAAATAAATCAAATTTATAAATGTGCATAAAATGTGGCAAGGCAATTACGATTTAATTTAGAGATCCTAAATTTTTTTATTACAGCAGAGTGCATATTTGCAATAGTTAGGAGGAGTTGAGGGCCAATCAAATGATCAGATTCTTGCATAATCCTTAGTTTTTCGATAATTAGTTGAGAAAATTTCATACGTGCCCAATATCCATGTATAGAATAAAAATATTAAATTTATCTTCCATAAAGTGAAAATATCAGATTTAACCTCTTAAATTAAATGTTAAAAACGTATCAATTTTCTCCATCAGTAATTTTGGTCTCACTTAATACTAGAGCTTTCTCACCTCTGCCTCTGGAAAGAATATATGTTCTCTAAGCCATCTCCTCTCTGGAAAGAAGAAGATCTCTTCTGAAGAAAACTCAATAGCGAGATGTTTAGTGGGGTAATCATGGTGATTAAGAAGAAGGGTAGTTTTGTCATTTATCATAAGTCAACACTATTTTCAGTCAAACTCACAGTAATTTTACAAACTTGGGAGGAAATTAACGATTTGGAGTAATTTTGTCATTTTGTAAGTTTTATTTGCAATTTCAAAAGGATAAATGACAAAATTAGGATGTTTAGAACCCAAGTTTTGGTAGGAAATATTGTTTTCCATGGAATACATTTTATGGTGTTCGGTCATGATATAGGATGTGTAGTTTTGGAATCCTAAATTAGCAAATCCCTAGAAATCATGCTTTTTGTTGAGTTTTTATTGAGATGAAACTGGAGATGGAGTCTTCACATACGACTTGTGCACCCATTCTAACACGAGCAATATCAAGAATGGAAGAAGTTTTCGCATATTAATCTCCTATTCAAATAATTCAAATTTTTTAATTGTTTAATACGATCAGTGAATGACTTGCTACTCAACAAAGATTGCATCCTGGATTTCTTATTGAATATACGCTCGTCTAAATCGTTGATAAACATGTGGCGTCTCGTTGCTTCAATTTCATCTTGGTCATCCTTTTTCGAGTAGAGTTGTGTAATAATTAATTGAAGGCTAATTACCCCTAATTTAGGTCTCGTCGTTATTTGGACGCCATCGAAAGAGTCACCTTCTTCTGTTCTTCATCGCTGAAGATGCTTTTGGTACGATATCTATGCCGATACCGACTTTGGTATATAAAATCATATGGGCACTGTTTTTTTGTAAAATGGTATATTAGGTTGAGAAATGATATAACGAGTGTAAAATCGCAGTGAAGGCCTTTCAAGTAGTTTGTGTAAAATTTGAATTTATTATGGACATGTATGTAAATTAATATGTTATCAACTTATCATGTATTGGACATTGTTTTCAGATTTACCACATTGTATTGTGATGTGGAACAAAGATAACAAGTCTGAATAAAATCGCAGTGCAGTATGCAAATCTTTGGGTTGGTGTATTGCGATGGTAATAAGTGTACTCGAAAAATTACTGGTTCATATATTTTAGCTAATTTTTTAGAATACTAGAAATAGTCCGCGCAATTGCGCGGGACTTCATACTCCTTTTTTACATGTGTTTTGAAAAAAAAATCGTGAATAATACGCATAAAATCAAAATATATATTTGAAATGTCAATCATTAAAATAAAAAATATCAATTTTAAAAAAAAAATAAGACAATTGTAAATTATACCATAAAAAATTATTAATTGAGCCATAAATTCATACGGAAAATTATATATGGAGTCCAAATAACACAAAAATAACATCCTCGATGAGGCGGTAAAAGAAGATTAAGTAGGTTGATTATTATTATCAATTGACTCAATTAACAATTTAATTGAATTTACACGTCAATTAATATTTATGAATATTAACATATTATAAATTATTGATGTGTTAATTAAATCTGTCAATTAACATTTAATCGAGTCAATTAGAAATATTAATCAATTCATTTTGTCACCGCATAAAAATATTGTGTTGATTTTGAGAGGCCAACTATATTTCCTTTCTTTCTTAGGTATAATTTGGTTACAATTTGGGTCACAACAAAAAAACAAAAAAGAAAACAACTTCACACGTGTCAACTTGTGGTGAATTGTTGAAGATTAGAACTATGTATAATATTATAGTTACAGTGCTCTTTAGTCTTTTGTAATTAGTACAATTAATAACAACACCAAGGCTGTTTGTGAATAACAAAGAAATGAAGGGTCCAATTTTTGGTTCAATGGAGGTGTCCGTTTACAAACCGATTAATAACAAAGAAATGATTGGAGACACAAGCTTGTAGAACTAATTATACGAAAATTTTGAAAATAAAAATAAAAATGAAATTAAACCAAAAAATAATAAATAAGTAAAACAAACAAGGACTATTTTGCAAAGAACGGAAAAAACTTCCTGCGAGAGATTAGTGCATAGCATCTACATCCATCACGGAGCAGAGAGTCAGGTACCACCAATTCATCGACGAACCGAGTCAGGTGCCACCAATTCTTCTTTCTTTCTTTCCTTTTATTTGGTTTAGTCAATTATCAAAATTATCAAAATATCAAGTATACCCCAATCAATGTTTGAATCCGAACATAAAAAACTTCCGGCGAAAGATTGGTTTGTCTTTGTTTTTCATTATTTTTGTTATGTCTATGTTATGAATTTTGGTTTGAACATTAAGAGATTGGTATTTTGTAAATTTACCTTCTATAGTAAATTTCTTGCGGAAAATTCGGTAAAAGGGCGACCAACCACCACCACTTTCTTGAGTAAATTTCCTGTCTTTACATCAATGCATCGAGCTTTAGATTCTGTTAATCCGTTTGAGATTTTAG